>BMAO01002039.1:10000-322469 GCA_019973975.1 Trichonephila clavata
GTTTTTTACAAAATAATAGTATTTGTATTTCTAACGATTTTTTTTAAATGATTTAAAATCGATGCGTTTTTGAAATAGTTTTTGCTAAATCGTTGCGTAGGAATTTTTTTTTTGTTTAAATGAATCGACATTCCGTACACAAACAGCTCATGCTAAGTTCTTTTAGAATCAGTCATTTAAAAAATAAAATGCCAAAAAAGTTTTTTTTTTACTATTTTTCAAAAAATACTCTAAATTTTAATTAAACATTTAATAACTTCGTCATTTACGAACATAATCTCATAAAAAAATTTTTTCGTGTGTAGAACAATTTTACCCAAGATCTGCACGAAGATTGAAAAAAATTGCTTAAAAATTACGGATTTAAGAAAAAAGTTGTGTTTTTCGTCTTCTACCCTTTTTGCGAGAATTCATTTAGCTAGACTGTTCGAAAATTACCGGCAAACACCGAGCAACAATGATGTGTTGAATGAGATGAACAGACTGAGAAACCTGTCCAGTGATAACTAAAAAGTAAAAAATAAATTAAAAGTAAAAATTTTTTTAAAAGCAAGCTTTTATTTAAATGTTCTAAAAAGAATAAAATAAACTTTTTCTTTAAAACTTTTTTTACTATCAACTTATAACGTCATTACACAATTTATATGATATAAAAGCTTGTCGCGAGATTAACCTCTGCAGATAAACAAGTAAATTAAATAACTTGATCAGATTGATTTTAATTTGTAAAAATTTCAAACTAAGTGAATAAGAGTACTTTAATCCGCGACAAGCTTTTATATCATATGAATTGTGTAATGACGTTATAAGTTGATAGTAAAAAAAGTTTTAAAGAAAGTTTATTTTATTCTTTTTAGAACATTTAAATAAAAGCTTGCTTTTAAAAAAGTTTTTTTACTTTTAATTTATTTTAATATACTGGCTACACACACACACATATTTTAGAGATAGGGGTCCAACAACAAATTTAGTTCTCATAAATCTTCCGAACTATTTTTCCTTTCTACCACGCTACTCGCGGACGAACACATGGGTACTATATTGTTTTGATTTTGCCAACTGGCGACATATATGAAATGAAACACCTGTTTGCCAATTCAGCACATACAACTCACAGGAAATTGGAGGATACTTGCATATTATCGCCAATTCTAAATAACTCGCTGAGTTGGCCACCCTGATTTCCTATGTGTGGTACATGCTGAATTGGCAACCAAGGGCTTAATTTCATATAATGTCACCAATAGGTTGCAATAAGACACAAGTACCAATGGGGGTTGCCAACTAGGCAAGTTATTATTAGATTTGGCATTTGTTGTGATAATACTAAGTGCTGAAATCAGTAGTCTGACACACATGAAGACCCAAAAATTTAAAATATAGTTTTAAAAAACACGCTTTTATCGAACTAAAATCTCAATATAAGAATAAAATGATTAACGAGAGAATTAATGTCATTGTGGTAAAAGCGTGGGGGCCTTTGTACTACATTTTTACACTAACTCTGCATTTTGGAAAAGAACTAGTAAGAAATTATAACAATATTGAGTACCCCACACTTTTATACGCAGTTATTATTTTTCCGGTTTCAATTTCTTTATTTCTTTCTGCTTCTTTTCTTGGCATTTCTAAATACCTTGTGTTCTATTTCTTTAAATCCTGGCACTCATATTTTTCTAATTTGTTTTCTATAAAAAATTACTTACATTTTTGCTTTTTAATGTAATTCCTTTTTTGCCAGGAATAAGCCATTCTTTTAAATTATTTTCATTTTGAGTTCGTAGTGGGAGACTGTCATCATTGATTGAAAACTATCGGATGGCAAAATTTTATTTGCAGCGATTTCAAAACCACTTCTAAAAGATATTTAATGTGTAGTGTACTGATAACAAATTAGTTCCTGTATATATATATATTGTTCCAATGTGTGATATTTTTTGAACTGTTGTTTTATCCTTCATGTGTAATATTTATAAAATTGTATTTTTTAAACCTTTTACCTTGTTTCTAAATTATGAATGCTTTATTTTTAATTTGCATTAATTTCATTTCTGCTTGTTAGCATTAATCTTCATTTTTAATATTTCCACTCATAATTTATTTTAAATTTTGCACATAGTTCAGAATTTTTCTCTTTTTTTATATGTATATGTTTTTGTGGATAAAAAGTAATCTATGAATTTCATACATTTTGCACTTTCTGCCAAAGTCCATTGGTTTCACATTTTGTAGACTTTATCGTCATGTTCTAAATACTCATATGGGCGTAGCATAACACTACATGTGTTATGCTAAATTTTGTAGATAGCCATTTAGAAAACTATATAATTATGAACAACATTTGTAAAAATTTTACTCTAATGAGGAAAATTTCAAAATTCCTCTCAGAACCAGCTATTTATAAATTCTTCAGTAAATAATTTAGATGACTCACATTTCCTAACATGTAATTTATTTGAAACAACACTGTTTGAAAGGCATTTTCACTCACATTTCATAACTCAAAGACATTTGATAAAAAAAAAAAAGCTGTTTATTTATGTACTTTTATACACTAGAACCTATATTTAAAATGATAATTCAATGTATATTATATTAAACAGCTGTTCTGTACAAATAAGGATGGAGTTGACTATAATATAGATTAGATACTGTTTATAAAAAAAATCAATATATATATAAAAATAAGTTATTGAAGAAAACATGTTTCAAAAATTTCACTTATATTCTTGTTAATTTTTGTGATGTATATATGTATGTGTACAATTTCTAGAATAAATATTTCAACAATATGATTTTGGTTTGTTTTATTTTTCTTGTTAACAGTGAATAATTGAAAAAAGGTATTGAAAATAAAATTCTGTACACCAAGTAAAATTGCTAAAATATGATTCTATTGGTCCTTATGATGTTATTTTTTCTTCTGAATGGGTGCTGAAAACTTCTCTAAAAGCTCTTTCCATTAGGTTAAAAACTAAATGTTTTGTTAATGCAAAAATGTACTGTTAGAGTTGTTTTTACATTCTTCTAAGGACTAAAATTTTTAAGTATTTTAATTAAAAAAAACATTAACTTAAAAACTATTATATTTGTTTTCTTTGGTGATAGGAAAGTGTAAAATCAGTTGCTTTAACAAAAAACGAGCTTAGTTTGTAATATAGCAATGCATTTTCTTTATTTCCATATGGATAGGTTTCTATTTAAACAAAACAATTGATATAAAGAGTACTTACACACCTGGGCCTAAAGAGTGTTACTTTAGTCAAAAGGTTTTTTTCTTCAGGTTACATCATAATATGTAAAAAAGCTATTTCTTTCTGGCATTGTTTTGAAATTTTTACTTAGAAAAATCTGTTATTTATCATAATGTTTCCTAGATATTTCTAATAACTTATTATTGAAGGGCTGAATTTTTTTAAATAAAAGTTAATTTTCTGCTTGTATATGATTTTAAGGAAACAATATAATGCTTCTAGAGAAACATAAATATAAATAATGAATCAAATTGCTTCTGGAACTAGTTCAAAATGCATACACATTTGTTAAACGATAACATCGAATTTATTTTTGCAGTTTTCAAAGATTTATATTTGCGGTATAAGTTCGAAGACATGCAGTTTGTGATCAAATAATAGTTGCATTTTTTTTTTCGAAAAGTAATATATTTGTTGATACTTGCGTATTGTCGCCACCGTATTGGCGACATTATATAAAACGAAGTACATGGTTGCTAATTCAGCGCGTAGGACACATGCGAAATCGTTACTGCCAATTTGGCGAGTTATCTTTAACTTAGGCACTTTCGCGATAATATGCGAGTACCTTTTTGTTATACACAATAAATGTAAAATGAATTTTGATTTCGAAGTTAAGTGTAAAAATTTAATGAACTCGGGTATCACATTTTTAAATCCCTTAAGATTTGGGTTAATAAATATTTTTCTGTTAAAAATTCCTATTAGATACAACAGTACCGAAAATAAATGCTATACATACTCATTTTATTGTTTTAAACTCATATTTGATACATTAACAGATTCAAATACGAGTGCATTATATACTCATATCGATCTTTCATTCTCAAAAATTTGATCCCGTAACAGGTTCAAAAATGAGAATGTACTTGTGTCTCAATATGAGAATATGCGATTCTCAAATCTGAGTAAGCGTGCATCGGAGCTATTTTGAGAATGTGAAGTACTCAAAAGTGTGTGTGAGCTGTTTGCTCTCAGTTTTGAAAATCGTTTCTCGCAGTGTGCACACGCACACAACCACGCTTAAGCACACGCACACAACCACGCTGAAGCACGCGCACACAACCACGCTTAAGCACACGCACACAACCATGCTTAAGCACACGCACACAACCACGCTTACGCACACGCACACAACCACACTTGCGCACACACTGATGCACGTTATATCTGTCGAGGCTCTAAATCCTCCAGTTAGAGGGGTATTTTGGAGCCATAATAGCCTAATGTCATGAGTTAGAGCCCAGCACCACTAAAGACCCGCTGTGTAGGGGAGCGATGCATGCCCGTTAAATCTGTGGAGAGCTCAAACGTCCTCCCGTTGGTGTGGTAGTAAGGAAAGGGGGTGCCAGCTCAGCTGTCTTCCTCGTCACTTGACCATGGTTCAGAATTACGAGGTCCGTTGCCAAAAGCCCTGGTATAGCTGAACAGTGCGACGTTAATATTCACTCATTAAATCACTCATGGAGGCGTAGTTTGAAGAAGGGGCACCAGCACAGGTGTGGTCCTCGTCAAATAACCTAGGTTCAAACCGGTATTGCACGCACTAGACGTCTTCAGTTGCATCAGGACTCGAACCCAAGACTCGACAACGATTGCCTCGAGTTCGCGATCATGACTACTGGGTTAAAGCTGTACCATAATTTCCGGACGGTTGTTATGTCTTACGTTATTTTCTAAATGTCATCAAATATTTTTCCAACCAGACATTGAAAAATGTGAATTTAAAAGTATTATAGAATTATTTATGATATTTTTACGAGTTTAAAGAGTTTACCTTAAACCAGCTTGACCTAACAGTCACAATTATATAATCATGGTAACAAATATAATTGTAGAAAAAAAAATAAAAATTAGAAAAGCAGTTCTTAATCTTAACGTTACATTTTTGCGAGACATATATTTTACGCTCATTATCAACACGTGTAAAAAGTACTTGCTGGAAAATTTGTTATCGGTGCTAAAAATGGTGCCATTATTTTAAATAACAGCTAATTAATATATCTCTTCTTATTCATAAAAAATGATAACAAAATATAAATCATGTTTCTGATAAACAGTCTACTGAATAAATGGGATTTAAAATGCTGTTAGTACTTTTCTTTATACCCTTCCATTTATTACAAGTATTTTTTAATTATCTAATTAAATAGTTAAATATGCACAAAAAGTTCCTTTCCAGAAAAATAACCTAATTTATTCTCTTAGTTTGAAAATACTGAATAACGTGGTAGCTTAGTGGTTACGACAATGCTTCTCAAATTTTCAATATTTGCGACCCAACCAATTCAATCCTATATATTAACAACATATTGCATGCAATAATAATGTTCTTTGAAGATAAAGCTACAATACAACCTTAACTGTAAACCGTACAAATTATCAAGACAAGTATTAAACTTTACATATTGTTACGAATTTTGTATAAAATAGTGTAAATAATTTGTTTTTGGATGTGTATAATGCATTTATGTTACTCTATGGCAAGGGTGGGCAGACTTTTCCAGGGAGCGGGCTACTTGTAATTTTTTCAAGGAGTTACGGTCCACCTAGTGTCAGTGGCGCTTACAAGGACGGGGGAGGGGTCCATGCGGGTCCGGACCTTTCCTTATAACCCTTCATTTTTTCCAATTCATTATAGTCCCATGTATATAGTATGTAAAATGTAAAAAAGGATTTGATATTAGTAATTTTTCTTATTTATTAATGGTAATTATTTATTCAGTATATTTTTTGCTGTTTTTTGTTCCCGACAATCGACAAAATCAAAAAAAAAAAAAAAATATGTTTGGCTGCGTATCGGGGTATGATGCGAGAATAGTAAACCTTCAACCCTCGACCCCCTTCCCTTTAAAAATTTCTGTGTACGCTACTGCCCAATGTCGTAAGGCGGTGAGGTTTAGTTCTGTAGGCAAGTTTTTATGTATATTCCGTACTTATTATTAAGTACGGAATATGCATAAAAACTTGCCTACAGAACTAAAATAAAAAAAACACCTTTAAAACCACGTTTAAAGCAAAACGCAAGATAAAATCTTAATAATAATACCCCCAAATATAATTATATCAAATGATAAATTTATTATGAAACAATTCAAAATACATTAAAAAAATAAATTATTTTTATCTAAAGTTAGTTTTTGTTGTTATAATCAGTAAAAGGCTTAGTCTGCGTATTTTTCGCCAATCTTGAATTTTTCGTATATAATTTCTGATTGATAAAAGTTTTAGGTGGTCATCCCAAAATGTCTTGGCAGTCCACCGGTCGATAGCGATCGACGTAATGCACACCCCGGCTCTATGGCATGGGTGTCTAAGCTATGACCGCTTATGGGCCGCATTGCAAAAATAATTTTTTTTTCTGGGCCGCACATACAATATTTTTTTAACAAATTGAAATAAAAGTTAACTCTATGTAGTTTTATTAAAATAAATTAACTTATTTTTATTATATTTTTTAAAATTTGAATTAGTTATGAATTGGTACACATTTATTTTAAATTTGTAGAAGTTTCGTTTCATTTAGTTTGGATTTCATAAAGATGAAAAAAATCAAGTTAAGAGATGAATAAATTTACGTTTGTATTGAACAAGCAAATCGATATCGGATTCAATATACGAAGTTGCAATTCTTAATGCATTTTCAAGATGCTTGTCAGTGATCTTTATCCTATTTTTAGCGCGTTTTTCACGTAGTGGAACAAAAGTGCTATTAGGACGCAAATTTCGTCTTCGTTCCATATTTTGTCGTACCTTTTTCTCAGCCAATAAGCAACCAATTGACCTCGGGTTTTCGGCATTCGGTCGCATTTGTACTCTAGATGAGCCGAATCATATTTAAATTTTCCCATATTCTTCCCGAATTTCCCAATTGTAAAATACAACATGTGAAAAACGCGCTATAATTACTTGGCCTTGCCAATGATTGATATCTTGTTTTTTTTTGTATGCTTCATTCTTGAAAAATAACTATTCGCAAATATAAGTACTACCAAAAGCTGAAGACATTAATAAAGCATGAGTGTGAAAATGAGGATATTTATCGCGCAGTGTAGGTAATATTTATAAAACTCCAGTACAGAAACATTCCCAAATTTTTCTTTCAGTTGAATGTCACTTTGCAATTCAATGCATTCCGTTTGAAGGTAATTTATTTATTTCTAGAGAAAACGGTGTAGAAAATGTATTGAATCAGTCTTCGTTTTTTCGAATATCTTGAAATCTTCTTTTAAACTCATCAGTTAAATCGAAAATTAAAGCAGCATATTTTTCATCGCGTTTGTGCATACATTTATTTTTTTAAATAAAAAAGTGTATATTGAAATATTTTCATAATTTGTGTTTGAGCCGCATTTTAAAAGCTTTTGGGCCGCACTTTAGACAGGCATGCTCTGTTTGCTATGCTCATGCTCTGCTATGTTTATTTTATGTTAAAATTGTAATATGTTTGCAAGCAACGCTCGCAAGTAACGCTTTTTCTTACGTTATCAGGGTGATTCAATGGGAACATGCCGAAATCTTGGCGATAGAGCCAAGTTGGCATCATTTTTGGTGACTTGGCGATCATGAAGGTGACCATTTTTGGCAACTTCGGGACCCTATGGATTCTTTTAGAAATTTTTTGGAGAAATTCCCCAATTCTCGACCTATGACGAAGCGGATCTTTCTCGAAGGATCCGCCTGACCTATAAATACGGAGATGCTCGCCAATTAGTTAGTCTTGTTTTGACTAGAGATTAGACAATCTTGCTTTGACCAGTGATTAGTTAGTATTGCTTTAAATAGCAATTGGTAGTTTTGCCTTAACCGTGAAGAGTAGAATAGCTATGATCTCGGCTGTAGAGTAGGACGAGCAGTGCTTGTGAAAAATCTAGCCTACTTGTATTTTAGACATTGATATTGTGTCTGATGGCTGTAAAAGGTGTGAAGTCCTCCTGATATTTATTCTGAGAATTTTGCTGCAGAAATCCTGTATTTCAAGGGTTGATTTTCGCCAATAAATTCTCATTGCCTTTAAGAACTGTCTTATTCTTGCCGACTGATTTGCATATAAAATCTTCAACGTAACAATATATTACTTTTAAGTAATATATATGTTAATTAAGAGGACACAGTACGATTCAATTAACAAAAATCAGTCAAAAAATCAAATCTAATTTTTTTAACTCAAGTTATTTTTTATATACTTTTCTATAATCTGACAAAATTGGAAGGCTCTAAACTTAAAAAACACAGAATTATGATAGTTTTTGCGTTCTTTTTTATTCATATCCCTATGGCAAATCAAAACTTTAAACTTATCTCGGAAAGATAAAATACCTGGTTTGTCTTCATTTAAAATGCTAAAGCTTTTTTTCTATTGTGCTTAATGCTTTGAATTTGTTTTTACCTATAGCCAAATAGTACATGGAACAAAAGTTGGTATGCATTTTTAAATCAAAGCAATACTTATTTTTTAAAAAAATAATTGAACTCGGGATTTGTACATTTTTTTAGGGAATTTTCAATAAGCATTCATAAAAAGAAGTATTGTACGAATATCATCAATTATGTTATCGCAAAACCCATACCTATTTTTGTTATGCATAGTTTGACGTACTTGTAAATCAAATGCTATGCGTGTATGTTAACTTTTGTAGGAGGAGTAGCATTTTAAAATCGCTTCACAAATTTTAAGTTTTTTTCCTTAAAAAATTAAATGGCTAGATGAAATTTTGAGCACAAAATCTATTTTACATAGTATACACACATAGGAGGCAACCAAAAAATCTTTAAAATCCTTAAATTAAAATTTTTTGCTTAAATTGTACCATTACGTAATACCATTAACGTAATGCTTAAAGTACTTTAAGCATTACATTACTTTTCCTGTTTGCGTTTATAAATGTATTATATGAGTAAATGTGTGTATTTTGTTTTTTCATAATGTCTGAATGTATATTTTATAATTTGCTTAATTTCAGTAAATTAATATTTTAAAAAAAAAAAATCTTTATTTTCGACATGAAAATAAGTTCACGCCACACATGTAGAATTATGATGCCCCTCCTCTTAAGGTGGGCGGGCCCCACACTTTGAGAATCTCTGAGTTATGGTCATGGCCGGTGTCATGAGCTAGAACCCTCGTGATACTGAAGCCTCGCCGTGCAGAGTCAGTCACTGCAAGTTAAACTGCTGAGGCTCAAATATCCTTCTGTTGGTGCGGTGTGGAAATTAGGAGAGGGGGTGCAAGCTCCGGTGACCTTTTCGTCTCTTGACCATGGTTCGAAATTCCGAGGTCCATTACCAATAGTCTTCCACGTGCTTTACAGTGTGGCATTCACTCACCTGCCGTTAGTAGTCCCCGGCCCCGATACGTAGAAGGGCGGATGCACGTTAAATCTGTCGATGCTCAAAGTCCTCCTGTTAGCGTGGAGTAGAAGTTTGGAGAGGGAGTGCCAGCTCACTTGAACGAGGTTCAATATTTCAAGGACCATTGCCAATAGCTTTCGTGTTGCTCCAGAGTTGGTCGTTAATAAAACATTTGTAATGCTTGTCGGTTCCTGCTTCCCTCTGATCCCCCTTGTCTACCCTCGACTTCGGCTAGATGCGTGGGAGGAATTGAATAATCAGTAGACATGATTCACTCTAATTATTTTATTGACACCAAAATATCAAGCAGACACAATTATAATCTAATTAAGATACCAGATCCGATAGCAGAGCGCGGAGATTAGACTCGTTAGCCTGGGGATATTAATACGGACCCTCAACTGATTCCACGATAACTTATACAAGCTCAATATAAACTTGGTCGCGCACTAATAGCTAAATTTCTATTTAAGTAAGGATCATGATACCTGTACTTTTATGAAGTCGAGTCCTACGTTTGAACCTTGGAAGCGATCCTTATCTGGATTTAATTACCGTCGATTGATCCCCTCTCAGTAATCTTCTATTGATAAACTCAAAATGCACTGAATCATTTCCCGATCGTTCACTCTCCAACTAACTTGCCAACTAATTTAACAACTCACCCTCAAACTCGCGAATACAGAATTTATATAATATACTTAATTTGCATAATCACACTTTCCTTACTTGGTGAAAGTTGGTTGAATTAAATATTTTTTAAAGAGTCCTCAAGGGGTTAGTAGATCCGCGTATAGATCTATCACTGTTGCTTAGAAATGCTAATAGTGAAACATTAATTATAATGGTACAATCACCCATTTGTTGTCAACAAAATTATGAAAATATACAATATATTTTTCTTTTTTAAGAAAATATTATTTTTCCATGTAATACGTTATCGTATATTCGATTAATGAATTAACAGATATTTTTAAGTATTAGGCTCAATGTTGGGCGGCGTTGAAAGTAAGTAAG
The DNA here is from genome assembly GCA_019973975.1 of Trichonephila clavata. Classification (NCBI taxonomy): domain Eukaryota; kingdom Metazoa; phylum Arthropoda; class Arachnida; order Araneae; family Nephilidae; genus Trichonephila; species Trichonephila clavata. The sequence goes on from BMAO01002039.1 coordinate 20,623, forward strand.
TTAAGTAAGATATCATAAGATTAAACACTCATTAAACTGACTGAAGTTATGGAAATGATTTAACTCGCCGAATAATACGTCTCAAAAAGCTTTCACGAAATAAGACAAGAGAAACAAAATCGACATCTTGGCGATTCTCAGTTAATGAGAGTACTCAGAAATAATTAGCCTCCTGTAATGAGAAACTATTCTCAGACCTAGACGAAGAAAAGTTTGTGCGAGCAATTCCAGATTTTTCAGATTCGACTAACATCTCTATTTCGCTAATCTTTCACTCATCAAGTTTTCTTCTTCATCCAAATGTGAAAAATGCTTCTTCCTTTGAGAATGAAAATAGTTAAGTACCCTGATTTAATTTCTTCAGAAAATAAGAACGCCGATATCATTACTTTACATGCGGAAGTTGTCCTATTTTATTATTAATAAGCTAAAAATGATCTAATTATTTCACTAAGATAATATGAAAATAACATTAGTTAGAATACATTTTTCTGTGAAAGGTAAAAAAAAATATTCACTTTCTATTTGTTTTTGCAATCATCTCACTATTAACATTTTTTCACTGTATTTTCAACTGTTAGCTCGCAACCTAATGGTCATGGTCATGGTCACGGTCACGAACTCGTGGGTGGTGCTTCTGGAGTTCGAGTCCTAGTGTAACTGAAGATCAACCGTGAAGAAATTTGCTTCGAAGGTCATTTATTTTTCTTCGTGGAAATATTTAGATGGTCGAACCAATAGTCTTCACGAGGATTCCTTGGCAATGTAATATTTTTTACTAATCTGCTAACCCTGGTCACATCTTCTATGGTTGCCAAATTTTATTTTTCAAGTTCATGATGCGAAGCTAACTTTGCCTGTCAAACGTAATTTTTCCTCAAGGAGAAAGGAGAGTCTCGCTGCTGGGAAAATAATATACGTCGCGAGTTTTAATCTTGGCAAAATATAGACATATTGTAATAACATAATAATGTGAGAACAGATCTGTATTTTGAATGAATGGGGCAATTTTACTTTACCATGCTTTACATTGTTACTTTTATCTATTAAAAAAAAAGTTAAGATGCAGAATACGTTAAGTTTCTCAAAAACAAATAACTTGATTGGAAATCAATGAAGAGTATTAATCACGAAAAAAAAAAGAAATCTGTTTCAAGGTGTAATTAATTAATAGTTTCACCGACAAAATGAGAAGCTTGGAGGTGGGGATATCAATCGAATGTTAAAATTATCGTTAGACTTATACCCCTTCTATTTTCAACTAAAAGTCTTTGATTTCTAAAATTTCAGGATATTGATCGAAAATGATGCAGAAAGAAAAGGATTAATTCTATGCTTCTAGGGAAAAAAGTGGTTTACACAATTTGTGTTCTCACAAAAATTTCCGAATCCGTTATGTTCTTTTTTTTTTTTTTAGAATGGAAATATGTACGGTTAGTTTTGTTCTTTAATGTTTTCAATAGATTTTCATTCTCTAACATAAAGACGGAAAAAAAACATTTATTAGAAATATGTTTGGTGTATTTTATTAGAAATTGATTTGAAAGAATTTTTTCAAAAAATATCGAAAGATTTGAAATGTTTTAACATTTTTTTCTAAAATATAAATATATTTTTTAAAATTATAAAATGTGTTTGCATTTCAAGATTTAAAATCACGATTTAAAAATGGCACAGTTTATCTTTGTGTTTGAAAACGTATTGCAATACGGTACATTTCTTAATTTTTTTGATGCAGTCTCTCTTTGTTTGTATGTTAAGGAAATATTGTACTTCTGAAATCCGAATATTGTGTCTTTAAACATTAACTGTTGTTTTAATAATTAAACGTGTACCATTTGTTAAATCACAGTAATACCTCGACTTATGCTACCCCGACAAGCGCACCCGGAGTTATACAATTTTTAAATCTTATCGATTCGTCTTTTTTTTTTTTTAGAGGGGGAAAAATGATGAATTTGGTATTGCGATTGAAGAAGTTGTCGATCTTGCTACGCAAATAAATTTAGAAGTGGATAGTGATGACGTTCAAGAATTGCTGGATTCCCACAATCAGGAGCTGACAATGGATGAGCTCATAGAAATGCAAGAGATAGACATTGAAGAACTTGGTCTTTAGACCTAGTTCAATCAGATCGAATGAGGGTAATTTGACAGTAGGTCTCCGTTAAATTGAAAAAAGGGCTACAAATTTTAGAAAATATAGATTCCTACAATGTGCATCTCTTAAGCGAAACAAGAAAAAAAAAAAAAAAAAAAAACGTGGAAAGCCACGCGATAGAAGTGAAACTTCTTTGGCGACGTTGGCCGTAAATGCAGGAATACATCTGAGAGCTGAGCTAAACTGCTGAGAGAACTTACTTTAATCAAATAAAATTCGAACTACATTTATTGTATGAAAATATTTTTATTCAATTTTCTGCATCATCATTTTCCAAGAAAGATACAATAGTTGTGCGGTAACTGAAGTAGGATATAAAAATCTTCGATTGTAGTCAATCAAGAAAATGTGAGAAAACTGCATCAATCGTGGATCCGTATACTGTTTTTCCTTCTCTAGAATCAGTATTCATTGCCAAATTCAGTGTCTATTTCAAGAATTCAATGAGTGGCTTTGCTTCTTCTGAAGCAAAATTAACATTAAAGTCTCCAGTTACGATAATCAGCGTTTAATCATCATCGAATCCAATGATTACAGCAGTCTCTGATGTGTACAGCACTAAAACTTTATCCATAAAGATGATAAAAGCTGTGATAGAACGACCTGGTGATATATAGACTTTCGCCTGGACTTGATGCGAGTTTTCCCTTTTTTTTCCTTTCACGAAACTTTTTTCCACTTTTTGCATTTATTCTAGGCATTCTGACCAGAAATAATTTTAATTCAATGGAAATAAAAATTTATAATATAAACTTAATGCATCACTCATAGAAGTCACTGTGTTTGTTTACAAGACGCTATCCGTAGTGATTCTGGCGTGAACGTCAGTGACATATACACAATATCCCAGACACTCCCGTAACGGGAAGAGCGATATAATGGTAATATTTTGGGTTTCGTTTATTCGTTGAAAACAGCACGTTTATTACATAAAAACTACGAAAATACGCCACACGAGTTCGTTACGAGTAGCGCATACTCACTTAATATCTCCAATACCTAAGCGCCTTCAGTCCAAATACAAGATGCCCCACTCCATACCACCTTAGCAATCGTCGAACTTTTTCACGGATATGACATAAGTCACGTGGTGACCTCCCCCCCCGCTCTATTTTCCTCCCGCTCGCTATCTCCACCCCATGAGGACGTTTCGGGGGGGGGGGATGGGGGTTGAATCACTACTTCCGTTTCTTTTTCCCTGTTACGCAAAACTGGGCACATTTCCCATTCACTCCGTGAGCAAAGAAAAAAAAAAAATTTCACTTAAAAAAACTTGTTAGCCTGCTACGAGAAAATTTTGCGGGAGGAAAAAAAACCCCTTTTAGCCGGTAGACTACTTTGTTAGTTTTAATTGAACCAAAATAACTTTGGCTTGCGATTTTGTATTTGCGTTTCAAGATTTCAAGAAACAGTTTTTCCTTCTAAATTATTATTCTCGTCTCCGGCCCCAAATAAAAATAATTTATACATATTTATATATGCGAAATCATCCTTCAACTTAGCGAATTCGACTTACGTGATTATCCCTTAGTCCCACCAACCTCGTAAGTTTGGGGTATAAATGTATTTGCATTAATTACAAATATTATATTTACCGATTTGATACAGAATAGCATAGAAGAAATTTAATTTTCAGGCTACTTAAGCAGATTAAACTTGAACAAATACAGTATTATTCTATATCAATAAACTAATTTTATTGTTAGATTTTTGTATTTTCACTAACTTAGAAAATAAAATAACAGTTAAATTCGCTTGTACATCCAGTATACTATTTAAAAAGTACAGATTTTACTCTACAAAACGAATACGCATTGAAAAAGCTTATCATAAATATTATTCATCTAATATTACAAATTATCTAATAAGTGATTTTAGCATAATAAAATAACATAAGGTAAATGACTACATTCGGAATCAGGATTTTTTCTAAAAGTGTAAAAATGAATATTTCTTTTTGATATTTGTTGCTGTAACGCACAAAAAACTTTCAAGACTGGAATGTAGACCTACGTTATGGACACATTTGTAACAGTAGCGTAAACTTGAAACCCACTGCTTTTAACATCAGAAAGAGCTTGGGTCCACAATGAGTTTAGATCACCCACCTTGCCGTCCAATCCACAATAGTATTTAAACTAATTTACTTTAATTTGTCTCTCATAATGGTTACTTGTATTTGTCTTGTTTTGCCGTTCGATGTAATTGTGATGTTTTATGTTATTAAATGTATTATTTTACCACCGAGATCCTCTGTTCATTACTTTAGGCTTAACCCTGTAATAACATAAAGAACCGTTACAGTGTCGCTTAATTGTTTTAAGGATTATTGCAATAAAATATTATTTAAATGCACTATTTTTGGGGCAAAAAACCAAGAAAAAGTGATATATTTTTAAAACATTTCCCTTTTATGAAAATAATTCTATAATAAAAATATTTTGTCTATGTTTTCTTCAGAGTTTGAACTAGAATTTTTGTAAAATACAATTTAGATGTTGATTCATTTTTATTTTAATATATCTGAGTATAGAAATTTTTTAATAAAAGTCTGGTTATTATTTCAATTGATAGTAACTGCAAAATTATGATTATTATAAAAGCATTTTTCTCATAAAAGGAGAATGTTTTGAAAATACATCACTTTTTCTTTATTTTTTGTCAAACAATTGCATTAAATAATTTTTATTGCATAAAAGTTTTTAAAATAACTTTATTTGTAAATTCCAATTCAAGTGATACTAAATATCAAATTCTTCATTTATAAGATTTCACAAAATCATGGTTCCAATCGTAGATAGATTATACTTTTATATTTTAAGGTGTAAGAATATCTGATCGATTTTAATGTTTACCTGAAAAAAAGATAATTAAAACTGAACTTAAAAAATAAATTTTTACAGTTAAATAGATCCTGGTAAAGGATATTTCGAATTCTACTCATTAAGAATAATTCTGAATAGATGTATCATTATTTCGAAAGAAAAAAATAATCTATTTGCATGCAGTTTTATATGTAATTGTCATGTTTTTCATCATGACTGAACAATGCAGTTTCAAAATTTAAACCATTTTAGTATTTAATGGACTTTAAATAAAAAAAATACATCGTAATTTGTAGTGATTCAATTTTATTATCAATATTTCTATTCAATCAAGGCATATGCCATTATACACATATGTATTAAATGCGAAAAGAAATACCTTTAAAATTTTTCGATGTTCTCATACTTTTTAAGTCATTACGAGCAAAAAAATAAGGCATCATAACTTCGTTCAAAAAGATAGAGTGAGAAGGGGGCCTGATTGTTTTTGAGAAACGAAACATTTTATTCATTTATTTAAAAACACCTTTCCCTCCTCTAAATCATACAGGAAGAGATGATGGTGAAAATTGAGGGAAGGTGAAGATAAATCATAGTAAATGGATTTCTCCCCCTTTATCATAACTGGGGGAGTTTGTCGATAAATAAAGATACCAGCCACTTGGGTTTAATTGCCTGCAAGTCTAACCGATGCAGAATTATATGTTACTGTCTCAGATAATAGACGAGGATAATAACCTCATCACTTCCGAAATCTTCAGGTTTTTCCTAGAATATGCTGGCATGATTATTTGAAAACGAACCAACGGATTTTTTGAAAAATCAATCATTGTGAATACTTGCTTCAATAGGGTAGTTCGAATTTGTTCTTGTTTAGGCAAACCACTGTTGAGGCCAAATCACTTTTGTAAAAGGCTGCGTTAAGACGACATTGGCATGCTCGTTATCTGAAGCCTTGATAATTCACTGTAAGTGTGAGAGAGTCTAAGACCGGGGTGGGCATTACGTCGATCGCGATAGACCGGTGGACCGCCAAGACAATTTGGAGTGAGCGCCTGAAGATTAGTCGTTAGTAATTGTATACGGAAGTATTCTGACTGTAAGCAGACTAAGTATTCTTCTGACTATAATTATGAGAACTAACTTTAGATGAACATGTTTTATTTTTTAATGTGTTTTGAATTTGTTTGATGATAAATGTATCATTTGATACTATTATATTTGCGGCTACTATTATTATGTTTGTATTTTGCTCTTTGATTTAAACGTAATTTCAAAAAAGTGAGTTTTCTTTTTATTTACGTAGGTAAGTACATATTCCGAATTTATTATTAAGTTACAATAAATATTGTTGACTTTTTCCTGACTTCACCACACCTACGACCCTGGGCATTGGGGCATTCGTAAATTTTCCAAAGGGGGGGGGCAGCGTGGTGGCCTAGGGTCGAAAGTCTATCAATCTCATATCCTACCCCAATACGCTACCACACACACGCACACACACACATTCATTTAGTAGATTGTTTGGAACAAAGAACAGGAATAAATAAATTGTTGAATAAATAATTAGCATTAATTAATAAAATATTTTTTAATAACAAATCATTAAATTTTACGTACTATATACACGGGATTGTAATCGATGAAAAAAAAATCATGGGCTATGGACTCGTGGACCCTCTTCCCCCCCCCCTTTGTGTGTGCCACTGATACTGGGTGGATCGCAACAGCTTGAAAAAATTATAAGGAGCCCTTACCCTGGAAATGTCTGTCCACCCCTCGTCCAAGAGAATCTGGAAGTTAATTGAGAGAGGAGAGAGTCCGAGGAGTTTGTTGGGGCGTCGTAGAGTATTGAATCGTTTCTGACTCCTAGGTTTCCATTTTGATGTCTCTTAACCCCTTTAGGACCGGTGATCGGAGAAAGAAACGTTTCCCCAGCCCCACACTTTCCGAGAGTGTACGCACGCATGAGAACGGGCAAATTTCACTGCTAAGCCTAATTTTCTAAAAAAAAAATTCATATAAAATTTTTAATGCAATCAAATACGCTAAAATTTACTATCATTGATAATATCTGAATACAGTACAAGAATTTTCGCTATACTTAAAAAAAATAAACAATTGCGAATTTTAAAGAAAAGATTTTCATTTTAATAAAAATAATACTCTTTCTGAATTTCTGATGCCCAATTAACTTATAAGTTTTCCCTCTTTTTAAAATTTAGTCAAAATATAAGAAAAAATTCGGAGAGCAATAAATCACAAACCTTTAAATGCCCGATTCTCTCAAAAAAGTAAAACACGTGGTTGTTTACATTCGTAAATATCCCGGATCTAATTAAAAAAAAACTCGAAGCCGAAAGCGCATATTGAAATTCAAAGTTTTGGGAAACATTATTGGGAAAAAAACAGACTTTAACTAACATCTAGTGCCTTGAAAAAATTGTATAAAAGCATTCCAAAATCAAATTACACCCGCGTGATCGTGGGCCTCGGAGCAGGCAAAGAGCAATCACACATGATACCGTGGATCTTGGAGAAAGAAACGCGTGATCACATATATGTGAGCATGGTCCTGAACGGGTTACAGATAGAATATGTCTAGCCTTTTCAAGCCTTACGTGACGCATAATAACTTCTGTTTGCAAGTAGCAGAAATTACTATTCAGTTATTGGTCCTTGTGACCTCTCGTGGGGTGTACTTTGTAGCCGGAGATTGGCGTGGGAATTGAGCTAGTCACCTCTCTGTCGGCTGGGTAAAGGAAGGTCAAAAAAAGTTTGACTTGTCTTAGAACAAAAGCATCGGATTGTTTGGTCATGGATACTTTCTCACTCAAAACTACGTGACCGTTGAGACGTCACTAATTCCCTAACAGGATATGGGTCCTTTGGTGGAGACCACAGTATTCTCTTTTCGAAATAATTCATTACTTTGATCTTTGGCCTGTGATAGTGGTAAGCAAGTGGTCATGGTCACAAGCTCGGGACCGATGTTGGTTTTTCAGTAGAGTTCTGTGTTTCATTTCTTATGCTACAAAATGATTGATACATTTGTAAAACGAATAAATGACCGATGCGAGCTGACGTAGGTGAACATGGTAGGGGTTCAAGTCTTTCAGTTTGCATGTTTTGTAAATCTGGAGAGTCTGGTGGAAGCTCAGGTTTCATTCTTGTCATTTGACTATGGTTCGGAATTACGAAGTTTGCTATCAATATACTGGGTGTTGCAGAACTCGACCAACAAATTCAAAGGGGTGATAATAGACAGCATGGGGACTATAAATCACAAAAGAACATGAGATCGCGAACCAAGTTTACTCGGAGTATATTCACAAAAACACTTATGAAGGGTGTGAAGTCGAGGGGAATGAAAAGGGACAATAATATATTAGAAATGCATTTATTACACGTTAAGCATGTTTACAATACGAACGATGCATCACAGCTCGATGTCAGAAATGATGAAAATTATTATTACTGTCACAAGAATTGTTTGAAGTTGTGGCCAATCCCCTTTTTGGGATATGTAGTATGGAGATAGTAACGCAACCACAACCGAAAAATGGGCTGGTGCACCAACATGCATGAGCCACATCTTCTGATGTGCAATGGGGATACCTGCCATTGCGCATCAGATTAGAAGATGTGGTTTTTACGCTGCAGCAACTTAGGTAGAAGTAGAAAATTTGCCTGCATGCAGGTTTCTTCAACCATACCATGGCGCTCCAAGTCCCCGCATTCGTTTGGCGACTCTCATCGTCCTCTCGACGACTATTATTATCACGATTTCATCGACTAAACGGGGTTCATGACCCCGTGTTCCGTGGGGCTTTGTCGTCCCCATGTTGCCTACTATCAGCTCTCAGATTTTGTCGGTCAAGTTCAGAAACACCCTGTATTTCACGTTGCTTCTAAGTACAACGTTAATAAGTAATCAGTCAACCAGTTTTTAACATTAAGAATCTGATGTATTAATATAATGTGATTTATAATCTAATCCCTTTTTTTCATGAAGATATCTTCACATTAGGTAAAATAATAAAGAAGGAAACGTGTGTATTTATTTATAATTGTACATTATTATTTATTTTAAGAAACATAAATTTTTTTTTGTTCTAAAGTTATATTTTGTATATGTGTTAAACACTCTTCGGAAAAATTTCCTGGTTAGTCTATTCCCGAAATAAAAAATTCTTTTTTCTCAGTTTCGACAAGCATATATAGAAAGGAAAAGCGTTCGTTGTGTCCTTGTAGCGCATAGGTTCTCAACGTGGGCGATAATGCACCCTTGTGGGTGTTTGAAGCTTTCAGCGGGGCGTTGAGATAGCACGGAGGGGCTTAACAGATTAACCACAAAAAAGAATAAAAAACATGCTGATTATGTACTAACAAAAGTAAACTTTAATACTGTTTACCTTATGTTGACTGTATGTATATAAATCATTCCATATCCGCATGTACGAAAATTCACATATTTCGGTAGTACAGGAAGTGGATGAAAAACTTAAAAGATTACATTACATTCAGACGTACATTAAATTGAATAATATAGTGCATTTTAATTTCTGTAGTGCACGTGTTGTCTTTGTCTGTGAGCAGTAGGAAACATGTTTCGTCCACTGCATTTCATTACGTATATTATCCAAGAAACATAATCTAATAGGTTAACCAGGAATTAACACGATTCTTTAAAGGCTGAAACTCTCGATTTATATTTATTATGAAAGCAATAGCTTATTATGAATTGCTTCGTATCATCAAAATCCCTGCCTGCCTGTAAAACAGGTAATCTAAAAATCTTTTATTCCACTCTTTTAAATGAAGAAGAAATTCAGTAGCGTTTCAATTCCAACAATATTCTACCTATGGCTAAAATATATAATATTACACATTTAATTATATTTGTGGCAATAGATATTTTCGATTAGTAAGTAAAAAAACTGGGACTTTAGAAAAAAAATTAAATTAAAAAAATATAATCTTTTAGTAATAGGATACTTTTTAAAACACTTAACTCTTGTTTTCACTATGTGTTATGTACACTCTTATTTCTCTAGAGTGGGATGGGGTGGTATAGAAATATTACCTAGAAAAGGGGGTGGTGTGGAAATATTTGCTAGAAAAGGAGGCGATATCAAAATATTTATTATAAAAGGGGGCGCCAGTTTGAAAAAGGTTGGGAACCTATGCAGTAGCGCAATGGATAGCGCGTTGGACTTCCATGGATCCAGAGGCCTTCTAATCCGTGAGTTTGACTCCCACTTGGGGAAGCCTAATTTCTCAGAATGCGATTTTTTTTACTGCACTATTTTATTATAATAATTAAATTTATTTAATGAATACAAGTAACAAACAAAAAATAGTCCAATACCACATATAAAGAAAGGAAAAGAGGAAATTGCAAAGAAAATCGCTTTCTATTTTGTTCCTTAATATTGTGATTCTGTGTCACATGCATATACATATTTATATTATAATTGTAACTATTTAATAAAAAGTAACTAAAATAAAATTTTTCTTTGTTGATCTAAGTAGGAACCGACTTAATATTTTTAAAAATATTACTTGTTCGACTTAAGCTAAGCATGGTGCAGTGTATATCCCCTCCAAATTCTGGTGCAACGCGTACCCTACCTAACTCTTCCCGTACCTCTGGGGCACGCATACCACACCCTGGGAAACACTGACATTAAGCATTTAATGCATGAAAATGAATACTCTCTCTCTCAATATCCTTTTTCGACCTTCAAGGGTGTAGCCAAGTTTTCGGGACTCTACTGTATTACCATTAGTTTCTACTTCTATGAGGACATAAAGTAAAATTTTTGGCTTAAAAACCTAGAAATTTTGGACATTTAAAATGTATTTTCCCTTCACATAACCTTTCTGCCATAAATATTTTCCTTTATAACAAGAGCATTAAATTTTCCTTTTTCGATTACTTGTAATTTACAAAAATACTATAGAAACTTTTAAAATCCTGGACTGTTGGAAAATAATACGTTTAGTAAAAACATTTGTATGACTTTGATTTGAATTAAAATGTTCAATCTATAAAATACAAACCTTTGACAATAAAGTTCGGTGAATAGTCTTGTAACATTAAGGTAGATGAAATATTTACGAAAAGTGCCTTACTGTCCTTCGAAATAGTCACCTCTCAAAAATATGGACCGCTAAGATGTGCTATACATGTTCTGGAAATTTGCAACAAGTTTTCTTTTGAGATAAAGTACAAAACATCTCGTCATATTTCTTTGGATGTCAGAAATATCATCAAATCTCTTTCCTTTCAAAGCGAGTCGTGGGAATAGGAAGAAGTCTGGGGGATTAAGAACTGACGAGAATGGTGGATGTTCAATTTGCACCACCCCCTTTTTTTGCTAGGAACTGTTTGACGATATTGGCTGTGTGAGAGCGAGCATTGTTGTGAACAAAAAACCTTGAACCTTGTGCGTACTGGGGTCGTACCCTGCCTAGGCGTTTCATGAAACGGGTCAGAATTTCAATGTATCTTGCCGCATTCATCGTCCACATATCATGCACACAGTTGATCGACGATATTTCGTGATTAATTTATTGACTTTCTCAATGTTTTCGTCACTGATGGAGGTCAACGGTCTTTCGCTACGGAGGTTGTCAAAAACACTTTCCCGACCCTTTCGAAAACGGATGACCCTCTCGCTCACACACATCATGGACAGTGATTGATATTCATAAACACGAACCAGTAACGAATAAGTTTCTGTTGGTGTCTTTCCAAGCTTAAAACAAATTTTTAAATTGATATTTTGTTCTCATTCAGTTTCCTGTTTTCAGTTAAGAACCAACGCACTAAACAAGCACTTAGTGAAACAAGCCTTACACAGAACAAAACCGAAGCTCAACTGAACAGCCGCTACGCATGTGCAACGTTTTATTTCGCCAGTGTTGCCAGATCGGCAATTCTGACTTCATTCACCGAACTTTAATGTCAAAGGTAGTAGTTTTAACAGTTAGATTTGACGAGCCATATCATACTACTTATTAAACTTAGTTATTTCTAGAATTTAAATAATTAACTATCATTATATATATATAATATGATACAGAAAGATTTTTTTTTCATGAGTGGAAATATTCCATGTCGTAAAGTGTATTTTGATTTGTGACAAAATATAAACTAATTTGCTTACATTCAAAATAAATCTGTCATCGTTCATTTGTAATTTTGCGAATTACAAAGTCTCATTTAAATTAAAATTGAACTATCAATTGTAAAAATTTCTTTATATAAATATCAAAAAATAAAATAAAGGTACAGTTCACAGAAAAAAGGAAACATTTTCAAAGTAAAGAAAAAGAAAGCTGATTAGTGAAGGATTAGTGAAAGATATTTGTTGCGTCTGAGAGATCTTCAGTCATTCAAACTTGATTCTTTTTATCACTTCAGCGCGAAAATAGGTCTCCGAGTTAAGAAGTTAATTACTTTTAAGTGTTCTAATTAATTGAAATTCGCCGGGAGGTTTTTGTTAACTCTCTTCGTCCGAGTGTTCCGGAATTAATTGCTCTGTGGAATTGAATCGGATTCATTCCGTCAGGGGTATAATGAGTATTAAAACGTGCAAATTTCTTAATTAATTGGATGGAATTAGGTGGTGTTCGAATTTCTTTCCAGAGCACAAAAACTGTGGAATTTATTTGCAAATGTTTTGGAACGTATACAACGGATTCGCTGTGTTGAAAAGGACTAAATTGCAACTATAAACTTCCCAAGGAATTGCAATTATAAACTTTCCTGCACCTCGGAGCAGACGCAAGATTTTGCTCAACTTAGATAATATTTGAGGAGGTTATTGTATCCCGGGTTTTTTGACTTTTGTATAATATAAACATATTTGTTTTTCTTTTAATTTCTGGGAAATTTGGTAACAGATTTATTTTATGTGTCATGTACTTTTTCTCTATAATTCTCTTAAATTTCCGTTGACTTTTCTGTGCGATTGTTTAATTTTAAATGGATGCTTTGAGTTTATGTGCTTTTAGAATTTATGCTTACATCTATTTTTTTAAAATTTCTTTAATTTCAAGCCGAATTTTTATAAAAATTGTTTGTGTGTGTGTTTTTCTGATCACACGTTAGAAGCGAAAACTTCAAATTTATTATGGGCAAGACGATCCAATTGTTAAGATGTAAAACGTTTTCTTCGACGACATTTTCGCATGCGAGCGTTAAATAGTTGACTTTTTCGTGCGCATTCATCAATACATTTGATTATTTTATCCAATTTCTGTAAAGGACAATGCTTAAATAATTATACATTCTTATATATTTATATTTCAGTTTTTTCGATTTAAATGTTAATTAGTCAAATTATTTAAAAAAAATTTTTTGTAAATTACTTACGCAGATTATATTTATATAATATATATGTTTATATGATACTTACGTACTATCGAAACAATGTCAACGTTCAAGATAACTCGCCAAGTTGGCAACCCTGATTTCCCATATGTCATACACGCTGAATCGGCAACTATGTGCTTCCTGTCATATAATATCGCCAATACCGTTGCGATGATACGTAAGTACCGTTTATATAACTTATATAGAGCCGTATGCCATGCAAAGCTAGGAAAACTTATGCCCTGAGAGTCGTTTAATTTTCTTAAATTTTCTAAGCAAACAAAAGGAGAGGGCTTGTACTTTTTCACAGTTAATGCTTTTATTTTCTCGTAATATCTCGTAGTTGCTATCACTAATAAAACCCAAAATATTGTGTGGCAACTTTCTCACCAATTAACTTCATTAAATTTTCAGATTTTAATTCTTTTGGCACATTTTGCTTAAATGCTCTTTCTACTGAATCAAAAAATAGATCCCATGTTTCTCTTATTCTGTGAGCGTGACCTACTTGAAGTCGCTCGTTCACCGTTTTGCCTATCTAAGGGTGTGGGGGGAATAAAGAATCACCAGACAACTTCCATAATAATTATTTTATTACTATTCAAACACTCTAATCAACCACAAGTGAAACTACAAGAGGAGACCCCAGGAGTGATATATAAAGAGAGAAATGTATTTTAAGTGAACAACTCTAAGTAAACAAGCGCAAGTGATTTGTTTAATTTAATCTAATTCAATCTATCTTAGATTCTATAACCTTAATCCACTACTTTATTATAGTAGCAAACTCCTTCCTTCACTCATGTTGTGAAAATGAAATAAATCTCTCCTACGAATCACCGCGAGTGAGTGAGTGAGTGAATATTAACGTCGCACTGATTAGCAACACGAGGGCTTTTGGCGACGGTCCGCGTAATTTTGAACCATGGTCAACTGACGCGGACGACACCTGAGTTGGCACCCCCTCTCCTAACTACCAGACCTCACCAACGGGAGGACGTTTGAACTCTCGACAGATTTAACGTGCATCACTTCCCTACACGGCGGGTCTTTAGTGGTACTAGGATCGAACTCATGACATGCTAGCCATGATCCGATGCCTAGACCACTCGGCCACCGCGGCCGTTACGAATCACCGCAACAGTTCCCCTGCTTCCTTCTCCTGCTTCTTCTCCTTCTACAAAACCTTTTTTGACTTTATATAGTCAAACTAATTTACATATCAAGGTTTCTTCTTGAGGGATGGCTGTAAATTAACGCGAAAGCTATCCCCAAAATTTCCCTAAGAGGATTAATCATAAGGTCGCGTATAGATCCGTCATAATTCTTATCTTCGAACTTCTACATAAAATTAATATTTTATTTTAATTACTTTTGCTTGCGCTCCTCTTCTCTGATTCACTCGCGGGAGTTAAGTGGACGTGAGCTGCATGAAAGCAAACTTTAAGTAAATGAAACTTCACAAAAAAAGTGCGCATGAAGTTTTTGCTTATATAAAATACACGTTGAAAAAGTTTTAAATTCAAAACTTCGTGAGTGTCTCCGACCCAAGCACGATTGCCAACTGGAAACGAGTGAATCCAAGTGAGCATAACACAGTCGAACCGGACGCTTAATTTAGATACTTCTCAGCAAGACGCGCCTAAAAAAGTTATCACTTCAAAAATTATTATTAAGGAAAGCATCTACCGCGCGCGCGAATTTTAAAGCATAAACCCGATTTCCTAATATTACGAAAAAAGTTAGTTTCGCGTATTTGAATGGATTTCGTTAGTCCAATCGGCACTTACTAAGTCATTACTATCGAACCAATAACATCCACGCGTTTCAACACGGCACTGTGACTTACATCATTTTACTACACACTATAATCCATTATATAGCATATCAAATTTAATCCGCACATACAAATGATCTATTACCAGGCTATTACCAGAGTCCATCAACATCGTTCTCTATTTACCAGATCATCCCTCAGTCACTGCTACTGTCCTTACGCTATTCACCTAAATAGCTGAAATGTAGACTTGAATCTCAGAACATACACCCGCAAGGCCAATGCAACCCAATAATATAATCAAGTCTCCAAGATCACTGTATAATTCTGAATGGGACACTACATAATGCAGTAGGGGCATACTACAGTTGATTTGGAATCTGTAACGCAAAGGAACTTATTCCCATAAAGGTTTATCTGTATTGGGGAACGTGCCCAGAAAGTAACGGTGAAAGAAAAGGTAATCGGAAATTGGAAATCGATGACATTTCCATGGGAAGGGGCGATAGGAAGTGTTTTGTTTTGAAACACATTTGTAGTACATTTTTGTCATTTTTTTTTGTAACAGTGTTTGTAATGGGTTGAACTGACCTCCACTGATAGCACGGTAAAAATTCATAAATATGTGTTTTGTAATTCTTTATTATCTCTCTCTTTCTATATAAATGGATGCTTGTATATAGGACCTCGCTTCACTCCAACATCGTTCAAATCATCCCTATTGGCATGTATATGTATTTTTAGCGGGGAAGTTTTTGTCCTATCCTCTTTGTTTCAGCTCCCCACCAGTGGCACTAAAGCAGATCAACTGCTGCATCTTTCAATCAATCGCCAAGTTGCCAACATAGTCGCCAAAAATGATTCGAACTTCACTCGATCGTAAGCATTTCGCTATGTTTCCGTTGAATCGTCATTATAATGTAAGGAACGGCGTTGCATGCGAATATTATAATTTTAACATAAAATAAATACAACAGAAAGTAATATTAACGTATTTCACATCCAAATATAAATTATTTAAACTAATTTAGATGTTCATTATACAAAACTTGGAACAATGTGTTACTTTTGCTGAGCAGAGATCAGTTTAGGAAGGTTTTTTTTTCAATATTCGACCCACAAGAGAGTTACGGGGCGTTATAAATAAAAAAAAATCCTTTTTTATCAGCTATTAGACGTTCAGACTTAAAATTTAACAAATACGGCTTTTTTGTTACTTTCACATATAAATATATATAAATTATTTTTAATTGGGCCGAATATGAAAGAAAATAATAATTTAGAAAATAATATTTAATAAAATCTTAGATAACATAAATACAAAGTCGCAAACGGAAGTTATTTTGATGTAGGGGTTTTTGCAAAAGCTAACACAGTAGAGTCTGTTTGTTGGCTCAATGATTTTATTTTTCTCCCGCAAAATTTCTTTACAGCATGCAATAATTTTTTTTTATTCCTTGTTTTGTTGAAGAACTATATTCTTCGTTGCAGTTTGTTTTCTGAAATTTGTAACCTTGTTTTCAAATAAACTGAGGCCTTCTGTCATATTCTCAACCATCATTCGATCTTCTGATTGAACTGGGTCCAAAGACTCAAGTTCTTCAATATCTTGCTCCTGCATTTCTATGAGCTCATCCATTGTCAGCTCCTCATTGTGGGAATCCAGCAGTTCTTCGACGTCATCATTATCCTCTTCTGAATTTATTTTCCTGGTAAAATTGACAGCTTTTTCAATCATATTACTAATTTCATGTGGCAAAATGTTTATGTAGCTCCCAAACAAAAGACGAATCTACAAGATTTGAAAATCGTGTTACTGGGAGCTCTTGTAAGTTGAGGTATTACTGTATAAACTTAATTGAAGAAAGTGTTGAAATATATTGTCCAATAAGAGTATACGATTTATTGTAATTATTTATTAAGTATTAATAAATCATTAGAATTTCTTTTCCTTGAAATAAAATTCAAATATTTTCATAATGTTACGCAATAGTACTATTTAGCTTTTTAAAGTTTTTTAAAAATTATAATATTGATTTAAATGTAAATTTTTAAAATGAAGGAATGGCGATACAGAAGATAGGAATAAATAAATATTAAAAATCAGAAACGGATTAACTCCGAAAATTAGAAATAAGACAAAGTATCTATAGAAAAAAAAAAATAAAAGTGATTATACCAAAATATGACTTTTCTTATATTTCCTAAGGCTGTTACAGTATTAGGACTGCAATGTAGGGTTGAAAATGCCTTACTGGGTCTACATTCTCACCTGAACAAAATATTTATACATAATAGTAAAATAAATATATGAATAAAAAAAACCGAAAATATCGAATTACAGATAAATCTAAAATTTCCATGCGTGTTTTCGAAATAAATGTATATAAATAAATATAATTCAGAAAAGTCCTTTATTTATAAATAAAAAAGGATCATGTTGGAATATTAAATACTTCATTTCATAAAGATTGTACATTTATCATATACAATACGTTATCATTTGAAAAAGCATGTTTCTCATTCTTGATTGCGAAAATTAGGCAAAATATAATTAGTTTTTCTTCCAACAAAGAAAATCTCCAGTTTAAAATCTTTTATCTTGTACTGTCTTTAGTTTTCTTATAGCTTCAAAGAATGAAAAATAAGTCAGAGGCTATATTTATTGCTTTGAATCAATTAACGATTGGAAGAGTTATTTTCCTCGGGCTGTTATTTTGTCTGATATCAACAAGGACTCTAACAATAAAGTTTGCACTTTCGAACTAATTTATAAACGTAGAAAGATTCTCAAACCTTTGGCGGACTCAAGAGTCTTGCAGTGGATTCCTGTTCATTGTGGCATCGAGGAAAATGAAAGAACCGATTTCCTGGCAAAGTAGGGAACGACAGTTCTACAAACCATTAATAACTATAGTGACTTTTAATTTCACAAAGCTCATAATTATAGCCCACTGGATGAATCGGATAATTCGATGAGCTCCCATAATTTATCTCTGGGATAAATACAGTTCATATACGGTACATAGACACTCTATACAGTAAATTCTTTACAGTTCTGGGATATATAAAGATAGAAACAGGCATCGTGGAAAAGGAAAGAGCCGATTTCCTGGCAAAGAAGGGAGCGACTATTCTACAAACCAATTAATAACTATAGTGCTTTTAATTCACAAAACTCATAATTATAGCCCACTGAGATTAATCAGATAATTCGAGTAGCTCCCATAATTTATCTCTGGGATAAATACAGTTCATATACGGTACATAGATACTCTATGCAGTAAATACTTTACAGTTCTGGGGATATATAAAGAAAGAAACAACATTGGGAGGAATTCCCGCGTGATGGTCACACCAGAGAAACAGCAGCCTAATTGACTCAACTATCGGTTTTCCACCAGAGGGAAACTGTGCAAGTTCTCTGTCTGGTTGCGCTGTCAAGCAGTAATTACAAAAATGAATAATAAATATAATCATTGGGTTATATAATTAAATTAGAATATCAGAGGAAATTTGCCTCCTACCTATCAAATGAACTTAAAGGAAAGGCCTAGGAGTGTCTCACTAGTTCAAAGCTATTCATTCCAAATTTTTCTCGTACTGTAGCCGTGGCGTTATTTCGTCTTTTGACTGGGCATGATTGTTTGGATGTTCATATTTTTAAATGATACTTCAGCCTGTACTCTTTGTGACTCTGCAGAGTCCATGGCTAACGGCCATACTGACGAATATACTTTATTGTCTTTTAACTCTATTGTTCTTAAATATTGGGAAGCTAGATCGAGACTGACCTGATGGCCAAATGTCTGACATTTGTATAAATAAATAAAATAAGTAGTTTTCTTATTGTTTCACTCGTCTTATTTGTTATAGTGATCACAATATCTTAAAATTTATGTTCCTCAAGATATGGTATTTTTTTCTTTATTCGAATTTAAATTGTCACACTCTAATGGGTATATGATTAAAATGCAGATATTATATTAATAAAGATTTTTTTAATTGTTGGTTCACTCCTTTTCATAATTCTTAAGAAAGAAAAAAAGCTTTTAATGTTTTTTTCTGAAAAATTAGTTTTGATGTTTGAAACATTTAAACCACATCAAAATAAGTGTCACAGGACACTCTCTGTTACAATTCATTACACAAGAAAGTTATCTTCATTTTTATTTAACTTAATAAATTTGAAGCGGAAACTTTCCACTTTGAGCACCCAACTTAAGATACAGATAAATGTTTCTATGTTGAGATTAAAAAATTCAGGAATTCTCACAAATTGAAATCGCATTACATTTTTTTGACTTCTAAGCCTAAAAAAAAATACAAGAGTAAAATAAAATGTTCTTGAAATTTTTAAATTTGGGACTACTAAAATAATTCGTGTAAAAAGAATTTGTTTTTTCTAATTTGTGTTAAATCGAAATCGTGTTTAATAGTTCGCGTAAAAACAAAATTGGGTGAGCTACACACATACGCACAAACGTATATAAAAGCATAAAGTTAATCAAGAGTACAGCGCTGTAGTATAAAATTATAAAATAAACAAATTTAAGGTATACTTTTAGGTTGAAAGAGTTATTTTTAAGGGTTTGATGTTAGTCATTAGATATAAAAGAAATATAAATATTGAAGTAAAAGGTATACTTTATAAAACTAGCGATTTTTTAAAGTTGGTTTTATAACGTTTACTTATATTCTTATAACGTTACGTTACAAGAATATTTCCTTATTGGACCCTTTCGAGAATGAAACTTTGGAGGTAATTTGAGCTAAAAAAACGGGATATCTTCAAAACAATGCAATCAAATTTATAACATACATGTTATGACCCTTTCAGAGTGCACAACAAACCGCAGGTTTTAAAATAGTTATAGTTAATCCCATTTTGCAGCAATTTTAAGTTTGTAACATAGAGTAATTTTGACAAAAAATCATTAATATGGAATTTAAATGCTTATAAAATAATTATTTCTTAAAATAGATTTTACCCTGTGGTTTGTGACACTTCAGATGGATCAAGAAATATATCAATGTTATTAAAAATTGAATTGTGTCCAATATATTTTTATTTATGGCGTTTTTCTTAACTTTAAAATTTTGCTAAAGTTTTTATAAAAATAATTTTTTTCAAACTTAAAGTGTGATAAAAGTTATTTATTAATAATTATGATTCGTTTAGCCTATTTATATTCTTTAAAATAATAAGATTCTTCCGAAAATAAATTTTGAGAAATCTGAAATCATCAGAACAAATACATGCGTAAAACTAGAAGTTTTGCTTTCCTTAATGAATTTTGATTATACCTTCTAAACAAAATCCTATGGATCGCCTATGGAGCTCATAAATCGAGAATTCGGTTGAAAATCAATACAGAACATATGAAAAAAAATGCTTGAGCAGTAATCAAATAATAGTTTTTGGCACACATTTTCCTCTCGAAACAAAAAAAAAAAAAAAATTCTATCGATAGTTTAAATTATTCCTTGAAATCTTATCTTCAACTTTTTCTATAGAAATCTTTGAATCCAAAAATATATGATATTAGCAAAAAAAAAAAAAAAAAAAAAAAATTAAGTAAAAAAAAATAGATCTTTGCCACACAACATCCAATAAAAAAAAATCTTAATCATAGATTGCTCATGTAATCCAAAACATTTGCAATCTATTTAGATAGAAGATATTTTTGTTCTTTGATCTCTTCAATGTTTAGTTTTGAAAAAAAATAAAATAGGAAAAACGCAATTATTTAAAGTTAATGAATTTCAAAATTATTTTAAAAAAATGAAGCGCACACAATTTGATTCATAAAAAATCAGTACATTACCAATGATTTTTTTTTTGTTTGTTTCTTGATTTTTGGAGCTCATTTGAAAGATCATTTCGAAACATCATTAAATATTATTTTCTTAGTTAAAAGTTTTTGTGCACAGCGAGTCTAGTCTTTCTTTTAGAACAAACTTAGTTATAAATAAATAAAAGATGACATGTTTGCTGAAATAATATTTTGACATTTTCGATTCTTTCAAGCATAAGTACAAAAAAAAAAGTTTTCTTTCTTGTTTTTTATTTGTTTAAGGAGAATTATTAAAACATGAGCATAATTAAATTAATCTAGTATTAAATGAAGCTCAAATATTTATTTATTATTATACTTTACATTAAACCATGTACATAGCAAATAAAAATATTAACATATGCATAAGTATAGCAATGCCGTCATATAAATTAGACTCTTTACGTAAAAATATTTGATCTTTCTTATTTAATATTTGAATAAACAATTTAGTGCAATAAAAAGGATTTTTTTTAAAATATTTGATGTTTTTCTTACATAGTTTTCCTCTTATATAAATATTAATTTATTTTTATTGGACTAAATACGAATAAAAAAAGCCGTCAAATATTAGATCTGCATACTACAAAATTTAAATATATAATCATGGTTTTTAAAAATCAAACTTTAACCCCTTAACTGCCACTGGCGTATATATCCGTCTAGCTTAAACTGTGCTTTGAGTGCCTGGACGTATATATTCGTCTTTCAGAAATACAATTCTTTTCTTTGAGCTGCTATCAGTAAAACTATTTCGAAGGCTTTGAAATACCAATAAAATGTCCTCGACAGTGTTTGCAAAATGATTTACTTATTTCAGAGAAAAACTTGCCTTTTAGACAATACACCGTATACTTGTTCATATTTGATAAACGACGGCATTCAGGAGTGAATCACGTAAATTTTTTGCCATGTTCATAGCCTTATGTTAAGATTTTAAGCAGAAAAAAAAATAATCGTTGTCTCCAGATAGCTCGAAGGAAATTCGTTGAATAATTAAGTTGAATAATAATACTCAAATATAGCTTTATAAATTTTAGTATTTAAACATTTTTTTCAATAATTTACATTTAACAACTATCTTGAAAATGCAAGCTTTCAGTGCAAGTTTTAATAATTTTAGTTAACATTTAAAAAAATTGATACTTTTAAAGAATTTTTTTTAAAGTTTTATAACAAAATTCAATCAATTTTGGCTACATTTATTCTTTGGTTTTAAATTTTTGTGATATTTTAACATGTTTTAGTTGTTTATTATCTAATTAATTCAAAGATGAATATTTTATTAAAATCTTCGTGTAAATCCTCTGTATTTCTTACTCGATTAATTCCTAAGTATATTTCTCTATATAAACGCTGAAAATAATTTAAGCATTTCAAACATTGTAAGCAAGAAATACAAAAAAATCAAGAAAAGAAAGCACTTGAATGGTAGGGGATGTTGGTTCTGTTTTGGAAACCTTTCAATCGCGGTCACTTATGGCACGGTCAGATTACTTTCTCCAAATCGCTGCTTTCGTTATCTTTTCAGCTTATTCCTGTTCTATTGAACGCGGTTTTTATTATTTCTTTCTCTCTTCCTTTCTTATTTTCAATTGATTGTTTTGGTTGTAGTACAATAACGTTTACTAACTTTAAGGATTGAAACCGTATCATTGGAGCAAAAATCTACAACCTCTAACAATAAAGTTCGGTGAATGAAGTCAGATCGACCAATCTGGCAACACTGGCGAAACAAAACTCTGCACATGCGTAGCGACCAGTGTTCACCATCTGCCCCCCCCATTGTTCAGTTGAGCGTCGTTTATGTTCCATGTAAGACTTGTTTTACAAAGTGCTTGTTCGGTGCATTGGTTCTTAACTGGAGAACAGGAAAATGAACGAACAAAAGATCAATTTAAAGTTTTGTTTTAGCTTGGCAAGACACCGAAAGAAACTTATTCGATGCTGGTACTTGTTTATGAAGATCAAGCCCTTTCTACAAAGTGTGTGTACGAGTGGTTCGCCCATTTTCGAGAAGACCGGTAAAGTGTTTCTGACAAAACCCGTAGCGGAAGACCGGTTATCTCCATCAGCGACGAAAACATTGAAAAAGTGGCCTTTTAATAACGAAAGATCGTTAACTATTCATAATAGCCGATGAACTGCAGATTAACCGTCAATCCATGCAACAAATCGTCACCCAGCATTTAGGGATGAGGATAACGTGGAGGGTACGTAGGGTACGACCACAGTGCGCACAGCAATGTTTTTTTTTGTTGTTCACGACAACCCCCCCCCCCCGCTCAAACATCTAATATCGTCAAACAGTTCCTGGCAAAAGAGGAGGTGGTGCAAATTGAACATCCACCATACTCGCGAGATCTCAATCCTCCAGACTTCTTCCTATTCCACAACTCAAAATCGCTTTGAAAGGAAAGAGATTTGACGATATTCCTGACATCCAACGAAACTTGACGAGACTTTTGAATTCCATCCCAAAAGAAGACTTCTTGCAAAGTTTCCGGGTCATGTAAAAAAGACCTTGCTGTGCATAGTTATGGGAAGTGATTATTTCGAAGGGCAGTAAAGTAACGTTCGTTAATATTTCATCTACGTTAATGTTACAGGACTATTCACCGAATTTTGTCAGAGGTTGTATTTATCATCACTTTTACGCAATTTGTAAGAATGGTGAAAGCTTGATTTTTGTTTAGAATTTGAAATCAGCTGATTGGAATTATCCGCGTTCATTTTTATCCTTCACATTTTTTCTTCTTTATAGCAGAATTATTTGCATGTATCCTCTACTCATAGGTTCTCAACGTGGGCGATAACGCTCCTTGTGGGAGTTTGAGGCTTTCAGGGGGGGGGGCGGTTTCAAACCCAGAGAAAATTAGGGGGCGTTGAGATGTCACGGAGGGGCTTGGGCAGATTAACCAAATGTAGTCTAAAAAGACTATATAATAAACAGGCTGATTATATACTAACAAAGTAAAATTTAATACTGTTTATTTGTGTTGATTGTATGTATTTTACTTATTTCTATATCACTTACGAAATTTCACATATTTCGATAGTTCGGGAAGTGGATGAAAAACTTAATTATTACATTACATTCAGACCAACATTAAATTGAATGATATATTGCATTTTAATTTCTGTAGTGCCCGTGTTGTCTTTGTGAGCAGTAGGAAAATATTTCAACCACTGCATTTCATTGTGTATATTATCCAAGAAACATAATTAAATATGTTAACCAGGAATTAACGTGTGATTCTTTAAAAGCTGAAACTGTCAATTAATATTTATTTTTAAAGAAATAGTTTATTATGAACTACTTCGTATAATCAAACCCCTTGCCTGTCTGTATAACAGGTAAACTAAAACTTTTATTACACTCTTTTAAATCAAGAAGAATTTCAGAAGCGCGTTTCAATTCCAACAATATCCTATCTATGACCAAAATATATAGTTTAATACCCCCACACATAAAATACCCATACCCATTTAAACATATTTGTGGCAATAGCTATTTCAGATTCGCAAGTAAAAAAATCTGGGCTTTAGAAAAATTTTAATTAAAAAAAGTATTCTATTTATTTTATTAGTAATAGAATATATTTTTAAAATTTAACTCTTGTTTTCGCCCTGTATTCTGTACACTCTTATTTCTCTAGAGTGGGAGGGGGCGGTATCGAAATATTCGCTAGAAAAGGGGGCCCAGTTCAAAAAAGGTTGGGAAGCTATGCTCTAACTGAACAGTAGTTTTAATCGAAACATTACCCAATGACGTTCCAATCATGCTGGAAGGTTCCTAAAGTTTTTTTCTAATTATTTTCAAATTTTAGAAGTATCTGAGTCTTGTCCACATCATATCTATTAATTTGTTTACACATTTTAATTAAATTTTTAAGCGGTGTGGTACCCTAACTGTTATGGCCACGAACTCTTGACCAGCGCTGCATAAGTTAAGGCCCAGGTGTCACTGAAGACCCACAGTGTTGAGGGGTTAATGCACGTTAAATCCTTCGAGGCTCAGAGTTATCCCGTTGGCGTGGTGTGGACGTTTGGATAGTGTGTTGCAAGCTTAGATGTTGTCCTCGTCATTTAACTGTGTTTCAAAATTGCAATGTCTGTTGCCTCGTGTTGCTGTGCAAGGTGAAGTTAATAAAACCCTTTCACTTAACTTTTTCAGAGTTGTGGCTCAGAGTTCGTCCTTGTTGGTCAATAGCCTTTAACTACAAGATAAGTGATGTTAACATACAATCAATCCGTCAGTTGCCTTAAAACGATTTATATTGATAAAAAATTGGATCTTTTTAAAATTTATAAGCAGAAATACTAATAATTTAATATCACTGAGAAAAAATGAGAAAAAGTTAATCTCTCTTATATATTGCTACATTAAAAAATTATCGTCCGTTTCTAATAAATTATTCCCTATGATTATTCTACATTTACAGTGTTAATCAGTCTGCATTTTCAAATGTAAGTTTTATTCTTTATACAATAATTTCGTCAAAGACAATACTATCTAAATTGAATTTTAAATGGATATCTTCCTGTTAAATAGACTGTGAATAACAATATGAATGTAGTAAAAATTTTCTTTGAGTTTACAAAGATTTCTTAATAATATAAAATGAAGAATTTTTGTGCATGCAGAAATAGGAAAAAAATGTAAAAAATTCATGTCAAGAAATATCTTGTGTGATTGTTAGAATATAAAAGTTATATAGAGTTGATAGAATTTCGTAGACATCTTTTTTTATATGCAAGATGTGATCTGCCTTTGAAAAAAAGTATTTTTGCATGTCATTGACTTTCACATAAAATTCAATTTGCTTCAATGTCTGGAGGAGTTTTTTAAAGGAAGTATTGAGGAATATCATTGAAAGTTTTCTATTTTGTCCAGAAGAATGCAAAATTCAAAACTCTTATTGATCATGGCAAATAAGATATGATAGCAATTTTTTAAACTTCTGATTTATTAAGGTTTTTGTTACCAAATTTGATTATGATAATATATTCATTACTTTTGATTTGAAAAATTCGAACAAAGAACTCGATATACAAATAAACTTATTGCTAAATAATTTGCTTCAATACATAATGTGAAAAAAGCAAAATCAGAGCTAAATTTAAGCCTATAAAATTCTTCCAGTAATCTTTTGTTTAATTAATATTTTTTACTATATCAGTGCTTTATGAATTTTAATTTTTAGCTATTCATTTAAGGAAAAAATTAAAAACATGAGAACAATCCAAAAATTGATTTTTTCCAGAATTTTGAGGAAGAAAATGTCTAAAGTATCATTTTTAGTGTTTTTTTATATTGATTCTATCGACACATCTTTGATATTTTAATATTCATTCCGTTAATAACTCAAAAAGGAAGCCCAGTGGCTGAGTGGTAGCGTTTCGCGTTTCCAGACCACAGTGGGTCTATAAATGAGTACCAGACTTGCTTGGGAACTAAACACTGGGGGTTTCATGTCAGACTGACTATCGGACCGGAACATCTGCTCATACACCTCAAGCCAAATGTCACGTACTGTGAGTTGTGCACAGTAGGGCTTGGCCCACATGGGCTGTTGTGCCATCGAGTTTAGTTTAGTTTAATAACTCAAAAATATTATTAGAAAGCCAGTACAAATCATGAACTGTGAATTTTATTCTAAATTATCAGTATTAATAATCCTAAACAGTTTTCATATTATGTAACTCCCAAGTAATGCAACCCTCAAGATTAACACATGTGTTTTAGGGTATTTATTATGCAAATTAATTGTTTATAGTTATAGAATCAGGAATTAAAAAAATATTTCAATTATATAATAGTTATAATTTTGGGATTTTTTTTTTTTTTTTTTTTTTTTTTTTTTTTTTTGCTGTCCGGAATTTTTGATCAATTTTTTTTAAGTTCAAAAATTTGGAATATACTTTCGAAAATTTTTTTTGTGTAATTCTAATGTTTAATGTGACATTTCTTTAAAACCGTTTGGTAGATTTCTTCAAAAACATTTCTTAGTAAAAAAAATAAAATAAGAGACCGTTAAAGTAGTGGGAAGCTGAATATTGATATCAAGGATCATAACACGAACATTTTTCTGAGATTCTATTTAATTTTAAAATTACTTTAATTTTTAAATGTTTAATTTTTTTTTGTTGAAATTTGTAGTTTGATTATACCCAAAAAGATTATATATTCATTACTTTATAATAAAACAAAATAGAATATTCCAAATGAACGAATATTAGTTTATGTTTATAAAATGAAATACATTTTTGTACTCTTTCATTTTGAAGCTGTTTCTTATTTCTGAATTTTGTTATTGCTAAGTTAAAAATCCCTCGAGAGTATCAATTTGGCTTCGATACCTTCGCCAAAATTAAATCACATCAATAGTTAGAATCCGACGAGAGATTGAATTTAAAATTTATTCGAGCGTCCAAATTTACTTACGAGGTCGCCACTAGATGGAGCCACCATAAAAATGATTTTAGCATTTGACGACTTGCCGTGTCTGCAAAGGCCAAGATGCAAAAATTCAACCCCATTGGGGAAAAAAAGTTAAAATTTTATATATCATTTCCCCAAAATCTTAACCTTACTAATTCTCGATTTTTCATGATAAATGGCGTTTAAATTCCATCTACTAAGAAAGATGCTAATTAATTAATTGGGTTTTAATATTAGAGCAGGCATATAAAAAAGAATTAAGCACCACATGAAATGGGACAAATGCAAAATTCTATTTAACATGAGGGTTTAATTTTTAATTTTATATTGATGTTTTTATTTTTAATTTTTTTTTTTACGTTTATTAAAAATGATGCAAAATAATTTTTTAAAATTTTAACTACGCAGAAAAAGAAAGTACGAAACTAAACACATAGAAGCCAGAAACAAAAAGTGAGTCAATACATTTTTTAGGAAAAATGAATGTGTTTATTAATTAAATATGAACTTAAATTCACAGTTTTCAGTGCAGCCAAAAGAATATGGAAAAATAATTTTTACTTCACAATAAATCTCTTGTTAAGTGTGTGAATATGACACCTTGAGACATGCAATTGAAACTAATTTAAATTGATAAAATAGTTTTCAATTCTAAGAATTAATCGTCTTAATTAAATAAAACTTTTTGATTTTTCGGTAAAATTTTGTTTGACTTGAAATGTACAACAATAAATGTAACCTTTCTTAAAGAAAAAATCATTATAATTTTTTTTGTCGTTCACTCTTTGAATTTTTAATATCAATATAGATCGAATATAATTTGCATTTCTTGCTTTATCGTTAATTTCTATTGACAATATTTTGCAAAATAAGATACAGAATTTGTTTGGAAAGCACAAGCACATAACTTGGATGTTTTTTTTAAAACGGAAACTATAGGTTGAATGAAAAGTGTGAATGATGCTTGTTATTAGTCAGATTGCAACATTTAGCAAGTTAATGCCTTTTAATAAAAAAATTCGATTAAAACTTTTTGTCGTTGAAACAATTTCAGACAACTACCATAAAATCCAGCTTCTAATTCTCACTTTAAAAACACACACACACACACACACACACACACACACACACACACACACACAACACACACACACACACAACACACACACACACACACACACACACACACACACACCACACGCACGCACACGCACACACGATCGAGATTTACAGGACACGTCATATGACGGACATAAAAAGAGATGAGCGTAAGATAAACCAAGATTTCTAAATATATGAAAATACTATTTATTTAAAAGAAATAACCTCATGAACTTAAAAGTTGTAGTTCTGGAAGTATATTACCAAAGAAAAATTACTACTATTGAAGTCGAATAAATGGCTTCTTAACATAAAAGCGTTGTATACGTACATTTAAGATTTCTTCGTAAAAAAAGGAGGAGAGCGTTTTACGGTGAATATACCGAAAAATTAAAAATGCTGCTTGAAAATATAGGTACGAGTTATGTATATAAGCACCTGAAACGTTATATTTCGAATTTTATAGTAGTTTAAATACTACTTTTTATAATTTCTGACAAATTATCCATTAAGCAATTTTAAGCTTTAAAAGCAGATACTGAAACCCCATTAAAACAATAATTAAAAAATTTAATTATATGATTTATAATTAAAAATTAATTATTAGCAAATCTAACTAAATAGGATTTATATGTTGATTAATTCCACAATATTCTTTATGACCCTTAATAATAATACTTTACAAAATCTCTTCACATTACTTCTCTCGATAGCTACCCTCGAGAAGATATTTTTCCATTAAATTAAAACCCTATCTTTCTTGATATTGCATTCATCGAACAGATTGCCCCCATTTGTTACATCCCATTCCATATCATTCTAAATTGCACCTACATTCACAAATTACTGCTCACTCTCCATATGAAATCCATCTGTATCATCGATAATAACATGGGTCTTCCTTGGATTACAGCAACTGGGATTGCCTCTAACCCACTCACCTAAATAGCTGAAACGCAAACCTGAATCTTAACATATACACCCGCCAGGTAATGCTATCCAATAATATAATCAAGCACCCTAAGATCGTTGTATAATTCGGAGTAGTACATAGTAAAGTGCAACAGGGAATGGATTGATGTTGATATGACCTATGTAATGCGTAAGGCTTTGTTTCTATGATAGTTTATCTGTTTGGTTGAACCGACCCCGGAAATAAGTGTGATTGAGAAAGTCATTGGTAAAAATAAAATGGGGAAGGGATATTATTGGTATAGTTGTTGAAGATATTTCTCTTTAGAAATGCATTTTGAATTATTCTTTTTTGGTTCAATTATAATTTTTTTGAATACTAGGGAATTTGATTATGAACATTGCTCTCTGAAACTACACTATAAATAATGGAGACGGAAGTCGTCTTTATAAGTAATGGTTCAGTGATGAGAGCAAAACATAAGCGGAGACCCCACTCTCCAAACGTTCACACCAAGCTCTAGTAAGGATTTTGAGCTTCGACTGATTTAACGTGCATCCCACCCTCTACAGGGAGGGCCTTCTGTGACTCCAGGGTGGTCACGGTAGCCTAGTGGGCATGACCACGAACTCGTGGTCAGCGCTGTTGAATCGAGGATTCGAATTCTGACAACATTGAAGACCACCGAACACTTTAAATCTATTGTGCTCAAAATACATTGGCATGCCGTGGAAATTAGGATAGTGGATGCCAGCTTAGGTGTAGTCCTTGACTATGGTTGAAAATGACAAGATCCATCACCAGGAGCCTTCGGATTGCCCTGTAGCAGGGATGGGCGGATTTTTACAGGTTACTGAATACATGTTACGGTCCACCAGGGGCATAAGTGTAGCCATTCTGTATAAAAATTGTATGTTTTATATTCTTAACACTCGTTTTCGATATTGCGCCCCTCTTTAAAAAATGACAAATTACTACTAGACCGTAGATATATTCAATACACCGAGCAAAGAACAAACCTAAAGCGATGAATATGAAATCGATGCATGTACTTAATTTGTTCGCTGCTGAGTCCCACTTCATTGCGGGGCATGACATCAACACGAGAACCCAATCCCGTAGAAATGCGTGGTGTGAGATCACGAGCTATCATGGGAAGAGCTAATCATCAATATTTATTTTTCCATTCAGTCGGCATGTGGAGAAAATTCATTTCTATGGCACACAGTGTTTGGTTTTTTATCTCTACAGCGGAAGTGAACGTGTTAAACGTCATCGTGCGCTTCCAATGAAGGTACAAGTGTGGTCTGCGTATTTAACGAATTATTTCCTTAAGTAAACACAGTTACATCGATCGTCGAAAACTGATTCCCCAATCTAACTGGCATCGGTGTTCCATAAATATACAAGGACTCTTGGTACCAGACTTTATTATACCCAGACTCTTGGTACAAATTTTAAGAGTAGACACTGGACATGACAGGGCAGAAGATGTCTAGCTGTAGTTCATCATAATGCATCTCAGTAGGGAAAAGCGCCATTCTCAGTTGTGCTGAATCTGTGTGGGAGACTTTAAGTATGCCGAAGAAGCAAACATGCATTACATGTACAGGCGTGCTAATTGTAACGGCAGAGCTGCACTACGAATGTATCGCGCGCAGTTTCCTGATCGATGTATGCAGAATCACAGGATTTGTCATAGGTTACATTGTCAACTTTGTGAAACACGTTCGTTCCACGTCACCAGACATGATGCTGATCAACGAAGAGCTGTACGCAGTTCAAGCCTGTAAGTTAAAATCTTGAACGTCGTGGCTGATAGACCAGACTCAAGTACAAGATCTGTTGCTCATCCCGTAAGTGGGAATTGTCAAACGGTTTTAAAGTGCTAAACGAAAATCGCTTAAACATTTTCCATTTTCAGCGAACAGAAGCTTTGAATTGGCAGACTATCTTCTCCGACTACTAGTGGGTGGTACAGCAACGTGCTCTGCAGCTGGACTTCATAGACCATGTGCTGAACAGTTATGAAGAGTTATTGTAAACATTACACTTGTCAACGACGCTTTCAATAAACACTTTTGACTTTCCCTTTGTTGCTCTTTTTTGTAGTTGTACCCCACCGCGTCACTTGCGCTCATACATTTTTATACAATAAATGATTGTTACAATGTCCTGTATCTACCCTTAAAGTTTGTACCATGAATTCGGGATCACCGTGTGTTTTCTTTAGTACGCCTGTCTTAGACCTTAGTGAAGGCCATCCCCCCAAAATGTCTTGACGATCGATCGCGCTCGACTTAATGTTTATCCCTGGTCTATATAGCATAACGATAATAAACACTCACTCACTCAGTGGTACCACGACTCAAACCAACAACTCGATGGAAACAGCACCGACAACATTCACTACCGTAGCTGCCATTTGATACCTGTAACGGTTGTCTTTATTTATGATAAAATTGCAGAGATAATTTAGTGTATCGCGACTACTTGTGACAACTTTAAAAAAAAATTAAGGTATGGGAATTGTTTTGTTGTTTTTAGATTTTAAGAAAATATGTTAAAATTATAAGAAGAGAAAAAACAGTTATTATTACTAAAATGGGTAAAAATTGACAAAAAAAAAACAAACATAAACGCGGCCCTTTCTGTACCAAAAGTTTATGAACAAATTTAAAATTTTTAAATTCTGTTGTATTTTTATGTTATTTAATTTTGAATTGAATTTAAGAATAAGAGATTTTAATTTTTACAATAACTAGACCACTTTATCTTAGTTATTATATGAAATTGCTTATAAAAACAATGATTATATTCACATAAGGGACTGTAAATTTTGTAATAAATCAGTGATTGATAAATCTGAGAGTTCTTATTCTTCTTCTATTATTCACTTCTATTATTCAGAACATACACTAAAATTTTCAGTTAATTATTTTCTAAATTTGTTTAGCAATCGCTGTGTCCCCATTCGAACATTTTCAAAAAAACACATTTCGAGTAAAACGCGTTTTAAAGTAT
Organism: Trichonephila clavata; assembly: GCA_019973975.1. Classification (NCBI taxonomy): domain Eukaryota; kingdom Metazoa; phylum Arthropoda; class Arachnida; order Araneae; family Nephilidae; genus Trichonephila; species Trichonephila clavata. The sequence continues at coordinate 53,092 of BMAO01002039.1, forward strand.
GACATCTCTCTTAAAAAGTAATGACATCTATTTTTACTAAAACACTTGTAGTTTTTGTTCTAGTGAACGGAAAATGATACACTTGGTATTTTTACAAAGCTAATAAAACGACCTATAAAATAAAGTCATAAAACAAATTTGCCAATTTTTGGCAAAATTTACAATTTCAGTATAGTCGGATAACTTAAACATAATTTATTACAGAATTAGTTTGGAATATGGCATTACTAGTATCAAATGTTTATTGATTATTGTAACTGTAAAAAGTATACCGATAATTGCTGTGTTAGCTTGAGTATGGAAAACAAGAAATATCGAGATAAGGGAGCTTTTTTGTGAGCTTACTTTTAACAGATGCAGAATCTTGAATGTATTTTTGTTTTTATTTTGTAGTAATATAGTAAATACTTTTTGAAATGAATGATTAATGGTATAATTTTATTTTGAGTATCGAATTTATTATGTCTTAAATATTAAAAGACAAAGAAACTGCATTAAAAATTGCATATGCATTTGTAGGACTAATTTATAAATTTGAAAAAGCAATTATAGTTATATAAAAATTTTAAAAACGCAAAACTGGATTGTTTAATATTCTAACTATATTAACATTCTGGGTAGCAGAATGAAAGTAGCAAATGTCAATAAAATTTAGTTAATTTTTTTTTCAATTTTCTAGCAATGCTAAAAGTATTCTCTCATTTTCACTTAATAATTATACAATTGGTAAAATATTTAAATTTAGAATTATATTATAAATATCAGTATTAAAGACATCTCTTACATCAAATAGTTGCAATGAAATTTATTCTATACTAACATTTAACTTTGTGTCAACATGTTGACTATTAAACATGACAGGAAATTTCCATCTAACAAATAGAAATAATTTGTAATTTATTTATTCATATTCAAATTTTGATAAACAGTTGAACGTAAACAGTTTTAAGCGTGTAAAATGTTTGAATTTTTGAATAACAGCTCCATGAAATTAGTTATTTTTCTTTTGTCATTTCTACTAAAATGTTCTTTTGAATATTTTCTTTTTTTGAATACGTATAGATATTCAAATTAAAGTGTAAGATGTGAGATGATTAACGGATAAAGAAACAATATTATAAATTCACATTATTAAGAAAGTGAAAATACTTGTAGATCAAAGAAGGGAAAATATTAATGAAGTGTTACATGAAAATGAGGGAAATATTAAAACATTGTATATATATAATGCAAAATTTTACTTAAACAGTCAATTGCTTCCATGATATTATTTTTACCATACATAAAATTCAATTAAAAAGTGAATAAAAAGTACCTCCAAATATTTAAATTTATTATGTCCTGTAAAATCAAATACTGAACGTCATACGCATCAGCTTCAAAATGCATCAGTATAATTTTTGGTATTCATCTTAACAACTAAAAAGGTATTATTGAAAAATAAAACAGAGACAAATTTCAATTTCATCAAATATTTTTTTTTTAAACGAATAATCTTATAGTTGGAAAATATTTCAGCAAAATTAATGAATAAGTCTCAAAGTAAATTAAATTGATTTATCATTCTTCGCTAATTATGAAACTACATTAAAACACTTTACGTCAACTAAGTACTACAAATAAAAAAATATTTCTATTTAGTTATAGAGGCAATTTATTTTTTAATTAATATACATATATTTCCGTGTATAAGCTGAGAATTTTTAGAACCTTTTAAAGATAAAATAAGTGGGTTGGCTTATGTACGGATCCACTTTCGTCGAAAAAACCGAGGTTTAGGAAAAAACGTCTTTTCTATGGTTTTAATATTTTTCGTTTGTAATGTGGAAGCAATTTTAATGTTTTAACTTTTAGAGAACTTTTTATTCTAAAAGAAAAAGAAAGTCGTATAAATCCTTCAAAGTTACTCTTAAAATCTAATTTTCCGAATAGTTCTTGAAATTTACATTCACTCATTAGGATGTTTGAATGCGCAGCATGTTCTTCATGCTGCATGTTTTTTCTTCGGGGCATGAAACCTAGATCGACGATCACTTGCCGTACATAAATTTCTCTTTCCGTTCATTTTCCAAAACAAAAGCAGCGTGAAAAGTTGTATTAGAACAGGTGATGTCAAAAATAACAAATGAATCTAAAAAGTATATCAGCTTCAGAAAGGGTTACCAGAAATGGAACTATCGCCGTTGGTGTCTGGCGCTTTATTTTATGTCAGTTTTATTGGAAAATATTCCACATATTTGAATCATTTGATAAGGTTTTCGCCCTGATGGCGAAATATTTGAAAGTTACATATTTTTTTTCAATTGCGGTTTATGTGTGAGTTATATTAAGAAATATAAGGTATTTCAATTAAAATTTTTCTTACCTATTATTTCCTGTATTTCTTTTGTATTTCAAATCAAAGGAAAAGGGATCTGTAGTTTCATTTTAAATAACATGAGAAAGGAGATTCTTTTTGATGAAAATATTTGTGCGCGTACCTTTCAGTAAAAGCCCCTTCTTTCGTCCCTTTCCTCATTCATTTGGAAAGAGATAAGGAGCATTATCCCACTACTCCATAATTAAGATTATTTGTCGATAACAAACGTTACCGACCATTTGTGTTTAATTGCTCGCATTGCTCGCTATCCGAGGTTTAAGTATTCTCGTCCTGGATAGATGTAGAAAAAACTGTATACCTTATCGTTTCCGATCCCATTTTTTTGTGAAGAGCAGGCTATTTGGCTGTGTGGAAAAGAGCTACAGAATATTTTTATAAACAATCTTTGTTTTGGATTCTTCTTCCATTAGAACTATTTGAATGCATTTTTTAAAAAAAATTGAAGTGTTCCATCTGGTTGCTTACTTTCGATAGAGTTTAAGGTATCCAACTACCCTAAAATTGTGAATTTTGCCAAAAATTGACAAATTTTTTATAACTTTATTTTATAGACCAGGGGTCGGCAACCTATGGTACGCGTGCCACATGTGGCACGTGATACAATTCTCAGTGGCACTCAGCACTACTTAAAAAGTTCGTCAATTTTTGAATGGATGTAAGTTGATAAATTTGTAATGGACCTTATTTGACAAACATCTTCAGAATTATGAGACGGCCGCGGTGGCCGAGTGGTCTAGGCATCGGATCATGGCTAGCGTGTCAGGGGTTCGATCCTAGTACCACTAAAGATCCGCCGTGTAGGGGAGCGATGCACGTTAAATCTGTCGAGAGCTCAAACGTCCTCCCGTTGGTGTGGCGTGGTAGTTAGGAGAGGGGGGTGCCAGCTCAGGTGTCGTCCGCGTCACTTGACCATGGTTCAAAATTACGCGGACCGTCGCCAAAAGCCCCCGTGTTGCTAAGACAGAGCGACGTTAATATTCACTCACTCAGAATTATGAGCATTTGCGGAATTACGAAAAAATCTGAAAGTGATAACTCTAACGATAAATTTACGGCTATTTTGTAAATTATTGAATTTCGTTGCTAAACAGATTTAATTGCTTAAATAAAGAAAATTTCACGTACTCTGCTTTTCGCTTTTGGATATACATATCTGAATAAAAATTTTTTCCTCATGTGAAAAATATTTCGAGTCTGCAAAGAAATTGTTTAACAACTGAATGCCCAGAAACGTGTCCAATTGAAAACCACATATTATACCCCTGATTTTGCTGTATGAAAGTAGACTGGTTCGAATTAAAATTTTTATTTTTATTCATCTATAATGAAGGAAAATACATAGATTTTAAGTTGTCTATTTCTTACTAAAAAGTATGTTTAAAAATACATAATATATGTATAATTTCAATTGTTTTTGTTGAAGAAATAGTTATATTTAATACTTAATTTTATGTTAAAATTTTCTTCAAATGGTGAAAAATTAATATATAATAAAACTGCAAATATATGTTATTGACTTCTATCCTCTTTGCATGCATTATCGCGGGAATCAAATTGTTTCAAAAATATCCTACTATGTGACACGCTGAATCATATTGGTAGAGTGGATTGGCTTGCCAAAACTAAAAGGGTGTCGACCCCTGTTATAGACCATCTTATTTGCTTTATAAAAATACTAATTTAACTATTTTCCTTTCGCTAGAACAAAAAGTACAAGTGTTTTTGTAAAAGCAGATGCCTTTACTTTCAGCAAGATGTCATACTTTAAAAAGTGTTTACTCGAAATGTGTATTTTTTAAAATACTCAAATGGAGCCAGCGATTGATAAAAAAGTTTTGAAAATAATTAACTGAAATTTTTTGTGTATGTTTTGTATAACAGTAGAAGTGTTTTAACCTTCAGATTTATGAATCACTGTTTTATTACAAAATTTACAGTCCCTCATGTTAATATAATCACTGTTCTTTTTAGGCAATTTCATGTACTAATTAAGATTAAGAGCTCTAGTTTTTGTAAAAAATAAATTTCTCTTTTCCTGGAGGTAATTTTAAAATTGAATAGCATAACACATCTGAATTGAAAAATCGAGAATTTGTTCATAAACGTTTGGTATAAAATGAGCTCATTTTATGTTATTTTTTGTAAATTTTTACCAATCTTTTCCTATTTTAGTAATAATAATTTCTTTTAATCTTCTTAATTTTAGCATATTTTTCTTGAAATGTATCAAACAAATAAAAAAACCACAAAATCCCCATATCGCCATTTTAAAACATTGACGCAAGTAGTTGGGTACTTTAATCTGATTATTCACAAGGCTAACAATTACAGAACTAAGTCATACTATCACAAATAGTGGTGAGCAAACTTTAAGTCTTATCATTTATAATCGCACAATCAACTGAAAAACATGTTATTTGTATCTGCTAAGAGCTACAGAATTTTTGAAGAAAAATGACCGATTTGTACAACAATACATCTGTTCTCTAATGTACTCATTTTTAAATTGCCATACCACCCCATTCGATTACCAAATTTCTACATTTAGTTCACTCTACATTTCCGGTCGGGTTATATCAGAAAGTTTTACACACCTTTACGCAGTACACATATCACAGTTTTAATTTTACAAACAGAAGTATGTGTTGCTTGGTTTTTCTTGTATTAGTTAGCTTATTATCTTCATAATTTGTTTTAAAAAAATACATGCAATTCTACAATTGTATTCAGAATGATGGATAGGAAATTTATTGAAAATTCATATGAAGCTTTTTTGTTTAATTTTCAAATGGAATTTTAAATTAAATACTGCTCAATAAGAGGAGTTTGGCTTACTACAATGTATGATAACTTATATATATATAGAAGAAAACAGCTGCTTCGCTCGTTCACTCACTCATCACAAAATCTCCAGAACTATTAGACCTACAAATTTGAAATTTTGGCAAGCATGTTCCTTTTGTTTAAAAGAGATCCATCATGAATGGGTTTTACGAAAATTGATTTAGGGATTATGAAGGCATTTTTGACAAAAAATTCCCGCTTTTTGAATTATTATAGCTACATCTGGAAATTTGGAAAACATATTTCTTTTGTTTATTCTTTTTTTTTCTTTTACTAACATTTTCCTTTTGTTGAATAGAGATCCTTTAAGAACGGGGTTTGCGAAAACCGACTTCTGGGTTCAAAGAGTTAAAAAAAGTTCCTATTTATGAACAATTAGACCAGCAGATTTGGAATTCTTCAGGCATGTTTCTTTTATTGAGATTTAAAAAAAATCAACTTCGTCATTGTGCTACAGACTCGTAAATGTTAAATATTTATGTTTTAGAAACACAAATTCTGTCCTTTTTAAATAAAGATTCGAGGATACGAATATTTTTCAGTATAAAATCAAAACTTTAAAGCGGAGACTTAAATAACAATAACCTAAAAAGAATAGTCTTATTATGTCCTGAAATACCCAGCAAAGAGGGCGGGTAACAGCTAGTAATAAAATGTAATAATGCAGATTCTTAATTAAATTACAAATTGAAGAAATCCTTTTTGTTATAAAACAACAAAATCGTGAAACTTTCAAAGCAGTTCGAAAAATAGTCAATATCAGTTAAGAAAATTTTTTGCTTTATATACACTCAAACATTTTCATATTTTTACCTTTTATTGAATTTTAAAAAAAAGGTTATACTTAGTTGGATTCAAACGTTCCCGGACTAAGTGTATTACTTAAAAAATATTACCAATTAAACTGCTGAAACAAATTCGACCCTTAAGTAGCATCACACTTTTGTCATGGCTTATAAAGCTCATCGAAACATTTCTGATTTTTAGCCATGTCCTTTGATTCAGTCTGCGATGCTCTTTTAACTACATCTGCAGATTAGTCTTCGCTTAACTTGCGGGGTAAGATATGTTGCTACACCCCATGCCTGTTAAGATCCTTAGTCAGTATCCATTTACATGTAGTCGAAAATATCCCAACTGATTCTGCTATTGTTTGAAACCTGTTCTTGAGTACCACCGCAGAAACCTTTTATGTTTTCAGTGGTGCGGAAAGTTTGCGGACGTCCAGAGGGTTTGTCGTCTTCCACACTTTCCCTGACTTCTCTGAACGGTTGATGCCGCTCAAAAGCTTGCGTTCGCGATAATGTATCTCAGTCCTACACCTGCTTCAAAATTTCGTAAGTCTCCGTAGCACTGTTTCTCAAACGATCCTAAAAATTAATATCCATTGTTCGCTCGACACACGCAATTTCTTTCAATCGTCGACGACTAAATACATCCGTCTACAAAGCACGAAGCCGTGGGGACCAACTGACCACGTGATTTGGAATTAACTTTTTATAGAAAAGAATGAATACAATAACACAGAAATGTTATTGTAGTCGCTGTACTGCAAAAATGTTCCACTTTATAGGCTCAGTCCAGGAACTTTTGAATCCTACTAGTATAATTGTGTTTTAGCCAACTTTATAATGCGTTGCTGGTATACAATATTTTTCTTATCGAGGAGCTTTGATTTCTAAGTAGCTATTAAAGATACGTGATAAAATAACATATTATAGATTCTATTATTCAATTTTTATCTTATGAATAGCGTAAAATATTATCGCATTTAAATTGATATTGATCTTGGAATTAAAAAAATAGTTCAAAATAAATGCAAAACGTATTTTCTTAATTCGTTAGAAGGGGAACATTTTTCAAATTTAGAGAAAAGATCTTTGATAAATAGAGGATTAATGAAAGACGTTTGCTGTGCTCCTGAAAAATCTAGAAACAAACGTTCAAATGATCTCTTTTTTTTTGTTATCTAAATACGAAAATAGATCGTTGAATTGAGAAACCAATTAGTTTTAAGTGCTCTAATTAATTGAGTTTCGTCGGAACAACATTTTTTTGCGTTACTTCTTTTTCTCAGATGCTTTTCAAATGTATTGCTCTGTGAATTGAAATCACACTCGTTGCGTCGGAAAACATAATGAGTTTCAAAATGTTTTAATTTTTTAATTAATTAGATGGAACTTGGAGAGAGTTCATTTTCGTCCTTTTCTATTAACAAATCAACGGAATTGATCTCGGGTACTTGGGAATAAATTTACTAGATTCTTTTTAAAATATAACAAATCATAGTTTAAGTGATTTTAAACAGTGTTTAGATTGATATTGTTATTAAGGTAAAACAATCAAAAGATGCTTAAAAAAATTGCTCGAATAAGTTTTACATAAATAAAAGGTAAAATAAAATTTCGAGAATGCACCTGTATTCTTATAAATGAAAGATAAATTTCAATTTAAGTAGGAATTTGAAATTAATATTTAAAACAGATTCATTTTTGTAATCAAGAATGAAAAAGTATTAATACGAAAATATTGAGCCTATGAAGGTAAAATGTTAGTTTTAACCTTTGAATAAAGAGGGAAGTGAGTTTTATTTTTGAAATGGAGAATATATCTTTTTGAATATTATGATTAATGAAAAATGAAACTTAAATTAAAATAATAGAGGTCATAATTTGAATCTAAAGAAAAAACAAACGAGAAAAGTTCGATTAGATTAGGAAAATTTTAAAAAAGAATAAGAAAAAGTTTTATACATTAAGGAGACATACGCATGAAAATTGTTTGTCTATATTCGCACGTGGGGCACGCGCGCTCAGTATGTATTTATGTAGGATTGTGCAACTCATGACCGAAAGCAAATTTCTATGTCATGACATTAAATGAGTAGATTGCTACAAATCTATAACAATAAAGAAATTTATAGTGGAACAATTTATATTTCTCATAAAAAAACTTAATTATTTTGTATGCTTATGTTAAGTATTCAAAGTTATATATATTCTGAAATCTACCATAGATTTATAATTCTATGGGTACTTGAGATGCAAAATGGTTTAAATGAAAATAATCATGCAAAAAGATAATGTTTTTATTAGAATGCATTTTTTCAGCATTATTTAAAGCCTTAAATATGATATAAGTATTCCCAACTTGACTTTCAAACTCTATAAAATTAGTAAAATTTTCGTTTCTGTTACATAACTTATACAATCTGAACACGAATGAGCATTATGAACAAACATTTTAATCCAAGAAGAATATGCTTTCATCGGAAAGGTTTTGAATTAAAGATGGAGGGGGAGGTGCTAGCTCAGGTATCGTCCTCGTTACTTAACTGTGAATCAAAATCACGAGGTCCATCGCCGATAGCTTTGCATTGCTGCACAGTGCGACGTAAATTAAAGTCAAATCATATCCGAAATATGTACAGAACTGTTCTTTTATCATTTTTTAATCAATCTATTAAAAAAAACCTAGTTTGGAATTGATAGGTCTAAAGTAAGCGTATAACGATTATTCCATTTATTACCATCAATGGAATATATTTTGAAATGTTCTGCAAATGTACATCTGCATAAGATCTTAAGGCGATATGGTACCATCTTCACAATTTTTTTTATTTTCAATATTTGATATTTGTTTTTAATTGTATTTAATAAAGGTTAACATTTAATATAATAATTCCATACAATTTTTTTTAATTTGTTGCAAAATGTTTGTAGAATTCAAATTTTTTGAACTTTTAAAAAGATTTTTAAATTCCTAAGGCTTTTTTAAATATCTCTTTTCTTTCAAAATATTTTTCCAAGTACCTTATAATATAGTACATGAAATTGTGCATTGGATTTTTTTCAGCTGCTGCTCTTTAATTATAAAAAAGTTAATAAAAAATTAAACTTCCAAAAATTCTCAAAAAAACATTAATTTTGAATTTGAAATTTTTTAGAAAAAGTACTAAACACACACACACACACACACACACACACACACACACACACACACACACACACACACACACACACCACACACACACACACACCACACACACACACACACACACACACACACACACACACACAACACACACACACACACACACACACAACACACACACACACACACACACACACACACACACACACAACACACACACACACACACACACACACACACACACACCACACACACACACACACACACACACACACACACACACACACACACACACACACACGTTAGAGCTAATTCCATGCCCAGTTTTACAAAACATACATTTCAGAACATACATAAAAAATTTCAAACCCATACTTCAATTATCAAAAAAGCCTTAGGGTTTTGAATGATAGTATGTGTACAAAAATTCAACATGGAGAAATACGAGTTTTAAGTTTTTATTCCATGAATAGCAAGTTATAAAATTAATCAAATAGTCTGAAATTTTTATGAAATGTTAATTAGCTTATTTAAAACTGCTTACTGTAGAAATTGCACAAATGTAGAACAATTAAACATTATACTGCCATAATGAATATATAGAAGAAAACGAATGAAAGATCAATATTTCATAAAACTTTATCTTAACAATTATAAAAAACAAATAAATACACACACTTCAGAGATAATTCCATGCTTAGAGCTAATACACATGTACAGGATATGTTTATGCCTTTATATTTTATTTCCATGATTTTAAAAGCATTCGCATGTTAAATATTGTACACGAATGAAAGCAAAATCAAATAGCAATTTACAGGTAAAATATATCAAAATCTAAGAACTGCATATGTTCATTTGCTTAAATAAATATCTTAAAATATTTTAATAAGAAAATTGTTCGATTTCACACACATGATATATATATATATATATCACCAATGGGGGGGGAGTGAGAAATAATGGAGAGTTTGGGATATAAAAATGGGAGAGTTTTTTTCTGTTCTTGCGAATTAGATTTTTAATTGTCTGAGTTATCAAAATGAAATTTAGTATTTGTGCTTTGGGAGAATCTTTTTTGAAGTTTTAATTTCATTCATAATATATCATTAAAAGCATGCACAACTTTTAAATCTTGACCAAATTCATTTCCTCTTCCCCAATAAACAATTCACAAACTAGAATTTTTGCATGAATTGCACAATTCTTTCTTGAAATGATTTGTTACTGCATATATAATGTCAGTCTCATTTACGCGTGGTAGAAAAATAAATAATTAATTTTTTATCAGGCTCTTTTCTAGCAGATAATCTGAAATGTGGGTGTGGTAGTTGCTGTAAAGCATCAAATATTGCTCCATAACTTGATACAAAATGCAGGCAAAGCTTTGAAATTTTGCAGGCATGTTTATAAAGATTTGAGGTATCAATAAACCTATAAAAATTTTCCGACAGTTTAATGATTTTTAGGGTACCATATCGGCTGAAAATAATAATTTAATTATTTTTTTAATTTCGGTACAATTTTTTAGAATGAAAAATGCAACTTTTTTCAGTACAACCATTTCCATTTAAAATACTTATCACTAGAAATTGCCAAAAGTTAGTATTTATTTTTTTGGCTACAACTGTATTTGGAATTGGATTTTAGAGATTCTTTTTTTAAGTATTTGTAGATTCTAGATGGCAAAGTGTAATAAAATTTTAGATATCAGACAATCGTACTGTACGATGTAACTTAATTATAAACACTACATAAATAAGTAATCGATCTATCATTCATTTCTCTAGTGGGGACATCTTTTTTACAATGCAAACAATATAACTTTTTTTCAGTACAAAATACATGGAGTTTTGTGTTTAATATAAGATGGATAATAATACTATCTTAGAGCAAAAAAATATTCAAGATCTAAAAAATATAATATATAATTACGAAAAATAAGCTGTACGTATATATATATATACATATATATATATATATCAACATTTTTAAAGTAAAACAAAATATAATACAAATGCACAAGTGAAAAATAGAATATTTTTTTTTGTTTAGACTTAAAATTCTCATTCATTTTTTCAATACATTTTCTAACAAATACCTTTGGAGTGTGTTAAGATGTTCATGTGTCGAAAGTTCGAATGAAAATCAATGTAGTATATGATGGAAAAAAAAAACTTTTCTTGAGCGATAATCAAATAATAGTTTTAGAAAATTCTCTCCCAATGAAAAAAAAATATATCCATCGAGAGTTGAAATTATACTTGAAAACAAACGTCTTCCCTTTTTTTATGGAACTGTTTGAGTTCAAAATTTTGCTATATTGAACGAAAAATTGCAAATAAAATAGAGATTTATATCATATTTCTTGTAAACGATTCTATACTCGATAAAAACTGCTCATATACACCAAAATAGTCATGCTCTATTTAAGTAGAAAATATTGAGGATTCTTTTGTCCTTTGATATTTTGAGTGTTTTCAACTTCTTATTATGAAGAAGAAAGAAAAATTAATAAAAAGTTTGAACTGTAAAAAGTGTCTCAATTTGCTCTTAAGTTTAAAACGAAATCAATTTTGGATGTATACAAACTTTATCAGTTTCTTATGGATGATCTTTTCATTGAACTTCATTTTCATAATATAAAAATATGCTTATTTCTAATATTAGAAATAAGAATATTAGATATTTATTCTATGTATTTAATATTGTTACGAATTTTGTATAAGATAATGTAAATAATTTGGATTTGGATGTGCAATGCCTTTATATTACTCTATATTTATTTTACGTTAGGATTGTAATATTCACAAGCAAGCCGTCTCTTACGTTATAATGGCAATTCAATGGGAACTTGGCAAAATATTGGCGATAGAGCCATGTTAGCATCATTTTTGGCGACCAAGTTGGCAATTTTGGCGATTTTGGTGACCATGTTGGCGAGTTCGGGACCCTCTGGATTCTTCTAGAAATTAGTAGAAAAATCCACTAATTTCACGATCTGTGGCGCGAGCGCATCTTTCCAGAAATTTCGCGGCCTCTGCTATAAATAGAGACTCGCCGCAACAGTCAGTCTGATTTCAACCAGCGAGTAGTGAGCATTGTTTTGATTAGCGATCAGCTCGGCTGTGCTTGTGAATAGTCATTTACGTACGTGTATTTTAGACACTGTTTATTGTGTCTGAGTGCTGTTGAAGGTGTGAAATCCTTCTGTTATTTATTCTGTGAATTTTGCTGCTGAATCCTGTATTTCAAGGATTGATTTTCGACAATAAATACTCATCGCTCTTAAAGAATTGCCTTGTTATTTACGACTGATTTTGCATAAAATCCTCGAACTCCGATCTACGTAACAATATATTTTTCCAATACGAAATATTTTATAGTCATAATAAAACTTGAAACATAAGAATAGCATTTTTGCTGTTTTTACTCTCAAATTATAAGAATAGCACATTATATTAAAAAGCATAACTGTGTATTAATCGATTATGCAAAGTTAATGCAAAATTTATGTATTTCTTAGAAGAGAGTATTAAAATCTGAGAAAGGAGAATAGTAGAAATCTTCTCAAACGTCACGGAAATTTAAATATTTGCTTAGTATATTATATACTAGCTTAAGTACCCGTTTTTCGAAATTTTAAATATAATTCATAAAATATAACAAGTATATTATTTTTAAAGAGGATAAAACCCGGGGCAAAAAAAAGTGTCTTCAAAAATTTTAAATAATTTTTTTAGTGAGTGCTCACATTATAAACTATTTCAAGTGAACCGAAATTTGGCCTCATAGTAATGAACGACTAAACAAAAACATGCAGTTGAATTTAAATGAGAAAGTTTTATCATGCTAAAAATAAAGTAGAATAAATAAAAGTTATAACAAAAGTAGCTGCAGTAGTTTCTGCTGTGCTGATTCAGGGGAAAATAATGAGAAATATATAAAACAAATGGAAAAAAAAGGCTTAGATATCATAAAGCATTTAATAAAAAAAATTTGTGTTCGCCTTTTTTTTCTGATATAAAAAATATTAGGTATGACATTATTTTAGAATAAACATTTTTCTCTTTAGCAAATACTATACACAGTAATGGGATCGAATGTTAGAGATCTAGGGAAGTATCAAGCCTTTAAACCATTTCCCTTTTTTACCTCTATACTCTCCTTAAATGACAGGAAGAACTGATAATCTGCAAAATGATTTAAAAGGGTGTAAAGAGGTGGGGGCAAGATGACTTTTGTGAGAAATGAAACATTTTCCGTTTCTTTCGTCATCCCTTGTCAGGATAGAGATAAAGGGGTACTTCCCCTTTTCCGAAAGTGGGGTAGTTCTTATCATTAACTGATCCTACCTTCCCCTTGCGCTTAATTGCTGGCAAGGATTGCGATTTCAGAATTAAGTGCCACCGTTTTGGGTAGTTTGTGAACGGACTATAAACCTGCACACTTCCGACCACCCTTCTGTTGAGTATAGGGGTGCGAGAATGCAGAAAAGAACCACTGAACTTTTTGAAGGAAAAACTTTAACGGTTGTTCTTTTTTTATGGAACGATTTTTTTGGAACCATTTTTGATTTTCTTTCAAATGATAATATATTACTGGATTGTTTGTGAAGTGCGGCTACTTAAGAATTTAATCATTTAGCTCCAAGAACATAAGATTTTTTGAGGCTCTGGTCCCTTAAGCAAAAGTAGATTCTGAATTATTTCGCAAAAATAGACCCTGGACTCTTACGCAAATGTAGACCTTGGACTCTTACGCCAATGTAGGCCCTCGACTCTTACTCCCATGTAGGCCCTGGACTCTTACTCCCATGTAGGCCCTGGACTCTTACTCCCATGTAGGCCCTGGACTCTTACTCCCATGTAGGCCATGGACTCTTACTCCAATATAGGCCCTGGACTCTTACGCCAATGTAGTTCCTGGTCCCTCACGCAAATGTAGGCCCTGGACTCTTACTCAAATGTAGGCCCTGGACTCTTACTCCCATGTAGGCCATGGACTCTTACTCCAATATAGGCCCTGGACTCTTACGCCAATGTAGTTCCTGGTCCCTCACGCAAAAGTAGTTCCTGGTCCCTCACGCAAAAGTAGTTCCTGGTCCCTCACGCAAATGTAGACCCTGGACTCTTACGCAAATGTAGCCCCACCTATGACCCTTAAAAGCGAACAGTACATAAGATATATACGTTGTCAAACACTCATACAAACAGTAACCCGAAACAAATAAAGGTGCATGACTTGCAATTGCCCAAACCGACCTGACCGATTTCTGCCTAGGACTGAATGAGTAATCATGGTGTATCGTTTTAAGCCAAGGTCTATTACATGAACGACGGTTACCCCATAATAATGCAGTCTTCCCACGTCAGTTGACATTTAGTCCAGAATTCCCACTTTTTAGAAGAATACGTTTGGAAATAGCATTTCCCCATTAAAATTATTTAAATCATGATCTTATTAAGGCTGAGTCGAGATCGAGACGAGGCTCTGGACCCGCGCCCAGTTGGCCCATGCCTTAAGACGTCCCTACTTAGCCCCAGGAAATGAAAGAAAAGTTTACTATGAAATGACTGGTTGTGGCCAGGATAAGTTTAGATTAGTTTAACATATTAGATCACGTATAATATAGCATTATTTACAATTTTAAGATATCTTCTGCTTCAAACTCTGCTTATGTTTTTGTATCAAAATTAGTTTTAACTTATAAATAAAAAAGATGCCGTTTAAGTGCTGTCTGTTTCACTTGATCATTTGTCACTGCCTGAAGTTTGCGGATGTGGGAGGTTTCGAGGACGAAGCAGACATGATCATAAAATAGCTAATTTTATTTTATATTTAGCAGTTTACGAAATACACTTTTATAACTTAACTTTGGGAGCAATACGAAATCCTAACCCGTAATCAGATAAGTACATTCCATAATTTAGTTATCTGGAGTAGCAACTCCTCATATGATCCTTCTTGGAGCCCGATAGTTTGGTCAGCTCTAAGTTTGTTTACTTACTTCTCCGTTGAATATTAATCTTAAGATGCGTGACCACCAGTTTGTTCATTGATAAGAAATGGAAAATCATGCAATAAGCGATGTGATGGAGTTCTTTTATGCATTCTGTTTTTTCAAGTAATTCCTAACATATATCTGATTAATCTTGATATATATTGTTATGTCTAAAAAAACATACGTAACTTTTTGACTGTATTAGCTTTAATTCTCCCATTTAATTAGTATATAGTTGACCACTACTTATTCTTAGTAAGTATTTAAACAGTTAGTTGATAAAAACAAAATTATTGGTAACAAAATAATTTCTGCGTAGAATTACCATTGCCATTGCAAACTATTTAACATATGGAAGAAACCTTTTATTAATTAAGTTTAAAAATGTTCATTTTTAATTTGCTAATGTTATTGCTAAAGAAAGTCTTGAAATCTTTGCATTTCTAAAATTTATTATCACAACATTTCTTCCTTTTTAGTAAATACAAAGTGAAATATATAATAAAAAGTATTCAACTTCCAGAGAGTAAATTTGCTTTATGAACTTTACTTATACTTTTTAAATATAAACAAGAAATTTAACTTAAAACATAACATTGTCTGAAGTAAATTTACAGTTTAAGATAAAAATAATTAAAAGAAGCATTTTCATAGCTTCATGAAGCTCTAAATTGTTATTGGGCAGTTAATACAATAAAACCCGTTTTTGTGCGGTAGATAGGGACCGCATAAAAAAGAAACCACCAAAATAAATATTCGGAAATTTTATAAATATTTAATATAATAAACCTAGTGGTTACAGCATCGGACTCCAGACCGGAGTGCCTGGGTTCGATGCCCGATGCCATCAAATACCCTCCGAGTACACACGGAGTACGTGCTCGTTAAATCAGTGGATCCGAAAGTCTTGTGGGTGGCCGCAGTAGAAACCACGGGTGCAGGGGCTGGAAAATATTTCCCTCCCCTCCAGTTCCATGCCTAAATTGTGGAGATGGAAATAGGTGGTATTGGCATCTATCGTGTAGAAGTCCAACCTGTCTCAATCTCTGCCAACTTTCTTTCCTTCCCTTCGAGAGGGATCCGACAACAACAACATAACAAACTTCACCGATAAACTATATAAATTTTTTTATGCGGCGGAGAAGGACCGCATCAAAAAAGTTCACTTAGAAAATATGTCAATTATTTACGAAATTTTTGAGAAAGGTCTTCCAAACAAAATAAATAATTAAATTACACATGTAAAAATTTAAAAAAAAACATTTAATTTTTCATTATAAGAATGGAAAAGTATTCAAAATGCACATGGGGGCATAATTCGCTGAAACTCGTCGTATTCCAAAGCGTGCATCTTTATGTAATGAATTAGTTTGTAAACGCTTTCGTCATTTTAAAATACAATTTCAATTGATTTATTTTTGGCATCATAAAGTAAGTGATAAGTTTTTCGACGACTGCCGGTTGGTCAGTAGCTTGTAAACGTCACGATAACCAGATATGCGTGATCGAAGCTCTTTTTAGAATTTTTTAACTCCTTTCGGAATTGGTACCTATTTAAAAAAATGCTTTACCAATTTGTTAGAAAGCTGGATCCGAGCATATATTTTATCCTCTCTCAAAAAATCCTGTACTACTTGTACCTGTTCATAATTTATAAAATTATTGATAATGTCACTGTCATTGACAGTTTTGTCTTCAATGAAGCGCGTGCCATTTGCGCGTTGAGGGAAAGCAATTGAACGTGCATTGTAGGGAGATTGTTTATGATAAATGAGCAGAGCGTCTTGAAGTGTATATATGCATATAGATAGAAAACATTACAGTGACTTCAAAGGCGTTGAAATTCATATGCGGCATAAAAAAAAAGATCGCACTTCAAAAGTTGCACAAAAATTAAATCGCATTAAGAATGACTACAAAAAAAAACAGGTTCAACTGTACATGAAAATGGCTTTTACATCAAGAAATCGTGTCAATTAATATGTTTAAGTTTCGAAATTGTGCTTATAAAATTGTACTTAATAATTTTTGTTATGCAAGGTAATATTGCATCGAATTTTTACTAGATTTTCAAAATTTACTATACCAAAAGTGTAGAGATAGCAATTCATTAGATTTCTATTAATTCTTAAGAAATTCGTTAATGAGCTTGTGAACTGAATGATTCTTGTGAGTGTTAATCATCACTTAGTGGGCATATTACGCAAACACGTTTTCTTGAAAAGAGAGTTTTTGTATTTTATTTAGCGAGAAACATATTCGAATTTTATGTTATATGGTGTTGTTATTTAAGTTTTCATAATTGGTAATTTTTTTTCATTGCAGGCTACAATCTAACTTCAATAACTTTTACACGCGCGAAACTGATATTTTCCTAGTGCACAAGCTTCTACCTTTTAAAAAATGTGTACAAAAATGCCGAAAACAATGCTGTATTCAAACTATCCATTTGAAATTTTGCTATTTATAAAAGAACATTGATTTCTTATAAGTAATTTGTTGCAATTAAGTTTAGGAAGAAAGAATAAATATAGCAAAATGTTATTTAACCAAAAAAATGCGTGATAATAAAGTTTTCAGTTAAAAAGTTTAATTATTTATAAAAATTTTAATTTAGTGAATGAAATGAAATGAAACTGATTAATATTAGGCAACTAATTTTTGTTACGAATGTTTCAAAATGTTTTTTTTTTTAGATTAGTGTGTTGGAAAATTTTTGAAACATTTTGGCAAACGGTTACATAATATTTTGAATACCTTTCATATTTGTAAAAAAAGTGTTCTCACATAGATGCTTCTTCGTAAGTCATTTATATATTAAAAAATTGATCTTTCTGCCTGTTCTGGTAATACTCGAAAATAGTTTATGCTTTAAATAACTAGTTATTGGGTAAAAATATTTTAATAATATCGCATAAAGTTGTGTTTTAAAAATTGGAACATAAAAATATTCGGTACTTTTCCTTTTTACCGGTGCGAATCTCGCCAAAAAGGTTTTTTTCGCGACCAGCGCCCAATGTACAAATAAAAAATGTTATTACATATTATTTTTCATTGATTTTTTATTTATTTTTGACATACTACGAAAGAGATGTTACTGATAAGAAAAGATCTCGACTTGTTTTGTAAATGTGGTTGGAAAAGTTTACCAACTGGAATATTGGCGTCGGTTGTATCATTTTTGATGACTTTATCACCTGCGTCGGCGAAACGGAGAAGTACCAAATATTCGTGTCTTAGATTTAAGAAGAAAATCTACTTACTGAAGTATTCTTCAAATATTCTTTTAGTATTCTTCATGAAAATTAACAATTTTTTTGATCTAGCCCTGGTTGGTTTAAATAACACAAATTTATGGATAACTAATAAGCCTCAATCTTTAACATTCCGCAGAATTTTATTTTAATTTATGGATAAAATTTTGCTTCGTACTTTGCAAAAATATTTAGAAAAATGTGACACATTATGTTATAAGTATTTAATTTGAGCATCATAATATATTATTGGATTTGAATTTCTACTGTTTTTTTTTCTTGTCCGGCGAGATCAACAACATATAACTGACGTAATTTAATTTTCGGACATCTGCGTTACATTATGATGGTCATAGTTGGAAACATTAATTTTTATAAATGATCCTCGATGATTATTACATTCAGTAAAAATGCAAGGATGGTTATATATTTGTTTGGAGAACAACTTTTCAACTCATTGCCAACTAATGACTGAACGATCTAAGTGTATTAATAAACAAAAATGTAATAAAATTATAGAAAATTATATTTTGAAAAGTAATTAATAAACACAAACAGAAATGTAATAAAATTTCAGAATGTTATAATTTGAAAAATAATTAATTTTTAAGACGAATTTCATAATTTTATATTTAGTTATTTGTAATTTACTATATTTTGTATTTTATTCACACTAACTGTATTTATATTTAAGCTTGTAAATCAGAAAGCAATTTTTTGTAATCTTCTTTAGGTTTCCGGATTGGCAACAGTCCGTATTTAGGCTGCAAAACAGTTGCAACGTTTTGTGTTAGCGCGGTTAAGCCTAACACAAGAATAAAAGTGTTCTTCGAATTTTTCAAAGCAATTTTCTATACTTTAACGATATAGAACCAAACGTTCATAGCATATTTTTGTACTACTTTAACATATTTTGCCTTTTCATTATTTAATTAATTTAAAGACGAATGTTCTATTAATCTCTTCTTAAATCCTTAGCATTTTTTACATGATAAATTCTTATGTATATTTCTCCAACTGAAATCTGGAAACGACTTAAGTATTTCCAATATTCTAAGCAAGAAACGCAAGACAGCAAAGAAAAGGAAGCTCTTGAATGGTTGGGAGTGTTGGTTCTGTTTTGGAAACCTTCCAGTCGCGGTCACTAATGGTACGGTCAGATAAGCTCTCCGAGTAGCTGCTTTCGTTATCGTTCCGGTTTATTCCAACTCTTCACTCCCCCATTTTTCTCTCAAATGATTCCCTTTCCTTCCTGACTCTCGATTGATTATATTGCCTCCAAAAGAAAAGTTCTGAAAAATGCTTAGATTCAGAAACATATTAATCAATATATAAAAACATATCTGTCATTATATTTGCATAGTTTGCTAATAGTGCCAAAACCCAACTTTTATTATTGTAAACTTGTGACGGATCTATACGCGGCTCTAACTACCTCCTTGGGGATTCTTAAAGGGAAATAATTATTTCAATCAACTTTCACCGAAAGTAAGCAAACATGATTATACAAATTCAAATTATTATATAAGTTTTGTATTCGCGAGTTTTGAGGGTTAGTGAAGTGAGAATCTAAGATTATTAAAGTGAGAATTGAAGATTACCAAAGTGAGGATCGCTCGGATGCGAGGTGATCAAGCCAACTTTTAGTGTTCAAGGTCTCAGCTATAGCACTTTTGAATTACAAGAGTTCAGGCATTGTGCTGATTATTTAAATAGAAGTTAGAGAGTAAATTGTTATGCGCGTCCGAGTCAGAAACGAGTTTGTATAAGTTATCGTAGAAATGAGTTGGATGTCCATAAATATTATGACCATGGTAACTGGTCTCACCTTCGAGGTCTAGTTATTGATTAAAATTGTCTTAATTAGATTATTATTGTGTCTGTGTTGAATATTGTGATAATAAAACAATTTTAGTGAATCCTGTCGTCTGATCAAGTAGTTCCTCCCAAACATTTAGCCGGGTCCGAGAGAAGACAAAGGGGGTTAGAGGGAAGTAGGAATTGTCCCTCATTACAAACTTAATTAGAACTGACATTAATCGTGCGCATTTCAATTTTTGGAATACACAATAAATAAAATGTCTGTAAAATGATATAAATTGATATAATTTTAACGTATAAAATGCTTCGATTCAATTTGATTTGGATGAGGAAGTATCCAACTAATTTTAATTTTTGACAAAACTTGCAAAATTAAAATCTATTGTAAAGATAATAATGGTTTGCACATATTTCAATATCTTAAAATTACTGTCGGAACTCAATTTATCTGATCGGTAGTGACAGAATTGAGTCTGGGCTTCACCTAAGACTCTGTAGTGAAATGGTTTTTGCATCATAAAATACTTTAACACTAATCTAAACCCTTAAAATTAACAAAAGGGTTTCAGGATATTTTTTATGTATTCATGTATGTACATGTAGAGGAAATACATTCTAAAAAAGTTACTTCCCATTGCATTAGAAATATTACCTAAAGGTCCATTTCTGGATTTATATTGGCATCCTTATTTTTGATATTATATATTCGTCATGTAGCGTTCCAGCCTGGTAAACCCAAGTGTCAGGTTCGATCTTGGCTGGAGTCGATAGATTTTCTGAATGAGAAAATTTTAGGTACGCATGTCATATAATTTTGTGGTATATAAAAGATCCCTTGAAAATCATTTTGACTCTGTTACTCTTGACAAAATTAAAATCACGGCAATATTCAGCATCCGAAGAGAGTTTGAGCTGAATACAATTCAAATGTCACAATTTGGTAGCAGAAGCAGCCACTAGATGGTGCTTTCAATGAAATGGCTTCCACTCTTGGGGACTTGCCGCAGTGCTGATTTAAGCTCATTTTGGGTCCTGGGTACAAAAGATCTACGCGCCCCCTTCGCACTGGCGGATCGGAATTTATTACGAGTAAACCTAGTTAAGTCCAGATTATCCGGGCCCTTTCGTGCCTTTCTTGGTCTTGGGCCCCTGAGCGCCAGCCCAAGCTTCCAATGGATAAACCGGCACTGACTTGCCGAATGTGTAAGGGCTTAGTTGCCAAAATACAACCGTTTAAAACAAACAATATATTTGTTTTCCGATGTCCAGTGATCTTGAAAGATTTTTTTTACGAGAAATAATTTGTTTAACAAAAAGAAAGGATATATTTACGACAAACATGTTTAAGTAAGTAAATTTATTACAATTATGAACTGTAAATTGTAGATTTTTAATTCCTTATTCAATGTGAAACTAACAGTAATAAAATCAATAGTTTTATATTCTAAAGGAAAACATCATGCAGTTCGTTTAAGATTATTTATAATATGAGCACGAATTCAAAAATTAGTTTATTTTTTGTACGCATTATCTTCCACTGGGTTTTACTCTCCTTTACAATTCAGTTATTATACGAGGAATGTAAATTAAGTAATTGCAATATACGTATAAATCAATTTTTAATGAATTTACTAGTAATATTACATTACATTCCTTCTATGTAATCACCAGAAAAGCTTTTTGCCAAATATCTGGTAGCCTTTGGAGACCATTGGTAAGGAGTTGATAACGTTAGCGATGGAGTGCCCTACTCCTCGGCGTACAGATGAAACGTCCTGAAATCGGCGGCCTCAGAGAGGTTTCTTCAAATTCGGAAACAGATCGAAGTCCCTAGGATTCATGTCAGAAACCAGTAGGGAGGGTGTTCCACAAGATTTCCCACTGCCACCGTCACAGTAGGAGAGAGACATTGTTTGATACATGGAGAACAAGCGTTGTAATGCAACACGATAGGCAGATTATTTTGCAATAAACGTGGATGTTTGCGCCTCATAATTAGAAACAGATGGTACTGTGGAAATCGGCAAAGTAGTCTGCATGTTCTGCAGGCGCAGCATGCTCAAGAATCACACCCTCCCGGTCATATGCCGCAATCAGCATAACCTGTACTCGACTGGGTTCCTATCGAAATTTCTGTGGTCATGACGAACCTCGGTGAAGCTATTCATTTGATTGACGCTTTAATTCAGGATTATAGGCACTCACACCCACGGGTCTCATTGTTGGTGACAGTACGCTGCAGAAATGCGTCTCTTTCATTGCGGTATTTCTCCGGTTGCATGCCAGCAATTGCATATCGGTGCCAATTCTGTACATCGATTAATTGATGTCGAGTCCAGCGGGCTGCTATTTTCCTCATGTGTTCAGAGGTTTCTTCATTATGTGCCACACCGTTTGATGACTGACAAGGGGAGGGCATGAGTAAGGAAATTCATTTAGGGACGAGACTTTATGTAAATAGTAGTACTCTTTTAGGGTGTTCAACCCTCAATGTATTAGTGCCGAAGGGCTAGTCAATTCGGATAAAATAGTTTTCGAAATTCATGCTTAGCTTATATACAATTAAATGTTTTTTAATGTCAGAGAAGCAGTAGCTTGTGGATGATAGTGTACCTGCTTACTACGCGGCCAGTCAAGGTACGAGTCACGCGATCAGTTTTGTTTTATTTTTTTCAATTCATTTAATTATTTTTACAATTAAATAAATTGATTTAAAAACGACTTTTAAATATTTTTCATTATAAAATTATCAAATTAGCAAAATGTAAGATATATATTATTTTATTATAATAATTATAAAATTTTTAAAAATAATTCTAATATATTTTTATGTTATTTTAAAATATACTGTATTTCATATTACAAAAATATTTATAACTAATTTTTATATAAAATATCATTCAATATTTATCAAATTGTATTGTTAAATTAATCATATTTATTATAATTGTTTTCAATAAAATATTTATTATAATATACATTTATAATAAATATTATTTACTAATAATTATATTTACAAATATACTATAAATATTTATATAATTACAGTAATTATTTTACTTTTAAAAATACAAAATAATTGTGTCTAAAATAACATTTAACATCCAAAAAACCTTTTTTAAATAAAGTTATTTAATTGTAAATTTTTTTTAATGAATTTAAAAAATAAATCAAAAGAACTGATCGCGTGACTCGAACCTGGGCCATCCGCGTAGCAAGCAGGTACACTATCATTCATCCTATTGCGTCTTTGACGTTAACGAACATTTAATTGTATATAAGCTAAGCATGGATTTCGAACGCTATTTTCTCCGAATTGACTGGCCATTCGGCGCTAATACATTGAGGGTTGGACACCCTAAAAGAGTACTACTATTACACTAAGTCTCGTCCCCAAATGAATTTCCATAGTCGTGCCTTCCCCTTGTGAGATAATCCTTTACGGATAATTTCCGGACAGTCTATCGATAATCTATTGAAATTGTACAGCTTAAGATGTCCATCTAATCTCGAGGAATGTAGGGTAACCCTCCTTGTTCTCACAGCTCGTTCCATCCCGAACGAAACGCCTTAACCCTTCGTCCTATACGGTAACGGATTCTTACCACAGGCTTCTAGTAATACTCGATAACATTCTGTTGCTTTTCTGACACGAGCAACCTTGATTTAATGAATGCTATCTAGGGCTGCTTTTGAAAACTAGCTTCAGCGAAATGAAAACGGAACTCTTCACTTAAACGCAACACGACAGCTACCCTCCTTACTAGATCGGCTATTTTCGCACTCGAGAACAGAACTTCCTCACCACTCTCATATCCTGTTTGCGCATGCCAGTTTTTTTACGATTTTCTAGGTCAAGTTCCCACTATTTAATTTACAGCCCTCATACAAATCAAAATTATATTAAGATATTATGTCAAGAATAATATTTATTATTTGTTTAAAAACATAATCCGAGAGAAGAATGGGTACTTCAGCCAGTGTACAACAAAGAGTTACATTAATTAAAAAAAACTATTACAATTTATAACAAACTATGATAATATGATTTTTAAATGGATTGCAACTTTGAAAAATCATGTAAAAAGTATCAAAATTTCATAACTTTCTTAAACTTTCTAAATAATACAGATAAAGAAATTTTTTTTAGTAAAACTGATTCAGAATTTGTTTTTTTTATATATTCTTGAAACGCTTAATATTTGGTTTCGCTCGGGCTTGCCATGGTTTCCTGAGTCACTAGTTTGCTGTCTTTATTCTATATTAAGGTCTTTTTCAATTCCTATTATTAGTTCACTCTCTCCCTATATATATTTATTTGTTTATACGTATAATTTTCAAATAAAATACTTTTTATTCATGCACTGAAGTTCAAATACACTTTTTAAACTTGTAGTGGGTGACACTTGATATAAAAACAGTTTTTTCAAATATTAACTCATTAATTACATTTTTAATTTTAAATTAATTCTAGGTTATATTTCTGACCAAGTTATTGCCAGCAGCAATAGATAGCGCCAGCAAATTTTTCTACAGAATTTTTTCTTGGTTTCAAATGTATTTTTTTAAACTTGTGTGGATGACACTCGATGTTAATACAATTTTTTTTCAAATTTTAATTCCTTAATTAAATTTAATTAACTAAAATAAAAAAAAGTTCTTTGATGACCTAAGTAGGAACTAACTTTTAAGTTTTTTATTAATATTACTTGTTACATTTCAGTTTAGTATGAATGAGGGACAAATCATGAAACTCTATCATTCTATTAATAACTTAATTCAGCAACCAAGTTTTTGCCTGTAATTCCAGAAATTACATCATATTTAAATTGAAATCGATCTTTAAATAGAAAAATATTTTTTGATGCAAAATGAATGTAAAACTTTCCTTATTCTTTAAATCGTTGTACGGAGAACATTTTTGGGAGTCGGAGAAAAAGATCTTTGATTAGTAACTGATTAACGAACGAAATGACTTAGTTGCGTTTTAAAGATCTGGAATCAATTAAAAAATCTTTTTTATAATCTTAATATGAAAATAAGCCTCTCAATTGAGAAGCTAATTAGTTTTAAGTGTTCTAATTAATTGAGACTCGTTTAGGGAATGTTTTATTTCTTCTTTTCATGAAGGGTTTTTTAAACATATTAATTTGTGAACTAAATCACACTTATTGATCCCGAGCATACATTGAATACCTAAGTGTGATATCAGTTAATTGGATGGACTTAGAAACATTCATGGGTTTTTCTTTTTTTCATTTCTTATTTATAGGCACTTAAGAATATATTTTTTAACTTTTGTTGTATCAAAATGTATATAATTGTATTTCCAGCGGTTGGAGTAATGTTTATATATATATATATGTAATACCCTGGGCTGTGTGTGTGCGAGAGACTTTTCTTGTTTATTACATTTTACGTTGTAGTCATGGCATTTTGAAGGAGTCTTGATAATTGTAACTTTTTATTATTTCTGATCAGGACATTACAACAGTTCACTTTAAATATAACTTCTAACAACACAAAAGCACATAAGCGAAAGCAGCAGGGAGGAAAACATGTTGTTGGCGGGCAGACAAAGAGAAAGAGTATCCAGCGCTCTGAGTTTTTAAACTGGTGGTAAAGGTCGTACGACTCCTTTCTAACAGGAGTCATGATTGGTTGCAAATACGCTCGAGTAATTAGATTACGATTAAGATTATAACAGTCTCGTACCAAAGAATTAGAAAATAATTTAACGCAGTTAAGTTAAAGAAGGCTAGAGGGAGTCATTATATATATATATATATATATATATTTTATATCACATAGTCATTTTAATGATTTATATTTAAAAAGCAAATTAGAGAAAAAATTTTGAACAAAAGATACACTTTAACATTCCGCATAAGTGAAACATTTTGCTTGATGTATTAATATTTGCATTCTGAAATCTTGTTATATCACATCATTCCACACCCCGCGCTTTCAGGTGATTGGGTTTCCGTGTTGATGTCATGTCCCACGATAGCGCGGGACGCGGCCGCGAGCAAATTAAGCGCATACCTTGGTTTCAGATTCATCGGTTCACGTGTATCTCTTTTCCATTCATGGTTTTATACTGATCCACTGTATTGATATTTGGAAGAGGGGTCGTTCTCGACTCGGCTTCGGTAAGATAATGATCCAAATAATTTTAATCATCAAATATTATTCCCGAATATATTTCCCGAAAAACTGGAAAATGTGAGCTACGTGCCAGTTGGCTAGACTGCCTTATTAAGTCATATCAATCATCCAAGCTTAGGCCTAGATCTAGGCCTACTACCATACAACATCATTACTCATTTAGTTTAACAGTAGCAGAGGGGTTTGCACCTAGATTAATTACACTGTAAGTCAAGCACATTTATTTGATGTATGTTACCCCGTTTTTCGAGTATTAGGCAACGTGTGCTATATACTGGATACTTAAAAGGATCGCCGGTGAGGCTTTCCTTTGGGTAGAGACTCAAGGCCTTAAGACGTGATTCTTTGTAAATGGATTATTTTAATGCGTTTGTACCCGAACTACCATATATAGAATGGACCCATAGTATAATTATACTTCCTTTTAGAAATATATTTAATTAAATAAGTAAAAAAAAATATTTTTAAGAAATACGAGGGTGAGTCAGAAAATAAGCTTTTTCTGTAGACTGTGGTCAGAGTTGAGTTTGAAAGTCAAAGCACAGAATGAGATGTTAAAGATAAGACATAACTTTATTTTTCCACATAAATACCAAGTACATTGAGACATTTGTCATACTACTTGATAAGCTTCAAATAACCACTGCAGGAAAATTCAGGGCTTTGCGTACGGAAGAATCGTTTACATTTGCGTGGAGTTTTAGGAGGTTGGAACAGTCAATTCTACTCAGTACTATGACATCCTGTCGAAATTGAAAGAGACGATTCGGAAAAAGCGACCTGAGCTCCTCAAATCTAGCGTTCTGTTGGTACTGTACACTCTGTGACGGTAACGCAAGATAGTATTGCACCTCTTGGTGGGGAGTGCCTTCACCATCCACCTTACAGTCCTGATCTCACACAAAATGAACTTCATATGCTTCCGGCTTTGAAGAAGCTCACCGGAAGGCGCTTTGGAAGCAATGCTGAAGTCAAACAACCCGTTAAACTCTTTTTCTGTATGCAAAGCCCTGAGTTTTTCATGGAGACTTTTTCGAATCTTATCAAGCGGTATGAGAAATGTCTCAAAGTGCTTGGTACTTTTGTGGATAAATAAAGTTATGTCTTATCTTTAATGTCCCATTCAATGTTTTGACTTTCATACACAACTCTGACCACAGTCGATAAAGGAAACTTTTTATCCTACTCACCCTCGCATAAACAAAATCTCAGTGCGTTTACAAAAAGAAGTTTTTGTGTAAAATATTACACATTTCTTGCAAATTTGATTTAAAAATTAAACAGAAGTTGGAAATCAGCAAAAGGATTATTTGGGCTTAGCCAATTTATAGAGATTTGGTCGTTTCCGATAAAAAAAAAGTATAAATATTATCTTCACTTTATATTGTCGCATATAGAAAAAAATTGACTTGTACCCGTTGTAACGGCTATTTTATTTAGCCATAGCGTTATACATTTCTACCTTTGCATCTTATACATTGCATTCTAATACACACTTTAAAATGTTATCGATTCTAAGTTCTCAATAAAAGAAACTTTCTGCAAGTTTTCTTATTATTATTTTCTTCCATATACTACCGTTCCATTTTAAAAATTATTCAACAGGCAAGATAAATCCTCCTTAAACTAAGAATGAAAACCAAAGGTTCAAGAGAAGGACGTGAGGAGGTAACATGGGTGTGTCGCAACCACTCTAATATTGCATTCTGAAACACGCCTCCTGTGGTGTCTGCATCCTGTTCTTGCCTCCT
The DNA here is from genome assembly GCA_019973975.1 of Trichonephila clavata. Lineage (NCBI taxonomy): Eukaryota > Metazoa > Arthropoda > Arachnida > Araneae > Nephilidae > Trichonephila > Trichonephila clavata. Next base: position 81,247 of record BMAO01002039.1, read on the forward strand.
GTTGTGTCTGCCAGGTGCTAAAAAATACCTTGAGTAGAATAATAGAGAAATCGCTGGGTGTGTTCCTCATATACCTTTAGGATAAGTTAATTTTGTGAAATATTTCTATTTAACGGAATTTGAGACTGCGGTTCTCATGCCAAACATGATTATGCCAACAAATGTTTGGATGGAGAAGCTTCAAGTCATAAGATTTTGTATCCTTTCACACGAGTCAACTTGTACCGCACTTAATAGAAGGAACAGACATTTTTAGGAGCTGGTTCTGAATAGCTGGTTTTGAACCCTTTACACAAATACAACTGGCCCTCCTTGCTGTGAAACTTTCGAAAACCATGTTCTCTCTTCCCTACTAGTTGACTCAACTAGAATGATAATGTGGAAGGTATGCTTTTTATGCGAGGCTATCTGTGTATTGGAAATGTAGAAAGCTTTTTACTTCAACTTGTTCATAATCTCATCCATATGACTTTCGCTACGCTACTTCCTTTTCAGTCAACTTTGTGCCTCTGTGAAGGGAATTCTATCCGCTCTTCACATTAGAAGAGTTCTGAAAAGAAATCCTTTGGGTCTTTTTACACGAAGACAACTAGCCTTGAATTTCTGGAAAACCATGCTTTCTTACCTACTAGTTGATTCAACTAAAATGATAATGTGGAAGGTATGCTCTTTATACGAAGCTATCTATGAATTGAAACAGGAGAAAGCTTTTTACTTCGACTTGTTCATAATCTCATCGATATGACTTTGACTACGTAACTGCCTTTTCAGTCAACTTTGCGCCTGTGTGAAGGAAATTCTCACTCCTCTTCACATTTGTGGAATTCAGAATAGAAATTCCTTGGTTCCCTTTACGCGAAGACAAATGGCCTTTCTTGCAGTGAATCTCTGGAAACTCATGTTCTCTTCCCTACTAGTTCACTCAACTAAAATGAAAGTGTGGGGAAGGTACGCTCTTCATACGAGACTATTTGTGTTTTGAAAATGAAGAAAGCTTTTTACTTCGACTTGTTTATAATCTCATCGATATAACTTTGACTACGTCACTCCGTTTTCAGTCAATTTGTGCCTATGTAAAGGGAATTCTCTCCTCTCTTCACATTAGAAGAGTGATGAATGAAAACAAGTTGATTGACACAAAGTTGCCTCGTGTGAAACCTGCCTTAGGTTCGTATTCTGGTTCTGTAATAGATCCGCCGTGAATACTATAATGAACTTTTGCTATTTAATGAAATTGTTCCTGAAAGGCACTACGCGTGATGTGTATAAATTTAAAAAAGAAATATATTCATTGTACTGTTACATCTCGTCACTTTACATAAATCTAAATTGCGAGTTCGGTTTCCAGTAATCTTCATCCGGCAACTGATTGATGGTAATTCTAAACAACAAAGAAGTTAAGATTTGACACTTGGAGAAAGTGATGATGAAGAATAAATGGATGAAGCATATCAAAAGATTCTTTTTGAAAGAGTATTTATTTCAAATATGAAAAAGACATAAAATTAAAAGTAAAAATGTGCCGTCCCTGGGAGACGTTGGTGTTTGGAGATTCGAGCAAAGATCAGCCGCAGTGCTTTAAACACATTTTTATTATTACTTTCACTTAATCACACAACCCAATTAAAGGAAGGGAATGTAATAAACCAGCGTTTATCAAAATGTGGGGCACCCCCCTGATAAAACTGGGAGGGGGCGCGAGCATACTGGGAAGTCGAAAACAAAAGATCATTTGAAAAATTATTAATTTACTCAAAGTAAACAAACAAAATACATTCTGACGTTATGAAAAATAAAATGCACATTTATACACTGATATAATACACTGATAAATATATCGGTACTGCGCAACGTTTTTTATAACTAATTTAACAATACTAGGTTAAGAACATGTTTAATAATTACCAGTGACCCATGGGCTTGTTATATATTAAATTATATACAAAAATTAACACTTATCTCGATAATTTGTACGATTTATAATTAACTCCTTAAATGCCGATTGAAAATTACTCGGTTCGTTCCACAATGCCACCGTTTAACACGCAGATGAGCGTATGTGGTGTATTGGAGGAGGGGGGGGTGGAGGGGTAGAAAAGGAATAAATAAGTAAATTCTCAGAAATAAGTAAATCTGTTGTAAACACTGTCAAACTTTTATTGCATCCAAATGCATTCGGAATAATTTTATGGATAGTAGTGTACAGAAAAGATCATACTTCGGAAAGACGTATATATACGTCAGGGGCAATTAACGCATTGGTTGATTGAGATGTCTATATACGTCAGTGGACCGTAAGAGGTTGAAGTAGTATTGTAGCTTTAGGATCAATGTATATTATTATGGATCTCAAGACATTGTTATTGTATGGGGAGGGTCGAGACAATTATGATTGAATATTGGGTCACAAATATTGAAAGTTTGAGAAGCAATGCACTAAACATTAAACCCAGAAGAGTAATCGCTTAGGATTAATTTAACTATCATATAAATAAACGCACTTACTCGAAAACTGGAGCGATCTTGACTACCTTGCTTCTATCCTCTTTAGATAACTTGCTTAACTATATGATCTCCGGTCGTAATTTTATTTACGCATCAATCTCCGCTATCAACCATCAATCATCATCGTCTACTCTAATGCAAACTCTTAAGTAGAAGTTCTCATTTGAGTAAAAATCTCTTCTTCTTCATCGAGAAAGGTTTCCAACTGAACTCCAACATTTAAAAAGATAAATTTTACTCAAGAGGAAAAATTGAGGATAGACCCGTTACAAAATCACAGGTGTTGAGAATATAAGCAGATAAACATGTTATACAGGTGTGGAAGATAGGGAAAAACATAAAGTAAAATCGCTCTAGTAATTAGAAACTATATTAAAAATAGAAGGGTTCCTTTATTGAGATCGATGTAACATTTTTTCATAAAGTTGTTATCGGAAAGTCTGTTTAATATGTTTTCACCACTGAAGTTGAAAAATATAAATTTCAATTTCAGCAAAGGATTAAAATCAATATTCAAGTCATACTTTCCTTTGAAATCCTATATAATCATGGACGGAATAAGCTTTAAGCAAAAAACTATGCAGTGGGTGTGTTTTCAAAAACTGAATATAAATTCTGATGAAAATGTTATAAAAGGGAATGGTTTGAGACGGGAGAGTTTGTGTGTGTTCATTGAAAGTCACACTGATTATAAAATCTGAAAGGGAATGATGGAGATTATTTTAAACTTAGAGTTGAAATAAGAAATGCTGGTCATATAGATGAAGAAAAATTAGTGAAACCATAATAAAAATCAAATATGTGAAGGTGATAAATTTATGAAAATTTTCACGAATAAATAGGTTTTGCTTCATCTGATGACATTTTCTCCAAAAGAACAGATTGGTCTTTTTCGAAATGTTGAAATGTAATAAGTAACAAACACGACATTTGAGATGATACCTTAGTCTAGAAACTTAAAAACCACTCCATGGGAAGCTATAAAATCTATTTCAAATGCCTGATTCAAATCTAAGAAACTTGTATATATGATACCGCTGAAGTGCAAAAATCAGTTAATGTGCAGATTATCTAGGTAATTTGCGAATTACCTAAATGATCTGCCCATTACCTACTAGGCACTACATAAAATAAAAATGCAATCTTTGGTGGATCAAAGATGGCTTCCATACATTTAAATGAAATGTTGCTTATGTTATAATATTTATAGAATCACACAAGTAAATACAATCGAGCAATCAACACATTTACTGATATAATCAATCACTAGCCAATTAAAAAACTACAATATACCAAATTAAGCGGTTTAAAATATTACAATTAAGGAAATTGATATATTAATATTTATTTTTAATATCAAAGATGCGTTAATATAACATCATCGACATAAGCCAGTAACAGCCTTCGGATAGAGATAATCACTTTTGTCTATTGATATGTTACGTGCTTGCGATTTCATAGGTCGCGGGTTCTATCCTTGACATCGGTGACCCGGATTGTAAAGAAAAACGCACAACCTTCTGAACTGTCGTGGCGCCATCTACCCGCCGGAAAATAATCAAAAGTCGTCAGACTTACTTGAAGCAGCAAACAAAAGTCATCAGACTCACTTGACGCAACCACCATAAACCTATCTCGTTCGTCCGCCTATCCACCGACTCACTGGTGGGGGAGTACGGCAATGGTATCAAACATCTACATAAGCCAGTAACAGCCTCCGGACAGAGGAGGACACACTTTTGTCTTGTGGTATGTTTGTGCTTATGAATCCATAGATCGCGAGTTCTGTCCTCGACACAATCAAGCAAACAACAAATTAGTTGATAGAATCATTCATCAAATCATTTAAAGAAAACTATAATACAAAGAATCACACGATTTAACATTTTATTGCAATTAAGTATATTAACTCAAGAAATCTTTTATCAAATACGTTTACTGTCTCTGTCATTCTGTTTCTGAATGTTTAAGATAAATTATTCGGCGATCCTAACAGAAAAGAAATGAGAGAAACAAACTTTCGAACTTTAATAATATGGAAGACGCTTAAGTTGAGATTACCTAGTCAAAATGCAGAAAACTCTTGATTCCTCCTTATAATGGAGAAAATAAGTTAATCTGCAGATTAGCTAGGTAATCTGCACATGAACGACTTTCGAGCTATAACGGCAACATATATACATATAAATTGGCATCATTTTTCACATCTTTGGTAAATATAATTCTCGAATTCATATCCTTTCAATTCCAAATATCTCATTCCTATTCAATTGGCTAATGAATTAGGGATATTCAGATGTATGTAGTTCTCGTCGATTGTGCCTGTGGGGATATTGCCTTAGTGCAGATGTGTATCTGAACACTCAACTCTTAATGGAGACTACTTAAAGATATATGATGATAGGAAAAATGCACAATTTGGAATCCTTTAATCACAAGAATAAATTATATATGTATGACTAATTTTTTTCTCTTTATATCATTTTATTAAAAAAAACTCAATTTTTTTAACGTTTCCAAAATTATTTACTTAAAAGGAATGAATCCATCTTTAGATGTTTAAAATGGTTAGCTTGCCAATTACTACAAAGTTTTCCTTCCCTTTGGTAAATAATAAGGAGGAAAAAGAAAAATGTGAAATCCCTTGTGAGCAATTTTGAGTCATAAGCTTTTGAGTACCATATTTTATTCCTTTAAAATATCTGAGCTTCAGTCTAAAGGAAATTTTGAGTATAGAGCAATTAATAAAGTTATTTAATGACTCCATGAATTTCAAAAATCCTTTTGAGTATATTTTTGTAAATGCACATCAAGGGTCCGCCTTAATTAGGATATTTAAATAATTTTTTTTAATTGATGCTTAAAAACGCTATTCATGTTTTTTATACCGTGTATTAGAAATTGGATTTTTATAGTTAAGCTTTTCAAAATTTATATTACTCAAAGATAATTAAATTAAAGGGATATGAATTATTGTTTCGTAACCATGATTTAATTATTCACGTAAAATGTTTGAATACGCTTTATAATTATTTCTTTAAAAAATATTGCTATTTAAATTTTTATTGCTCATATTTAATAAGCTAATTATACCCTTATATTTTTTAAATTTTTAAAAATTTGGTTCTAAATATATGTTTGAATTTTTTTAAATTTATGTTAATACAATAATTTATTAATTGCATTGAAACTTGAGTATCATTTCAGTTATTATATTTAAAATAATACACTAAGAACCACCCTCTTTTTTTAAGTTATATTTTATATATCACTTACATTTTTTCTATAGATATAATCATAAAAATTTCAATTGAAGAAATTATCATATCTGAATATTGAATAAGAGCAGTTGTTTTTTTAAAAATCCATATTGTATTCATTAAAAAAAATTCAAATGAGGGCAAAGCTTTTTCAAATGATAACTTTAACTTCAATAGGAACATGCACTATGAATTTGTAAGATAACATAAATTTTGAATGTAGTTGTATACGAAAGGAAAGTAAAATTAGTTACTCTATAAAATCATTCTGTTTGAAACTAATAACTAGAATACAGGTAAATGATTTTTTTCTACGGATAATTCACTTGTAACAAAAGTTGATGTTTTTGAAATATTTTTAAGTGATACCTGCAAAGTTGTAATAGTGATAGAAATTTTACTTGGGAATACTTCCTTTTAATGGAGTAAAAAAATAAATGTTTATTTTCAAAATAAAATACACGGGTACCTTCCACCCGACTAACGACGGACCAATCCCTTAGTTTACAAATTATACAACTCTTCATATTCATTACTCAAATTGTAAAACTGTAATTTACATGCATAATGTAGTTCTATTTTTTCAATATATTGTAAGCAGAAATAAATAAATACATTTCAAGTTTTCGTTTCCGCATTTTAATTTGTACTTCCTTTAAGTGCATCTTCAAAAACAATGTTCTTAATCATTTTTTTCCTCTAAATTGCATTGAATATTAATTCTGTCTTTGCTTCTGCACCTTGATAGAGTACACACAATTGTCCATGAGTAAATATTGTTTGCTTTGCTGTTACACATAAACGAACTTTTTCAAAACTTTTTGCTTACCGACAAAAACTGACGTTTGCGAAAATTGTAATATTTGCAAGCGACGCTGCGTCCCCTATATTATTATGGCATTTCAATGGAAACTTGTCAAAATTTCGGTAATACAGCCAAGTTGGCATAATTTTGGGTGACCAAATTCGGCAACTTTGCAAACAAATTTGGCGACCATGACGACTTGGCGATTTAAAAAAATTTATTACACTATCACGAATAACTTTTTTTATATAGAGAGAGATAAGTTTTCAAAAGATGTCTAGTATTGATAAAAAAAAAAAAACTCTTTGTTGTCTTCTCTCTTTTTATGTCACTAAATAACATTAACAAATGATAGCAACAAGATTAAGTGATGATCACCTGTTGAGCAGTGAGGATCTTTCTGGTTAAAGAAAGAAGGGAAAAACAGAAAATTACATAATTTCTCTTTTGAAAAAAAAGGCAGTCTGTTCAAGTGATTGATATTTATGGGTTTTGATTAACCACATGACTTTCAGAAAATAGTTTGAAAATGAAGGAATTATTCGGTTGATTTTTGAACTAAGCACATATTTAAAAACTACTCAGTTGAGTTGAAATATAGACCACCTGTTTTTGTAATTATTTAAAATTAACGCTTTATCATATTAGAACAATAAAAGAGATACAGAAAGAGTAAATTTAAAAATTGTGTCCCACATCTTGATATCGTTAAATCTTAAAATCTTGAACCATCGCCAATTCGTATAGCTATGGACAACGTATATTCAAAATTATAAAGCACTCTTTTGAAAGAACTTCGAATACTATTTAGTATCTTGAACTTGAAAGAGAATCTATTCCTTTTGGCCTTTATTTCTAAATCCCAAAGCCGTGGAGGCCATTAATATTCAAATCGAACTCTAGTTCGAATACTAATTCTACTACAGATTAAACGTAGCGAATAAGAAAGGCTGAAGTAAGTTGCGTGGAACTAAGTTTCTATGCATGATCCTAGTTGGGCGTAGTAATTAAAATAGGAATTTAAAACGGTTCTAATGATTCAGTTTACGTGTAATCCTTGCTATTTTACTGCGGTTTAAAATTATAAGGTTGCCATCGTATTGTTCAAGTATGGCGTAGATTCCTGTCAAATAACACCAACAATTTATTAAAAGAAAGAACTTATACAATTAAGAAAGATAATTTCCTTTATTTTTTGGTTTTATTCAAAAGGTAATTCAAATACACGATAATGGTTTCACAAATACCTGCTTCCGTTATCTCTTAACAGTTCCATTGAATTTCTTTTTTTCTATTTTACCTTCTTTATTTGAAGTGTCTTTTTTCACCCTGATGTATAGAACTGAAGGAGAATTATGTAAATTCAACGTAGCTTTATTAATAAAAATGGGGTGTGACAATAAAATTTCCAGACTGTGCACGCCCTAGCCGTTCGGCTTGTTGCTGCCGTGTCCTTCCCGAAAGGAAGGAATGAATGTTGCCAGAGCCTGTGAGACAGGTTGGACTTTTTAACGATAGATGGCGACACCACCTATCTCCCCTTCCACAATTTAGGCATGGAGCTGAAGGGGAGGGAAATATTCTCCAGCCCCTAGCACTCGTGGTTTCGGCTGCGACTGCCCACAAGACTTTCGAACCCACTGATTTAACGAGCACGTACTCCGTGTGTACTCTGTGGCATCTGGCATCGAACCCAGGCCCTCCAGTATGGAGTCCGATGCTCTAACCACTAGGCTACCCACGGCCCCAGCCGTTCGGCTTAGTTTGAAGGAGCGGAAATGAATACCGTTGAACTTCATCCCCCTAGTGCTGGTGGCACATAATTCAATTCCTCTATCTAGTTCAGTCTGTTTTTTATTCTAGTTTAAGTAAGACCTTGTTGTGTCAATGTGCCGCGATCGTGATAAACTTCAAAATCAAGCTACGAATAAATTTAAAATTCCTCTGAAATAAGAAAAAAAGGGGGAAAAACCCCTCCAACTGAATGTTTTTAGTTGTCAAAAGAGGTATTTGAAGATAAATGCACGTCTCATAGTCAAATTTTTGAATGGCATAAACGATTTTCGGAATATCGGGAGGTTGTTGAAGACGATGAGCGTTCCGGACTATCTGCGACATCAAGAACCGGCCATGCTCATCGTTTTTGTTCAATGTTAATGACATCATCATGATTGAATGGAAACCTTAAGGCCAAACGGTAAAACAGCAGTACTACATTGAGGTCTTAAGAAGAAAGGAGGAAGAAAAGTTCACATCTGTAGAGTAACAAAACGTGGACTTTCCACCACCTCGGTGTACACTGCGTTCTCTGTAAAACAGTTTTTAACGGATAAACGCGTTACTGTGTTCGGGCAGCCACCGTACTCACCAGATCTCGCACCATGCGACTTCTACCTGTATCCAAAAGTGCATTGAAAAGAACACATTATTTTAGTCTGTAGAAGAGGGAAAAGCAAAAACAGCAGACTTTCTGAAGATAGTGACACCTATTAAGCCGCAGCAGTGTTTTGTAACGAGGAAAAACACGTATGCAGCTATGTTTTGATAGGGAAAGGGGGGAGTATGTTAAACGAGATTAAAGGTATTTGTACATTGTTTTAAATAAATCTAATTTTTAAGACCAGTCCAGTTATTTAATTGTCACACCTAGTACTTGTAACCGTTTCTCCAAGTCTTGTAAATCGTCTCTTTTTCAGGCTGGAATGTAGTTTTGAAATTTCATTCTGTATTTTTATTCTGGAATGTTTTTCAATACTTATATGGACTTTTGTGTAATAAACACAAAGAGCATGCTCTTGAATATTTGTACAGTCTTTGAAACACAATAATTTAATAGTTAATATGCTTCTTGGTTGTTTCTTAGTCGTAATGTCATTTAATATTACATTTAAATTGTGGAGCATATTTTAGACCAGAAGATATAAATTGTTTTCAGTAAAAATATGAACAGAAAAATAAACCAGTCCTTTTTTGTAGCATGTGGAAGTCAGAATGTGATGTAACATTTGGTACATTTTTCTGTTCACCAATTCAAAAAATGTCGCCAAATACTGCCATCGTTATTATTATTGTTTTCAAAAATACAAGGGAAGGGTTTCCACTATTGGCTGCATATCGTGATATTTGGTGACATCTTTTCATTCGATGAAACTGGTCGATGGTATAATACAAATAAAGTTTCAGAAAAGTGTAAAACGTTTAAAATATAATCTTATAATTTAAAAAATTATAATCATATAAGAAACATTCCTGTAAGAAATACGTTACGCATGCTATATTTTCTAAAATCGAAGCCTTTGATGTCTAAATTTTTGTAGAATTATAAAATGTGTCATACTGTTAAAGATATGACACATTCGGAGACCAATTTTTCAAAAATTGATTTTCAGAATAAATTTATTGTTTTAAAGAACATAAATAGGCTTAAGAAGTCATAATTATTAAATAAGTAACATGTATCACCCTTTGTTTTTGAAAAAAAAAATTATTTTTATGAAAATTTAGCAAAATTTTTAAAGTTAAGAAAAATGCCATAAATAAAAATAAATTGCACATTGTGCAATTTTAATTTCATTAATATACTTCTTGATCCCTCTGAAGTGTCACAAGCCGCAGAATAAAAAATATTTTGAGAAATAAATATTTTATTAGCATTTACATTGGATGTTAATGATTTTTCATCAAAATTACTGCATGTTCTAAGCTAGAAATGGCTCTAAAATGTGATTAAATGTAGGTGTCTTAAGACCTGCGGTTTGTTCAACTCTGAAGGGCCCGTAACATGTATGTTATATATTTCTATGAATTTGATTGTATTGTTTTGGAGATATCCCGTTTTTCGTGCACAAATTATCGTAAAAATTTCATTCCTCAAGAAACGCATTAAAAATATTTTTATAAGTTAGATAAAATAAATGCTATAAAAACAACTTAAAAACTCTCTAGTTTTATGCGTTAGTCCTTCTTTCTAAATAATTATATTTATTATTTCCTTAATAGCCCAAACAACACTAAACATCCAACACCGAAAAAACACTTTTTCAACCTAGTTGGATACCTTAAACCTTACTTAATTATGATATTTTATATCCTTTCTATTTAAAAAAATAAAAATTAAAAAAAAATAAAAGGTAATTTTTATTTTTTTAAAAAATATTATTTATTATTCTATAAATAAAAATAAATTTGACTATATAAATCAATATATTGATTTATCTAGTAATTAGAGCTACTATTTTAGAATATATATATCTTACACAGCGTAAAACGTATTTAATATTTCTTATAAATATGTTGTGGCTGTCTGCGGTAGCGTAGTGGTCAAGGTAACGGACTAGTGGCTGTTAGTGTGGCGTGTCATGAGTTAGAGCCTTGTACTGATGAAGACCTGTCTTACAGAGGGAGCCGATGCAAGTTAAATATGTCGAGGCTCAAACATCCTCCCGTTGGTGTGATGTGCAAGTTAGGAAAGGGTGGTGCCAGTTCAGGTGTAGTGCTCGTCACTTGACCGTGGTTCAAATTTACGAGGTCCGTCGCCAAAACCCCTCGTGTATCTGAATAGAGCGACGTTAAAATTCACTCACTTATATGTTTTTTATTTTTGTGTGTTTATAATTTTTAAAATTAAAATTATATTATAAACTTTTTACACCCATTTGTAATCCCATTCCCTTATAAAGATGTATAAAATGATCGAACTATTATTATTTTTGTATTATTTCTAATCGGCTGCGAATTGGTGTTTTACCATTGCAGACCTAGTACGTTCCCGGAAGCTGGTATCTCTTTTTATTGTGGCACCATATAGGCCGCAGATGACCAACCACCGCAGGTGATTTTGACGCCCAGTTTCTTCCCAAGAGGGAGGCACCTGAGCTCTGACGATGCGAACCTGTACTAGGATTTAATTTTGCCGAGAACACCCAAGCCAAACAGACACTCAAAGGGAACTTTTACATGCCGTATAAATCATATGACATGGCCACTGTCGATTTTCTGCATCATTTAAATCCACCGACTTGGGTCGGTGTCGAACCCGTAACATTTTGTGCAGAAGGCCAGCGACAAACCAACCACGCCTTTAATCTGAAAGAATTATATCTACTTGGAAATTGATTAATTGTTTATATTTTCAGCTCTCGAGACAAAATAAACACCCCTTAGACGCCTGAAAACATATTATTTTGAATAAATTGCGTCCTAACCAAAAATACTCATATAAAAATACATTATTAATAATATACAGGCACATACATAAAATTATAAGTTTTGAACTTCGTAGATCTTAAACTTGTGGGAAACCTACATATACACATTGAAACTAAAAAAAGTTTCAATTCTATATACTTATGGGGGGATATGTTACTTTTTTAGAGACAATTGTTATCTAGTTCTTCGAGAATTTCTCAGAGAGTTATATGCAAGACGTGGTTTGCCTTCCAAAGAAAATTTCTTTTTTATGTGTCATTGACTTCCACAAACTGAGTTTGCTTCGCGATGTCTACTGGAGCTTTCGTTACTTTTGAAAAGATATTTCGCGAGCGTGAAGAATGCGAAATTTGAGATCTTGAAACTTACATCGAAGATCATAAAGCATATACGATCATATTTCAGTAAGCCATAATGTAGACTTCAATTCTTTAGAATATATTTTGAGGTTTCTTTAAGTTACTACACACTCCAGTTTTGTTGTTATTTAACGCAACTTTATTTGAACATGATCCTGGTTAAAATTTTCTAGTGAGATATTTGACGTTGGTTCGTAAATTTTAATTAAAATTGAAAACTATAGTTTAGTAAATTGGTTAAGAGATAACGTACTCTTTTAAAACTAAGAATATATTTGTTAAAATTAAAGGGAAGGGAAATTGGTTAGACGAAATTTGAGTACAACGTCAATGTTAGTAAAAATAAAAACATATTAGGAATAAATAATTTTATATGTTGGTAAATCGTATTATGAATCTATTTTTTAGTATTCAGTATATTTTACAGTATATCGGAGAAAAAAGATTCCCTCACTGGTTATGAGATTTCTGGACTATTATCCCTACAGATTTGAAATTTGGCAGGCATGTTAATTTTTTTGTGTAGGGATCCAGTAAAAACGAGTTTTACCGAAATTGACTCCCCTGGTGAGGTACGGGGGAGTTACAGGCAAAAATTCAAATTTTTCAGCTATTAGACTTATAGACTAGAAATTTAGTAAGTATGTTCATTTTGTTTAATTAGACATCCACTTAGAAAGAATTATGTGGAAATTAACTTCCAAGTGTGGTTATGGGGGTGTCATACATAAAAAATTTCCGTTTTTGAAGATTTCCATTTTGAACTGCAAATAAATGTGCGTAACTCACAAACCTAGACACAAACCAACTTGATCAACTACCACCTTTGAACTAAAAGAGTAACAATGGTGTATGATGGTAAGCCTAGGCATAGATACGGACGACGGTATACCTTAACCCCTTTAAGTAACGCAATTCGTTCCCCACAGCCCCAGATTTTCACATAGGCACGCATATGCGGTGCATTGAGGAGAAAAAAGCACAAATAAGTAAAATTTTTTCTGAAATAAGTAAATTCTCCGCAAACATTTTCAAGGTAGTTTTATTGCATTTAAAAGCCTTCGTAATAGTTTTTTTGATAGTAGGGTAAAGGCAAGAATCGTACTTTGGTAGGACGGATATATACGTCCGGGGCACTCAACACATCGGTTGAGTAATATACGAATATATACGCCAGTGTCAGTTAAGAGGTTAATAACGTAGTCTTTCTATTATTGCTATTTGGCATTCATTCATGAATTCTTAAATTTAGTTTTCAAAGAATATTTCTGGGTATAGCATTCCACATGTTGTTCTCGTCACTTGACCATGGTACAAAATCACGAGGTCTATTGCCAATAACTCTCGTGTTTCTAGTGGGACATTAATAAACATTTACTTACTCACCCGGGAATAACATTCGTTGGCTTATTGAAACTGAGTCGAGAACATAAGACGGTGTTGGAGCCGGAACCCTGTTGACCCATTCCTTATAACTTCTACACTCAAAAGCTAAAACATTATGACCACCCCTACATTTTGCAATGTACTCATCTGGATGACGTGGAAGGCACGTGATCAGGTTGAAGTGGTATTTAACTGCTGCTGGAGAGTATGAAGAATCATTCTTTCACACTTATTTCTGTGTGTGTTGGGAAAGGCTGAGGATCCAAGCGACTTTGATAGAGGGCAGATTGTAATGGCTCGAAGGCTCGAAACAAGTATTTCCGGAACTGCACGACTCGTGAGTTGTTCGCGATCTACAGTTGTTAGTACTTATATAAAGTGGATGAATGATGGTGAAACCAGCAGTAGATGAGACATGGTGTTGGACGTCCACACGCTATCAAAGAAAAAGGTCGTTGGAGACTTGTCTCGCATGGTGAAGCAAAACCGGAGCTAGACAGTGGCTCATCCGACAGTCCAACACAATGCAGGGTCAAGTAGAATAGTATCGGAGCACACTGTTCAGTGAAGACTGTTGGATATGGGGCTACGCAGCAAACGTCCCAATCGTGTGCCTTTGCTGACCAAGCGTCATCGCCAACTGCGCCTGCGCTGAGCCAGGGAACATCACGACTAGTCCATGGATCAGTGGTAAAGAGTTGCCTGGTCATATGTATCAAGGTTTGTCATTCATCACGCCAACGTCCGTGTCAGGATACGCCGTCTTCCAGGCGAACAGTCACTCCCTCAATGTACAGTAGGTCATTCACAGGTCGGCGGTGGTGATATTATGCTTTGGGGGACGTTCTCTTGGGCGTCTTTGGGACCCGTGGTTGTGGTAGAGCAGACCATGAATGCTACAGGGTACCTGAACATCATTGTGGACCAGTTGCGCCTTTACATGACCTCTCTTTTTCCAGCTGAAAATGGAATGTTCCAACAGGACAACGCCCCATGTCTCTAGGGTAAAATTGTATTGGAGAGGTTCCAGGAAACATGATGCTGAATTCCAGTTAATGTCCTGGCCGCCTAACTCACCGGATCTCAATCCGATAGAGAACATTTGGGATGTCATGGGATGGCAGCTCAGAGTTCAAAGACCACCAATTTGCAATATCTCGGATTTGTGTGTCCGTTGCTTAAACATTTGGTACAATCTGTCTCCGGCCATCTACCAAGGACTTGTGGCATCCATGCCAAGGCAGGTTGAAGCTGTGTTGCACGCCAAAGGTGGGCCAACTGGTTACTGACAAATGGTCATAATGTTTTGGCTCTTGAGTGTATGAAGGTAACATAATCACCCAGAAACGCTAGCTATCTGTTAATTATAGGTCACTCATTTTTTAAGAAAAATATGTCTTCCCTATTTCTGAAAGCGTTTTGAAATTTGTTTCAAAAACGACTTTCAATCAAATTACCGTACTTCCCCCCTCATATCAAATCTCTTTCTATGTTTACAAATAACAATTCCACGCTATTACAGGGATCTATTTGGAAAATAGATAATCATTAAGATTATCTCTCAATCCCAGTGACTGAAATTGTTTCTAATCCATCCAGAATTTTAATACACAATCCAAAGTTCCTCAATCCTAACAGTTCATAATTTTAACACAAAATCCTTCGAGTCGATGCTATCCACCAATATAAACTAATAGTCGAAGATTACTGCATAATTCAGGATCGGACACCACCTAATGCAACAGAGAAAGGTCTAGTGTTGTTTTGGCCTCCATTATGCATGGAGTCTTATTCCCACTAAGGTTTACCTATGTAAGGGAACGTGCCCGCGGAAAGTAATGGTGATTAAAAAAGTGAACAGGGTAAAAATAAACCCCGTATTGGAAATCAATGCTGTGGATGTGACTCGGATATTTTGTATTTTGGCTGATATGAATGCGTGTTGTTATGAAATAAATTTCAGATTATTTTTTTCTTTGTATTCTGCATTTTATTTTGAAATGTTTATTAAGAGTTGAACTAGATTGTTCTTTGTTATACAAATGAAATATGGAGATGGTTCGGAATTTAAAGCTGTTGGTAGAACTGATTCACAATAATTATTATTGATTTAACATATTAACAATAGTTATAAATTATTAAAGTGTGTTTAAGGTATCCGACTGGTTGCGACAATTTTTTTTAAATGAAGATATGGGGACCTTTTTGTTGTTTTTAGGTTTGTTTAATACATTTTAAGAAAAATATGCTAAAATTAATAAGAGAAAAAAAAATTACTATTACTAAAATGGGAAAAAATGGGTAAAAATTGACAAAAAATAACGTAAACGCAGCCCATTCTGTATCAAAGGTTTTAGAACAAATTTTCAATTTTTCAATTCTGATGTGTTGCGATGTTGTTCATTTTTAAAATGACCTTCAGGATAAGAGATATTTTCCTTTTTACAAAATCTAGAGCACTTTATCTCAGTTTTATGAAATTGCTTAAAAAACAGTGATTGTATTCACATAAGGGACTGTTAATTTTGTAATAAAATAGCGATTGATAAATCTGAAAGTTAAAACACTTATACTGTTATACAAAAATATACAAAAATTTCAGTTGATTATTTTCAAAACATTTTCAGCAATCTCTGGCCCCGTTTGAGTATTTTCAAGAAAACACGTTTCGAGTAAAACGCGTTTTAAAGTATGACATATCTTGCTTAAAGTAATGGCATCTGCTTTTACTAAAATACTTGTAGTTCCTGTTCTGTGAACGGAAAATGATAAGCTTGGTACTTTTATAAAGCTCAATAAGATGACCTATAAAATAAAACCATAAAAATGCTTGTCAATTTTTAGCAAAATTCACAATTTTAGGGTAGTCGGATACCTTAAAGAGATTATTTTTTAAAATATTATTAATATTTACTTAAAATATGTATTTATGAAATATGTAAATACGGACTAATTAGGCAACGATAAATTAATATAGAAAAGGCCAAAATAATCATTAAGAAGAATAATTTTTTTTTCTTGTTCTAAATGTCAGGGATTATTTCTGTGACTTAAAATATATTCTTGAACCCCCGACTTTTGAATATTTTTAGGTATGAATAATCTATTTAAAACTATACATTATATGTTCCTGTACTTCAAAGATTTTTTTTTAAGTGTTTGTATTTTGCATCATTGAAAAATTAATTAATTATAAAATCGATATGACAGTGACAGCTCTTATATATTATACAAGAGTTTTTCGACGATTTACAACCATGGAGGAATTATTGTTCCATCCCTTCACACTCGAAATGAAGAAACAAATAAAACTATAGTTTGAATGGGGAGAATCAATTCCTAAGAAGGCATCTGCAGTCCAAAGTCATGGCGTCAGTTTTTAGAGATGCGCTTTTGATAATTTTGATTATTTTCAAAATAAATAAACAAACAGTCAATCATGAATGTTATGTGAATTCATTGTAGCGCTTGTGTGATGAAATAAAAAAAAATTGCGTGTATTTATGTGACCTCACGACAGAAATGAAAACTTCTGATTTATTCTGGGTAAGAGAATAAAAAGGCTAGGATGTACCATGTTTTCTTTTATGATATTTTCTTGTGCAGGAGTAAAGTAGTTCTCTTTTTCGTACGAATTCATCGGGGGATTTATTTATTTCATACATTTTCTGTGAAGGGCAATGTTTAATTAATTATGCATTCTTATATACATTTAAATATGAGTATAGATGATTTAAATGTAAATTAGTCTAATTGCTTAAAAATATTTATATAAATTTACCTATGTAGATTATATTTATATCATATATATGTTTATATGATACTTACACCCTTTCGAAACAATGATAACGTTCATGATAACTCGCCAAGTTGGTAACCCTAATTTCCCTAGCGCCGTACATACTGAATTAGCAACCATGTTTTTCTTTCATACGATTTCGCCAATATGATGCGGCAATACGTAAGTACCGTTTATATAACTTCCATTTATATAATACCGTATGCATATTGTACGACTAAGAAAGCTTTTAAGCTCTAAAAACCCCGCTTATTTTTTTAAAAATTCTCTCTAGGCAAACGAAAGGAGAGGGGTCGTACTTTTTCACAATTAATGCTTTGATTTTCTCGTAATGTCTTAGTGGTCATCACTAAAATGAAATAAAATATTGGCAACTTGCTCGCCAATTAACCATTAAAATTTCGGATTTTAATTTTTTGGTTTCATTTTTATGCTTAAATGCTCTTTCTACTGAATCAAAAATAGATCCCATGTTTCGCGCTTCTTCTTATCTTTGATGTCCTACACATAAGAATAATCTTTCTTCTCAAATTATTTTCGCTTGCATTTCTCTTCTCTTGTTGTTCACTCTCTAGAGTTTAGAGGAAGTGCCCTGCATGCAGTAATATTTAACTACAGGAAATAAAACTTCACAAAAAAAAGTATACATGAAATTTTTATTTAAAAAAAAACACGCGCTTAAAAAGTTTTTCTTCAAGACTAAACTCGCTTCACTGAAGTTTGTTTCTTCAAGATAATGCACCAGTTCACGCATCCATTATTGTGATGCACAAAATCAATGAGTTAAAGTTTGAATCCCTAACTACCCTGTTCATCAGATTTAGCCCCCTCGTTTTTTTCGGTTTCAAAAAAAAGAAAAAAAAAATGTCTATGTGGTAAAAGATTTTCCGAAAATGAATTGGAATCTATATATTATAGTTGATTTGAGGAACTCGAATGTGCACTCTCTAATTAGTTTTTAAGATTTCGTAACATTTGGAGGTATGCATTGTTCATTTTAAAACAATATTTCTTTTAAGGTCTCAGTGGAGTTAATTTTGTCTCAAGAACTGAAAATATAAACAATTTTCAAATAGATATACTTCTTTGAAATTAACATTAAATAATTCAAATCTTCTACATATTGTTTATAAGGAAATAAAGTTCAAAATGTACATAATTTTTAACATATAATAATAATTAAAAATTATAAGCATATGAAATTAAGAAACATTTCTGTAGTGTTAACATTTCTGTAATATTAAGTAAATTTTTACGTTGCGCATGTGCTATTTTCTAAAAAAGTAGCCTTTGATTTATAAAACTTTGTCGTAGCCTATCGCTACCTCTAAGATTATCAACTCCCCTTCGGGTATTACCTAAATTTAGATGTGTTGAATTCATAATAAATCACTACTTATTTTAATAAATCAATCTTATTTATTGACTTTTCTTAATTAAGAGATTACACAAATCCTATTCAACTTTAAGAACAATAAAACACAGTGGAGAATGAGAAGGATTCAATAATCATAAACGACGGAATCTTATATGAATCTACGGCGATTCGACGCGTACAATTATAGTTGCACACTTATACTTAATTGGGATAAATAAAACTAACCTGATTTCTTAAGATATGGCAGGTTCGTCTAGCTGCTTCTTTAATACCTGGATTGTATTCCTTTAATGGGCGACTTCTTTCTCAATTATCTCACAGTTCTTTCATAAACTAATTATATCCACAACATACGGTAGACTCTACCTGCAACTTTTACACTTAAAAAGGCACTTCTCATTTCATTTCATTTTTGAACTCGCTAAACCCGAACTTATATAAAATATCTCATTTGCATAAATCATACTTTTGGCTCCCGGTGGAGATTGGTTGAAATAAATAAAATATAGAATATTTGAGAAGGTTAGAGAAACGCGTAAGCACCCGTCACAACTTTACAAAATTATAAAATGTATCACAATCTTTTATCCCTACCTAATTTTAGTATTATATATCTTTTTTTTATTCCAAAATATTTGAAAAATATTGAAATTTCAAAAACAAGTAAATGCACTCTTTTATTTTTTAAAAATATAATTTATTACATTTTTTTATATAAAAATAACTGCAGTGGAATAAGGATACATTTGAATTTACAAATAAACTTATTGCTAGTAGTTGGTGCTTAATTTAGAAAATATCATGCGCAACGGGAAACTTAATATTTTTATAGAAATGTTTCTTTTCATATGCTTATATTTTTTAAAATTATAATCATATTTTAAACAATTTACCCTTTTTTTGAAGCTTTTTTCCTTTATAAATAATGTGTAAAAGATTCGAATTATTTAATTTTAATTTTAAAGAATTGCATCTACTTGAAAATTGTTTATATTTTCAGCCCTCGAGACAAAGTTAACACCCCTGAGACCTTTAAAGTTTCGGAAAAAAGTCGAAGAAAGTCTCCTCTTAATAATTATAAATGCGTATATATATATATATATATTTATGTTTGTGTTTATTACCCCTAACTCTATTTCAACATAAATAAAAAATGACATAAAATAAGAGGAATTTACAGACAGTTTGAACCTGGCTAAAAGTGTTTTTCCCTCTAATCCATTTGGTATAAAAACTTATTTTTTTGCTTACGTTTTAGGAAAAATTATCGTAATTGCTTCGAAATATATTGCGAATTGTCGCGTTTCTTAATTTTTATTTCATTTTTTAAAATCATTCGCCACATTTCATTATGAAAAACCCTTTCTGAAATTTTATTATCACACATTCATTATAAAACAATTTGAGAAAACCCAAACGTTTCCCAATGTCAATGCATTCGTAAATTTTCCTTTTTTTAAAAAAAAAAAAAATTTACATTTATTGAAAAAAGACACTTTTATTTTATTAACATTATTTAATTTCTAGGTGATAGTTTACTGAAGGCGGTAGTATTAATTATTAACAATCATTATTAAAGTATAAAAAAAGCATCACATTTTAATAAACAAATCTAGTTTTCTTGTGTACACTTAATTTAATATTTACCTTTAAACACCTAAATATCTTTTTTAAAAAAATGCAATAAGTCTTACTGATTTAATGACCTTATTAAATTTTTATAGAATTATCATTTAAATATTTAGTTACAGGGCTATTTAGTTACAGTTCTAATTTATACTATTATTTGAGCAACTTTTTACACGAAGAAATATTTTCTTGGGCTTAAAAGTTATTCTTGATTTTACTTACCACTCCATGTATGTCAACACATTGTAGTTAGTTGATTGGTTTTTACATCGAGTATTTTCCCTACCCTTACTCTTTGGGAAAATGTTAAGCAAGCCAATTTTCTTTTTGTCTTTATTAAAAGAAAACGTTCCTCCACAATACAAGTAATTTAAAAATTGTCTGCTTTTTCTTGGAATTATTTAGACTTTGTGTGCTTTACTAAAGCCGATGCATTCATTATGAACTTACTTTGAAATACCTGGTAAAAGATTCTACTCAAAAATTTTAAACAACAACACAATTAACAATAAATTATGAATATATATTATTTTCCTAGAAAAAAGCTCCAAACACTATATTTTCATTAAAATGAGTTCTTCAAAATTTAATTAAATAAAATAGAGAAAATTATTTGTCACAGAGGTTTAATCATATTTTCTGTTAAAACTTACTATTTTTATTTATTTAAATTCATTGTACGCTTAATTTTTAAACCTCACATTAATTTTCCTCCAATCTTAAACATTTTATATTTTCCCTATACTGGATGATGTTTAGCTTTCCAGTTACGCGTCTCATGTTTATATTTCTTACAAAATATCAATCACTACCTTACTAATGTTTTGTTCTTTGTAAAATCAACAAAATTTTTTCTTATTTCTTCAGATTTTGTAAAGATTTTATTTTTATTTTATTGCATCCATTTAATAATCAAAAATAAATAAATAAACCGCAGTCTTATATTAGTTTATATTTTTTATAAATCTGCTGAAAATTACTATACTAAAAACAAAATTATTTATTTTCCTAAATGATATGAAAGAGATACTGACAAATGGAGTAAAATATTTTTTTGAAAGCCAAAATTTTTCACAATAATTTTTGTAACCTATTCAGGTGAAGTTATTGACAAAAATTACAAAGAGGCACTATCTGTAATAAAGAGGAGTCACTATCTCTGACAAAGAGTCATTATCTCTGACAAAGAGTCACTGTCTCTTTTGGTCAAGAGTCACTATCTCCTACGGTAAAGAGTCACTATCTCTTTTGGTAAAGAATCTCTATCTCTTTACTTTCATTGTAGCACTGAAATTCCAATGATCCCATTTTTGAAATCTGAACTGCCGGTTGCGATGTGAATTCTTTTCTCATTTCTGAAGCAATCTGAAGGATTTTGATGATTTACTGGAAAAACTTTCATTGTTGATATTTCAAAGTAATTTGCAGTGTCTTTTTAGAGGATTCTGAAGATCTTTTAAATATTCGGAATTTTAAGAGGAAAAATTATTTACTATGAATGTATCATCACAGTACTTGATATCTGTAGGACGATATAAAATTTGAGCAGAGTGCTGGCAAAAGGATTATTCTCCAATTATTTATTTTCATAGGCGTGGTTGATGTCTTAAAAGTCATCGTTGTCAACACAGCTTTCATTTTAAGAAGGATGAACACTTCAATCAAGTGTTATTCATGTGGTCGCTTTTCCCCCCTATTATCTCACACCATGTGGTGTTCCAGAAACAGAATATATCCAACAGAATAAAGCATGTAAGATACGTCGCAGTAATACACTGGTGTGCAAAAATTAAGGACGAGACGGTTTTTTCAATATAACTTTGTACAAAAGCATTCCAAATCAACACATTTAACACCGTAAGATCCCCAATACGTAAGGACATGAGTAATGTAAGCAACACTTACTAAAAGAGAAATCAGAGGGATAAAAAGAAGCTTTATTGAAAAAGTAGCATGGAGCGCAATGCGACTGAAGGACGAAACATCCCTGTGATGGGTGTCCAGCAAGAAATATCCGGTCTTTAGTAGGGGATATGATCTTCCCTGACTGCTAGGCAGGTTTCACAGCGTCTGCCCATGCTGAGAATGAGGGTGTCAATGAGTTGTTGAGGCATTGCTGCCCATTCGTCTTGCAGCGCCAATCGAAGCTCCGGAATCGTTACTGGTGGTAAGGTACGAGTTGCCAAGCGTCTGCCTAGAAAATCCCATACATGCTCGATGGGATTGAGATCCGGAGATCGTGCCGGCCAATCCATACGTTCAATATCCTCACTCTCTAAGAGCTGTTCGGCAGCTACTGTGCGATGACATGGTGCATTGTCGTCCATGAAAAGGAACTGCGGACCCATAGCGCCTCTAAAAAGACGCACATATGGAAGAAGAATCTCGTTACAATAACGCGTCCCGTTGACTGAACCTGCGTCGAAGATGTGAAGGTCTGTACGACTACCAAGCATGATGCCTCCCCAAACGAGAACACCGCCACCTCCATACCTGTCCCTTTCAATGATGTTCGAGGGATGATTGCGGCTTCCCCGCTCTCTCCAGATAAGTATGCGATGAGAATCGCTACTCAGACTGAATCTGCTCTCATCTGTAAAGAGTACTCGTCCCCATTCATTGTCTCTCCAATTCCGGTATTCCCGGCACCACAGAGAACGCCTTCTCCGATGGGAGGCGTTAGAGTACACACCGTACAGGGCGTCGTGCAAACAGACCACCACCGTGCGGTCTTCTGGCCACGGTAAAACGCAATATCGGTCGTCCAGTCGCCTGTGTCGAGTGTCTAGCGATTTCTCCCGCTGTCTGCCGCCTGTTTCTTCTGGCCTGTAAGGCAATATACCGGTCATGTGCGGGTGTGGTTCCTCTTGGACGACCACTACTGAACCCCGGATAGCTGTTCCTGTAGTTTGAAATTGTCTCCAAAGTCGTGAAACGATTCTGTGAGCAATTCCGAACTCCGCAGCCACACTTGTCACACTGCGACCTTCCTCCAACTTCCCAATGATTCGACCTCGGGTAAAAGCATCCAGATGTCGTCTAACAGATTGATTATTCGCCATTTCTCGCTGAGGCACCAACTCGGTGTGATTTTAACTGCTATACGGTGTGCAATCTCTTTGCCAGAAATACTAATCTTACACCGACAACATGCTTTACTACTCAGACACTCCCCCGTTACGTCTACCTGCATATCTGCGCATGTGCTACCGTACATCACCTCACTTAATCTCCTGATTGGTCTTTCTGTCCGCTCTGCCTCTTCGTTCAGCTGATATGCTAATTTTTCGACTTCGTCCTTAATTTTTGCACACCAGTGTATATGACTTGCAAAATATTGATAATCCAAAGAAGCATGACAGAAAATGCACCAGGCAATGATTTCGTCGTCAATGTTTCAGTCATCAAAGACTTATATTTTGGGGTGTGATTTTTGCAGTGTTTCAGAAAATGATACATCCAACGGAATAAAACATGTAAGTGATTTCGGAATAATACATCACTTGCAGCGTATTGATGATCCAAAAAATAAGGGCTGAAAATGCACTAAACAACGACCCATCGTTGCCAAAGACTTATTAGCAAAAACGTATGTTTCCAAAAAGGATAATGCAGTAATTAAATAACCACTTTATTCGCTCAGACAAAACATTTTTTAAGATAACAATATAATTAAAATAATTGTGACTTTTGATGTGATTTTGCATGTCCCAACAGAGTAAATGCATTGTTGCTTGAATTGTTAATATAACTAAATAATCAGATTAGTTACAATAACGAAGTAACAATAAGAACTCGTAAAGAAATAAACACAGTAAAATGTGTTTTTTTTAATTAATTTACTCTTTTTTGAAACTATTAATTATTAGCTGTATACCATTCTTCGAACGGGTATATTGAAAAATAAAACTGTACTGATCGAAAGATAAAAAAGTTTTTAATGAGTTATGTTTATGTGAATTTAAAATTAAAAAAAAAGTTTTAACATATATCTGCTCAATAAAAACTCATATTTGCCAAATTCTAAATCCTTAGGTTTAATAACTGAAAAAATGGATTTTTTAAGTTTATAACGCCCCTCTAGCTTTCCCCTTGTGGATCGAATTTTGAAGATTCCCTTTCTAAGCTAATATCTGCTAAGCAAAAGTAACAAGTGTTCCGAATTTCAAGGTTGTAGGCTTTGTATTTCACGCCTACATAAAGGGGGAAATTTTTTAAGCTTAAAACACCAACGTAAAACCTCTTTGGGATGGATTTTCGCAGAACCCCAATTTGGAAATCTCTACTCCAGTGAAAGAGACATGCTTGCTAAATGTCAAGTATATGTACTAGGTACAATAATTAAAGAATGGAATATTTATCTATAACGGGGTCATTCATTCCTGTTAACTCTGTTTACTTGCATAGTAACCAAGTTCGGATTTTTCTTTCTGTTGTCAGGATTTT
Organism: Trichonephila clavata; assembly: GCA_019973975.1. Classification (NCBI taxonomy): domain Eukaryota; kingdom Metazoa; phylum Arthropoda; class Arachnida; order Araneae; family Nephilidae; genus Trichonephila; species Trichonephila clavata. Next base: position 106,022 of record BMAO01002039.1, read on the forward strand.
TCATGTGCCCAAGTCTTTACTTTAGAAGGTAAAAACGTAATAATTAGAATCACCATAAAACGAAGATTATAGAAGAATGATTTTCTTTTTAAATTTAAAAATAACAATTTTATGGATATTTATTATTGTTATAGTTCTTCATAATTGTATGAGCGTTTTTGTTGATCCTCTAGCAGTAATATTTGTTTTAGTTTTTAAATTTCTTTCGAATAATGAAATTATAAATTCTTTCGTTCCCTTTTGGATTAATTACGTTACTTAATTTAATTTTGTTTTTTCCCTTTAACTCTACTTCTTCGTATGACATATATATCATGTAAATATGTGTAAAGATGACTTCATTACACTATTTCGCTGCTGAAGAAAAGTGTATTTTTTCCATTAAAACATTTTCTCATCATAAAGATGAGCTGTAATACAGCATAACTAAGTTCAGGCAGCAGGTAAGAAATATTGCAATTTTGATATACAGGATGGGGCAAATAAAAGTGGCAAAGGAATTCAAGATTGCAAAGAAACACGGCAAAGGATAGGAGATAATTTGCTAACCTGCTTATTGTAGATGTTGAAAATGACCACCATTCATCTCTTAGCCCCTTTAGGCCCTAGCCAGTAAATTGTGGAAGGCATATCGAAGCTGGGACTGCTGGAATCGATGCAATCTCATCAGAAATATTATGCTGCAGTTCTTGAACAATATGAGGGTTGTTGCGATACACCTTTGACTTAAAGAATCCACACAAAAAGTAATCGTACACTGACAGATCAGATGACCTGAGTGGTCAGCTAGGGGATCAGACTCTCCTCTCCTAATAACTGTGCCAGGAGAGAAGATTCTGTTAATAGGAACCATGGTTCGGTGGGATTTATGGGAAGTTGCACCCTCCTGTTGGAAGTAACTGTAGTTCTTTTCCTCCTCAGTGACCTTTGCCCCAAATGGCTTGCCACTGATCATCTTATACTGTCACAGACAGCCCTCGGTTACTTGGAGAGAGCGTCTTATTTACGTCCAGTCAATCCACTCGTCTGCGGAACTTTTATGTGGCCCCTCCTGTATATATAATATTGTAGATGATATTGATGATTATAAAATCAATCAATCTAGAATTTTTTAGTTTTGCAGCTTATTTCTTGTATCTTATTTATAACTATTATATTCTGCTGATTTATGGTAGATGTTTACTTCATATGCTCACTTCAAGGTGATAGCTGTAAATGGGTTGCTTTTTTTGTTCTTAAGTTCTATGAAGTTCTATGTCTGATTTCTTATCTCACATGAACTCCTGGACATAATTTAAAGAATTATTCATCAGAATCCGCGGAGACTATACTACATTAATCCCAAAACACATTGAAATTTCATTTTTTTTACTTTAACCAGTTATTTAACAGATTAAAGTTAAAACTGTGGTAATAGAGCTAGGCTTATTTTTAAGTTTCAATAAATGGCCCACAATTAAAAGAATTATTTTAATTATTATACTTACGATAATTTCGTTAAATCAATGTGGCATTTCACATCAAAATATCTATATAATTGTTCCATTGCTATTAAATGAACTACAATGACGAATCTCAGAATTAAACGTGAGTCATTCCCCTAAAATTTAGATTTTATAGATATATCGACTCTTGTGTGTAAATGATCCGGGAGAGGTCGCGTGTGGCACAAAGTCACCCCAGATTCACGAAATTTTTAATTATGGTAAAACTGTTTATTTGTTACCAATGACTTTGTTAGTATCCTCCTATATGACAGTCTTCATGGGAACTAAAATGTATTTGTCACATATATCTCTCTTTTTTGGGAGTGGCAAACGTTTTTTACACTGAATTTCCCGTGTGACCACATTTGTTTCAAAATATTTTCTATGAAGAGGCTACATTTTTCTCCTGTGAACGATTGAATGGTTTTATTGCTGTGTGTTACGATTCATTATGGTTTATAAATGTAAGTGAACAGAATATTAAAAAGAATGGGGCTTCTACGATCTCTATTGAATGGAGTTGAAATTAATCAAGCATGGGAAGAACTTGATGAAATAATGGATATTAATCATGATAGCTAAAGTAAGTTTGAGAAAATTAATGAACATGAAACATTTAAGTTGAAAGGAAAATTTTCAAATGCTACCTAAGAAACGCCACCAAGAAAGATATGAAACCCCACAAATACACCAAAAGATACACTGCACCCTGTCAGAAAGATACAAGAAAGAAAAAGTCCAACATGCTATTTGTTGATCATCAAAGAACAATAAAACTACAAAAACTTGAACAAAATATGGCAATTTTACCAACAAATATCATTCCTGTAATGTTAGCAAAAAGTGTCCGCTGTTTGTGTCCTTTATTAAAACCAGGCACATTTGAAACATTTTAGTTCAGTTTGATTGGATTTTTTCTCAAATGACCAAAGAAAAATTGAAAAGTCCTTAAAAGTAGATAATTGTACTTTTTCTTAATTTTTTAAACATTTCATTGCAATGACCTTTTTTATCGTTAACACTAAAAACGATTGTAAAAAAAGGGATTGGGGTGAACTCGTCACCCCACTCGATCATTAACGTTAGTATCAAATGGGTACCTTCTCCCGGGTTAAAAGATAATCATTTCTGATGAAATATACACGTATCTTAAAAGTCTTACTACACACCACTTTTTGTTGTTTCTATTTTTTCTTTACCTCCTAGAGTAAGAGTTCAGAGCTTATCTGACGTTAACAGTAACTCAAAATGTACGAGATGAGAAATAGGACGGTTTTGTAAGAAACTTTTTCTGCTGCTAAACGTCTTTTTCTTCATCACTTCTTATTCATACGAAATAGATAAGGGGGATATAACAGTGGTATTTTGCTAGTAACTAACGCTGCCGTCCACTTGCGCTTAACTACTCACAAAGCATGATCTTCTAGATCTTGAGTACCACTATTTCGGGTAGTTGGAGGACTGGCTATAAGCTCTCTTCTCTTCCGACGATCTCCCACACGGAGAATATGCATGTGGGACTGGGCAGAAAGGAACCAGCCAACTTAAGGGAAAATGACTTGCGGTGAATACTTACTTCAAATGGGATCAGTCCGCATTGTTATTTTATTTGATAGTTGAGAATCTAAGTACATTAATCGAGAGAAGGTAAAATATTTACTGTGTATAATAATCAATTATATTTTCATTAGGATTTTTGAAAACAGTTTGTGGTTTATTGCAGTGGTCGCCAAACTTTTTGACCTTACGGACCAGTAAATTCATAATTTAAATCCCGCGGACCACTAATAGACTTTTTAAATGTTAAATACATTCATAAGGAAAATTGTGATCTAAGAACTCATAAAATGTACCTAGTTAATAAAATAGAACTATTAATTGTAACCAAATTATGAAAAATTTATTAATAAACCACTATAAAATAAAGAAAAACTGTAAAAACAAAACAATTAAAAAATGGTTTAAGTATATCAAACTTTTAGCATTATACATTCCTATGAAATGGCGTTATTCTATGAAGTAGCGTTTTTATAACTTTTCAAGTATTGTAATGAATTGTTTCAATGCATCTTAAAACATAATTTAACGTGATGAGTAAATATATTACACATTTTTCTGGGGACCAACGAAATTTTCTCGTGGTCCACCACTTTGACGACCTCTGGTTTATTCTATTAATTTGCTTCAGCATTTACAGATTTTTAAAAAATTTATATGTTTTTAAAACTAAAGTAAATGATAAATTGCATACAAAACACCAAAAATTCTGAACATTTTGTGGAATAATATAATTTTACCAATTTAAAATATTGCATACCTTCTTTTTAAAGATCCGAAAAACTATTATTCTAAGCTAAAAATTAAAAAAAAATTAAAAATATACAGGAAAAAATGTAGTCCTAGAGGAAACTTATCTTTTTTTTTCTCTTTTTGAACCACTTTATGTCCTTTACATAAAGTTTGAGGTGTAGAGGTAGAAATTTCACAGAATTATCATTCACTACAAGAATTCCAAATATTTGAAAGATACGAGCTTTTGAATAGATATATACTGAGGAAATATTTCGTCTCAAGTGAAATTCAGAGAACTCAATGTATCGTATTTGTAAAATATATTACAAGAATGGAGAAGTTGCAAGATTTTATGTTATAAAGAATATGCTTGTCATGCGTAAAAAGTAGGGATCATTGCCTATTTAAATTGTAATTTTTGAGAAAAACAAAAATTATTCTCGTATTTCAATATGTTTGGAATATTTTGAGTCCATCCCGGTGTAAAACAAACCAGTTAAAATTACGAGTATGAAAAATTAAAGGTAATCCAAATAATTGACAAATCGTCAATCATAAATATCAAGCAGATGATCTACTGCACACTTTTATCTAGCTATCTATTACCTTAAGTTAAAACTCCCAGCTATCATTTAACTTCAACCTCTCTCTCACCGAACCCGAAAGCTATTACTTAATCACATAACATAATTTACATAGACTGCGTCTTCTTTGGAAGGAAGTTTTCAATTGAAAAATATTTAACGGAAGAATTTCCCCAAGAGGATTATTAGGAAGAACACGGATAGACCCGTTGCAATCGTTTTTAACGCAGTAAACTGTTGCTTTATTATTCTTTTAGTATAAAAAGTCTTTCTTATACAAGCAAACTAATTTTGTAAAGCTTTTCTTTCTACCTCTGAAACTTTCTACAATAAATTTCCATTTCATATGCAACCAATCATACAGTGTTTCTGAAAGAAACATACAAAAAGGAAAAATCGAACTACACAAGCTCTCTTTTTCCCAGCAAAGGAAACAGTTTTCAAAATGAAAAAAAAAACAGAAACTTAATTAGTAAAAGATTCGAAGTGAACTATATAAATTGAATCTGAAAGATGTGGAGTCCTTCAAACGTTCTTCTTTTCTTAATTTCAAACGAAAATAGACTCTCAGTTGAGAAGCTAATTACTTTTAAGTGCTTTAATTGATTGAGACCGGTTAGAGAAACGTATGTGTGCGCAAAGGTTTTGTTTCTTCATCTGCATTTTAAAACCTATTGCGGTGAAAATTAATTCAGTTCTATTGTTTTAAGGAGTAAAATGAATGTTAAAAGGTTCTACTTTCTTTTTACATCAATCGTTCTAATTTCTTTTTAGACCAACGATAGTTGTTTCTTTTTTTCATTTCTGAAACAAAAGCAAATGTCTTATTCGAATTGTTTCACAAGTAATTTGGGACTGGTTTGGGTTATTTGAGCTTTTGCGGTAATGGTATTAAATTCGAGGTTCAAACCCCTTTAAAAGGTATAAAATCCAGATGTATTTCATGGATAAGGTTTTACAGGAAAATAATTAAAATCATTACCATGGATTAAAGAAATACATAAATAACCACACGCAAAAATTAGGGAAAAATTATTAATTATATAATTTTATAAATAAAAATTAGTAGCAGAAATAAATTTTAATGACTATTTTCACTGAAATGAAATTCAAAGAAAGTTAGGGATATTTAAAGGCAAAAAGACATGAATTAAAAAGCATATAAATCAAAAGTATTCTTGATTCCACAGTCCTTTGATAAAAGTTGACTAAAGAGAGAAGTGCATAAAAGAAAACTGTAAAATAAAATATTAGTTTGTTTGTATAAGAATACGACGCGTATGATGTATAGGAATACGACGACTGTATGAATTAAGAAAGTTGATATAGAGGTAATTATATCTCTAATATGTACAAGAATTCTACTGGTTGTAGGGGGTGTAAATTTCCAGATAAATCGATGCCACATTTGATATTTTGTTGATTGGAATCATTGACCAATAAAAAAAAGTCAGATTTTTAGTATAGAAATCAGTAATGATCCTAATTGGGCAATATTGGAAAACACATATTTGAAAGTGTAGTTTGCCAAGTAATAAAGTACAGGAGAGACGTTTATTACACGACTTTAAAAAAGGGCAATACTGAAAATGTGTATAATCCACTTTAAATTTATTCCCTCTTTACTAATTTTTTGATCAGTAAACATATCAACTTTTATTTCTTCCATTTACGAACTTATTTAAATTTTCTATACTCGTTTCTATGTTGAACTCGCTCCTTCCATCTGCCTTGCTTCCTTTCTTCACCTCTTTCGGGCAGCCAATCTAGAGCCAAATCGCACTGCACTTCCAGCCAATGAGAATGCTGGCTCTCATTAGCATAAACTTCTGCTGTTTTTTCCACTACACTGATACAATACTTCAGTCTTCGCCACATTCTTCCTCTTGTTCACTGCTCAACTCAAGAACTTTTTTATGATAGCAACATTTATACATTTCTTCTGCAAGACACATTGAAATGCTTCCTAGATAGAAGCCGGAGGGTCACTGCGTGACCATGTTGACCAATGAACTCAAAGTCAATTGTGTAACAAGCTATGTACGTCACATTTATGGGAGAACAGCAAATGTTTTGGAGGGCCAGAGAAAATATTTTAGATGGAAGACAGAAACTATGCTTATTTTAATGCATATTATGCATAATAATGTATATGAATCATTTTTGCATAGAAATAAATAACGCACTAAGACTAATTTAAATCATTCTGATTTTATTAATATTTATAAACAGTGATGTTTTCCCTTATATGTAAATAAAAAAAAACGACAGCAAACAAAAGATGGTAAACCAAACTTTTTCTGTCTTGGCTCTGTTTTGGGAACTTTCCAATGAAGGTCACTAATGGCATGGTCAGATAAGTTCGCTCTCCATTGCAGCTTCTGTTATCTTGCTACCTATTGCGAATTGGATTCTTTTTCTCCTTCCGTTTTTATGATTAATTCCTTTTACTTCTTCTTTCTTGATTGATGTATCGCGGGAAAGGGAATAACCCCTAAAAATTCTATTGAGTATGATCTTATCACTAAGAATAAAAGACAGTTTGTTGCCACAATTATTGTTTTGGAAAAGGAAAGGAAAATTATAACTTTCGAAACTCCATGCTACATGGAGTGAATTTTTTTTATATATTGATAAGTAATTCGATTCGGTGATGTGATTATTAATATTTAAGTGTTTGTGAAAAATTCTGTGTTTCTTAATTGTATTTGTCGTGACCCTGAGGTCACTGGTGAAGTGTGGGACACCGTTAGAACAGATATTGTTATAGAAATAACTTAGTTTATTTAATTCTAACAATTTACTATAATGAAATGATACAGCGTAGGAATCAGTTAAAATAAATGACTACTCTAACTCCGAAGACAAATAATTATGTACTTAATCGCGTGTGATTCTATGTAACAGCATTCGTCAGGCCTTGACCGGCGCAACTGGGTATTTTGATCTGAAACTTCTTTTCAAGAACACCAAGACTTCCGATAGTCTCTTCGCTAATCTCATTTTTTTTTATCACAGCCGAATGATTAACTCTATCACTCATTTTTCTAGAGTTTAAATAGCACTCAAATTAGTATAATCAATTTATTTCTACTGAAGGCGGTTTTAAACTCAATTAATAGTTAAAGAAGCAATTTTCTCCCTAGAGGGCTAGGAAAAAGGCGCGAATAGAACCCATCACAACTTGACATACGGATAACTCTTACACTTAAGTAATTGCTCTAGTCTTAAATTTTAAGGTACGCCCAATTTTTCAGACCTAGTTTAAAAACAAAAGAACATAAGAATTTGAAATTTGGTAGAACTGCAAAGTACAAATTTTATATAACTTTAACACCAAGAATGGTTTGCAAATAAATAGTAAAAAGTTTTGCAGGTCCACTGTTTGACAAAAATGTTAATAGTTTTATTTGTTTTTGTTTATAAGGGAAGACTGAAATAGTTCCAACGGAAGATACCATGGATATGACTTTTTTTACACATGAATTAACAAACGTTGGTTCAATATGTTAATAATATTAAATGAAATATACATTTTTGTTAATAATGTTAAATGGAAAGTGTTTTCAAAAAACTAATAAATAACGCATCAAAAAAATTCTGCATTTAAAATTTTATTGCTTAAACTATTATTTCCTTTATAAAAAATTGTTTTTGTATAAAAAAATATCATAGTGGGACATTTTATGCATGTGTGTGATTACAAACAATATTAATTTCAGAATACATTACATTGTTTAAAAAATAATGAGAAATTCAAAGGATTCTTATAATTACTATGATTTCAATCAACATAATTTTTTTCCGATTCAGAATGAAGAACAATTGATATCCTATGAAACTTTTAAAAACATCCAAACTCATGTAAAACTTCAGTTACTCCAAAACAAATTATTGCCCTACATGTAAATATTTATTAAAAACCTTTTAACATTTACCTTGCTTTATTATCTCATTACTCATCAAAGCATAAGGGAAGGAACATAATATCACTCAAAGTAAGACTGATAGAGGACACAAGAGGACGTGTTCAAAATGTTTTCGTGAAACTAATTTGATATAGGAGTTCTACGCACCAAGCAGTGATTGTTGTCGAGTTACATAGAATCCGAGATGGCGGACTAGCAGTAACAAATCTGCCGGAAAAAAACTGAAAATAGCTTTTGAAATCAATTTCATATGAAGAATATAGGAATCGATTTAAAATAACCAATATCAATCAATAATGTAATAAAAATTATGTATACGAAGAATTATATTATGTAATATATCACTATATAATATAATGTAATAGTTATAATATGTAATATTCATAGAATATAATTATTATATATAGAATAAAATTATTAATATAATGTTATATATAGTAAAATTATATTAATATAATAAAATTATATTAATATAATATTATATATACTAAAAAATGTTCACATAGTATAATAATAATTATAAATAAAATAAAAAATAAATATTATAAATAAATAATATAATATTATAATTATATGTAATAACTGTCTTTTATATTATATTATAAATAAAATAATTTCGTAATATATACAAAATTTAATAATAAATATCAATTAACCACTACTGTTAACCTGCAATATTCCAAAAACTGCGAGTTCCTTCAATGAATTTAATCGAACAAGGAACGTTCAAAAATGCATTATTAAAAAGTAAAATAAAGTGGAAATGAGCGATTTATAGCAATAATTAAAAGAAGAGAACTCATTCTTTAAAAATAAATATCCTGGTACTCACCAATATTATCAGAAATATCCATATTCGAAAATAGCCCAAAATACAACAGAAGGCCAAAATAGCAGCTTGAAGAAAAAATCTAATGGAAATGGTTAAATTTTTTAACAAATCGAATTAAAATCGTCTGAAATTAAAAGGGTTACCGCTGGAAAACAAAAAATTAACTCTAATATACATCATCTCCATGGCAATCACATAACCAACACGATCAAAATATCAAGGTAACTATAATTTATAATGTTATCGCTCATTTTGGCGAACATAAACAACAACTTGGCGCGTAGCACTCCTATATCACATTAGTACTGTTTTCGTTATAATTGAATTGTCAATTGCTAAAAGCACACTTTCCTCATTTCTATGTCATCCAATAAGAAATGAAGATATTTCATTTTCGTTTCCCTAACCGAAATATTTTTGTCAATAGCTAACAAAATGTGGTTAATTGCTCGTAGATCTTCAACATTGAATATTTTCTGTCACCAGAGTTAGTGGATGGGCCGTTAATTCCTATTGCTCCCGATTCTCCCTCTCCCTTGACTTATGCAAGCAGGATTGTGCGGAAAGGAACCAGTTGCTTAACTTCTTTAGCCCTAGAGCTAACTTATCTTAGAGTTTACGACTTTTCTTCCTTTTGAGTATTGATAATTAAATGAATTAATTGAGAATATTTGCATGATTGCTAATATGTTACCAATTCTTTAATCGCACACGATTTATATTTCATTTTCACAAACCTTTCAAAGGCTATCTTTTTTTCAGCTAAGAAAAGGAATTGCGTCTTTAATTTTGGTAAGAAAATATTGAGTCATCTGACTTTTGTAAGCTTTTGATAACATCAATTACATTTCCTTGGATGCTCTAGCGAATTTCCTCTATGTTTTTGTTCTCACTTTTTCAATTTCCCCGTTTTGTTTTGTTTTTGGATTTTGACTAGATCATAAATTTATGTATTTTGAAGATAAGGGTGTTTGGAGATTTGATTTTGAAAAAAATAGCATTATTGGTTCTGTAAAAATTTGAAAAATTAACTTAAATATGAATAAATCACCTTGCGCAAAGCTGTTTTATAATGTAGATTTTACAACACAAATGTTTCAACTATAAAAGCTTTCCAAGATTACTTGTATTTTACACTCTAATCTCACGCAGACTTGTGTCCACGCTACCCTAGTTATGGTCCTCGAACTCGGAGCCGAAGTGTCACGAGTTTAAATCACGATGCCGATGAAAAAACGTTACATCTGTTGGGGCTCAATACCATCTCGTTGATGTGGCGTGGTCGTTAGGAAATGGGAATGCCAGCTTAGGTTTTATCCTCTTCCCTTGACCGAGGTTCAAAAGTATGAGGTACATCTCTAATAGCCCTTGTGATGTTTTAAAAGTGCGACGTTAATATTGCACTCATTATCTCGCGTTGGCATTCAACCTATTATCAGTTGACCACACGTCTAAAGATTTCGTTGCATGTAGGAGTCGATTGCAAGGCACATAGGATTTTTTATTGATAAAAAAAATGCGCACGCTCTCCCACGCACGCTCGTACACGCTACTTGGAATTGATCTAGGTTTTCGAAGAACACGTTAATTCGAAGTCTTTAATTTGAAGTCCACCTAAATAATCCTTAAAAATTACCATTGAGGACTACATCACACTATAACAGGATGCTGAATTTAGCAAATACATGATAGTACAACAAACAGCAACTGCACAAATTGCGACAAACTGCATTGTAGTTTTCAAATTGTTGAATTATAATTTTACATAAATCCTTTTCCCAAATTTCAGCTACGAATGCAGTTACATATATAAACAATTTTTAATTCTAACAAAAAAAATGTCTTACTCTACCAACCAATTATATATAATATAAACTTATACAATTAATCTACCAAATGATATTTTTTAATGTAATGATTATTCGAAATTTTTCCAGAAACTGCAATGAAGACAACTTTGAAAGAGTTTTGAGAGAAAGATGTCACATCAGTTGATTGTAGAAGTGAAAACACAACGAAAAGGGTAAGTAGATTTTAGATTATATAGATCATTACAAATATAGAATCTTGGTAATTTATGATGTTTTGTAAGAATTTAGTATGTCGACCATAACTGTATCGAAAGAAAAAATAAAATAAAACACAATTTACAGTTCTCTATCCCCGATTCTTTTGAACATGCTGAAAATCTTTTAAGTAATTCATACCTAATCAAAATTTCTTATACCGTATCAACAAAACTACAACGTGAAGATTCTGAATTTTAGGTAGAATACCAAACACTAGTGTTACAAAACGTCAAGGTTTCCTTAAAAATTAAAATTTTTAGCAGCCAAGTCTTAAAGATGTGATGTATTTTAGCTGTTCTTGGCATATTGTACTAATGAAAGTTTTATTGTATTGTTACGTTGATCGGGTTGCGAGGATTTTATGCAAATCAGTCACAAATAACAAGACAGTTCATTAAGAGCGATAAGAATTTATAGTCGAAAATCAATTCTTGAAAGACAGGGTACACAGTACGTCTTCACACCTTCAACAGCACTCAGACACAACCGTCAGTGTCTAAAATACAAGTACGTGTTGAAGATTATTCACAATCAATAACGTTCGTCCTTTTCAACAGCTGAAGTAATCACTAATCGCTGGTCGACTTATCAACAATCAAGGCAATACTACTAGTCGCTTGCCAAAACATTACTAACTTAGTTTCGTCGAGCGTCTCCCTGTTCATAGATCTCGCGGATCCTTCGAGAAAGATCTGTTTGCGTCATAGGTCTTGATATTAGTAGATTTCTCCATTAATTTCTAGAAAAATTCATAGGGTCACAAACTCACCAAAATGGTCCCAAAGTCGCCAACCTAGTCACCAAAAATGAAGTCAAATTGGTTCTATCGCCAAGATTTCGCCAAGTTCCCATTGAATCTCCATTATGACGTAAGGGAAGGCGTTGCTTACGAATATTACAAATTTACCATAAAATAAATACAACATAGAGTAATATAAACGTAACTCCTATTCAAATATAAATTATTTACACTATTTTATACAAAATTCGTAACAGTATTAATTCAATAATAGAGTCATTGCGCTGTGTGTCGATTACGAAATCCCCCGCTATAACGATTTAAATTTTTGTTTTTGGTTTAAGAAATTGTGAAGTCTTCCAAAAAAAAAACTTTCTTCATTTAATAATCTGAAATTCAAGATATAGAAAGCTTATAAACAGAATATAAATTCAGGACCTAAGTCATTTCAAGTATGGAAATATTTAGCAAATACTCAAATATTGTACATGCGTTTTGTCAAAAGACATTACACAGAAAATTACCAAAATATCGATTTTTTTATCACGTTATTTTAGTCGAGTGACTTTTTTAAATATAAGTACAAAACTTTGTAGTTCTAGCTTCATTATTTTAGAAAGTTATTTAACTTTTTTAACAGTATATCGAAACGAACTGAAACTTGAACAAGTTACGTTTGTATTTTTTGTAGACGCCATCAAATTTAAACAGTTTTTTTCGATTTTTTTTCATGATAATTACGTTCTTAAAACGCTAAGTCATTTTTTGTAACCGATATAAAGTTTTGAAAATTGTTCTGGTTTTTTTGTATAATATGATTGATAATTCTCTGTGCGTGGCATACCAATTTAGACGAACAAAGTTATTTTTTAAAAAAATCCACCAAGTTAGATACATCTGTCCTTTATAGTTACATTCCATTTAATTTTAGCTTATTTCCTGTTTGATATATGGTAATTTAGGATAAATTTTGTTTTTAAAGTACTTAATACAACTTGAATTATAAAATATATATAAGAATGAACAATTTATTTTAACTCTATTTTTTATTTTACTGACCTTTAAAAGTATAAAGGGCCTTTTGTCCGGTTTTTATTTTTCACTGTAATTACGTATTTAGAATGTTGAGCATTTTTATATTCAATATAAAGTTTGATACTTTTTCAGGTTGATTCTTTTATATGTTTACTAACTCTGTGCATGGAGTAGAGAAATTTAGGTGAATAGTTATTTAAAAAAAACTCCCAAAGTTGGATGTAGCTGTTCTTTTTCTTTTACACTTTTTCAAAGTGTCCAAAATGAAAAAGACTGCAAAAATAAAACATCTCCTGTAATACTAATCCACTGCATACAATAGTGAGAAACGCTTTTATGAATATTAGAAAAAAAGTTTAAAAATGTTAAAATTTGCAAAAGTAGCATAACTTTTAAAATAATGAAATATTTTTGAAAATTTTCAAAATCAAAATAATTATTTCTTTAAAAATGGTGTTTATCTTCTGATCTGTAAATTTCATGTGCGTTCGAATAAGAAACAAGTATACATTTTTATTTAAATACATAGATACATTTAAAAAAATTTGTGCACTGGATACCATGTACTTTTTTGTATGTGGCGAATGGCTCTGTAAAATATATACAATGAAATTCTACAGAGCCAGTCACCATAGTATCTATAGAATTTCCTTGTCTATATTTTACATTGTATTTGGCAACCCTACTGGTTCAGTTACGAACAGTTACTTTGAGGCTATCAACAAGGAGAGGGTCTTGCCATTCTCGAGAATAATAAATGTGTGTGTTTTTGTATTATCCGCTGGTGCTAACTTAAACTCAAAATACACTAAAATTAAGAGACCAAGTCAATGCCATATGTGTAGAAAACTATACATGTATTACATTACATAAAAGAAAAAAAGTATTGGTTCAAACAGGATCAATAATTGCAATAAAATACGATATTTTCTTCGAATAATATATCTATGCCACCAATATTAAACAGATGGTTTGGTCCTTTTTAACCCTAAATGTAGAATATTTTTTTCCGTAAAATTTTTAAAGTAAATTCAATTGAAATAAATAATGAAAATTAAAACAGGTAAATCACAAAAATCTCCGACATTTTTTGAAGAAAAGTGCTAAATAGGGAAATAAAGCTATTTAACTTTCTTTTTTGGATGGAAAAAAGCAATTTGCAAAGTCGAATAAAAAGAAACGTAATTTCTATCGATTACTTGGTAAAAGATAGTTATTGAGTCACAAAGAGGAATAATCACACATTTAAATGATCTTCTTTTTCTATTTTGAAAAACAAAACTAGGTATCTCATTTGAGAAACTAATTACTTCTAAATGCACCAATTAATTGAGGTCACGTTTTTTGCCACTTCTTTTTGTCATATGGTGTTTTGAACACTTATTGATACGATAATTAAATCAATTTATTGTTCTAAGAAACGTAATGAGTGTTAAAATGTCCTAATTCCTTAGTTAATTTGCACGGAATTAAGAAAAAATATTTTTTTCTTTTCGGTAGAATATCATTCAACTTGATTAGGGCGATCAAAACTATTAAGAGTTTTTGTGTTTATGCGTGATTTAGCACAAAAACGGAAGACCCAGACGAATGAAATTTGGTACGCTAAAACTATGGGTCATTTTGTTTTGTACATAAATGAGATTTTTTGAAGTTTACTTTAGATTTTTAAAAAAAAAAATTCAATTTTTAAGCGATTTTTCATAGCTCTGGAGATTTGATGCAACATCTGAATGTGCTATAAATTATCCTTCGTATAGTTTTATACAAATTGTTATACATTTTTCATTAGAATAATACTTTCTTTATTTATCGTTACATTTATTCACATATTTATTCTTGTTGGGAGATATAATTTTTTTTTTAGAATAAATCGTCGTAAAAAATATTCGTGCAGAATTTTTATTTTAGTTTTGGCAATATAGTGGGAATTTTATACTTCTGCGTTTGCACGTTCATTGTAATTTGATCAAAACTAAGCCTTTTTTTATCTTAATCAATAGTTCTAAAAATTCTCAATAAATTGAATAATAAATTCTCAATAAATAAAATTCGTAATATTCATTTGGGTTTGATTCATCAATTTGGTAGTTTTTAACTTAATTAATGTTATCTTTTTTCAGTTTATGCAGTTCAGTTTTTATCCCTTTGCATTGGTGTATATAGTTAGATGAAAACTAAGCCTATTTTTACTTTTCCAAACGATCGTATAAGTCACTTAATTTTAATTTTATAATTTCTTTTTGAGTTTATTTTTAAGTTAAAATGACTCCATTTTTTTAGTTATTCCTTAACTTTAGTTAATATTAATTTTAAAATTTCTTTTCCATTTTAAGGCTTTCTTATACATAATATTTTGTGTGTGTATCCTATTTTAGTTGCCAGTTTGGTAAATTACTGTTGTCGTATCGAATATAAGTCCAATAAAAAAATAAACCAATGTTGCAGTTTGGCACCATTTTTCCCTTTTGTCGCTAAAGGTTTGCACAACTAGAATTTTTTTCGAAATTGTTATTGGTAGGACTTCACTTAATATAGCTCTATTTATTCGGAGCGATAGTTTTTTGATACTCAATGCTTAGTCTAAGTAAATGCTGTTATTTCATTTTCTGTTGCAAACTACTTTCTTCATATTTTATATTAATAATTATTTGATGAATGTTGTTTTCTAAGGGGACTGCAGGACTTGATTAGTTTGTGAGTACTAAAAAAAAGGAAGAACTTGTGGCGTAACCCAAAAATGGAATGGCTCAGATGTAGAAAATTTAGTACGATAAAGCTGTTAGTGATTATGACAAGATCCCGAAGCAGGTTTTTCTAAAGAGGCTTAAGGTTTTTAAAAAATTTACTGTTGAAGGGAATTTGGAACATTCTTCTGCCTAGCTCTTACGAAATGTTGTAGAAATGAGGTTCTTATATATCTGAAAAGTCTAACTTTTTAAATAAAGTGAATTTGCTTAGAGCATTTAAAACAATGAGCCATTTTTTTGCGGATGTTAGAAAATGCGTTTTACCACCAACTTCTATTTTTTTTCTTTTAAAAAAATTTATTTTAACATTTAGAGAAATACTGTTAATTAAAACGACATGCAATTTATATGGTTTATGGAACAAATATTTTGCATGTTGTTGTTGTTGCTCATCTCCATGTCTGATCAAGTTAGATCAAGTTTATGATTTCACTGATCCTCTAATGGTGTTGGGCTTTTTGCAAGTCCAACACCATTAGAGGGTCTTCATAAAGCTCTTGTTTTGTAAACCCCAGGCAGTCAAGAATGTGTTCTGGAGTTTCCTGGCAGGCAGAACGAACAAAACACACATTCACACATACACAATTTCACATTCTTACAGAAAAATAAGAGAGAAGGAAGTATGATATAAATTGGTTGATTTATATATAAATTTTTAAATATACTATCAGTGATCAAGTTTTTCTCTTTTTTTTTTCTTTTCAACGAAGGGGGGGGGGAAGGCAAACCACTTTCAATTTGTTTGGCGTAAATTTCGTCCATTGATACCAATATTATGATCAAATTTTGGATATCGTTTTCGTTTGTAGCAGAATTTTGACCCCCCCCCCTAATGAATCAGCGCAAACCTTATTCTTTCAAAAATTTAGTGATTTATAATTTATAAGAGATAATGTATAAGAGGGTCATGATTTATGAGTTATTTTACATATGTTGCCATGCACCGGGTTCAAAATTCCAAACAATTTATCTTGGGGCATCGAGGAATTTTGTTTTCAAAATTCATTCGAGCATAGAACGGGTACTATGGCTAATTTTAAATAACGTTTAATATATTTTTGGCTGAAACAATTGTACATAATCGTAGTTTTAAGCATTTCAAATGCCAAATTTTTTATTTATTGTGGTTTTTAACCTATAAGCTGAGATTAAGATGTGCGAGAGAAACTAACATGCAAAAGGAACAGTGTGTAATAACATCGAATATTCATAATTAAAATTAAAACTATTATTTTCACTTGAATGAGATACGACAAAGTGTGAGAGAAAATTGTGCATAAAGTGTATAAAAAAGAAGAAAAGTCATTAAAAAGGAAACTTTGTATGAATGAGAGAAGTGCATATTATTAAAAATGTTTAAATAACAGACAAACAATTTTAGGTTGCACCATAGATTAAAACTTGCAGAAGAATGAAAGGTTTTATTTATTTATAAAAGTTGTTGAGCTGTATGGACAAAACTTAATACATAAAACTAGTAGAAATAAAAATCCTTAAAAGTAAGAGTTTACATAATTCACTTAAACATTAAATATCTTAGTTGACTTCAGTGTACATCAAAATTTTAAACTCATGTTTAAGTTATGAAGAGGATTCTTAAGGTGGTATAGTATTTCCTTTTTTAAATTTCAAACACTTTTTTTAACTCCCTAGTATAATCTACTGTTTTAAAATACACAAATAAGTCAAGTTTAGGCCAAAGGAAATTTACAGTTTAAGTCAATTAAAAAAAAATCTTTAATGACTCCATAATTCTCAAAAATGCCTCTGAGCAGTTTATCTACAATAATGGCATTCTCGCTCAGGGAAAGCTTGAGTTAAGACACTTAAATTAGATTTTTAAATGATGGGTGAAAAAGACGACATTGTTGTTCTTTTATGTTAATTAATGAACAATTTAATGAATTTATAACTAGACTCGCAAAATTTTCTACTAAAGGGAATTCAGATTAAAGCATTAGAGGTTTATTTTCTGCATTCGAAAATTAAACTACCAGTATTTATGTAAATAAGTTGAATGATAATTAATTATAGTTTATTAAAATGTCATTAATTGGCAGTATTTATGCTAGTAGGCTTAACGTTAATTGCTTGAATTGAATAGCATTTTTTTTCTGTTTTAAATGTATTGTTTGTATTCTTTTTTTAAATAAAATAATAAGTAATATTTATTTGTGGTTTATAATGTATGCTTATTATGCTAATTAAGCAATTTAATTTGAGGTATAGAAATAGAAATTATTGCACATTCTAATGTTTGAAAAAATTTTTAAAATTCGTTTAAGGTATCCGACTGGTTGCGACAACTTTTTTTTTAAAAAAAGGAGATAGGGGGATTTTTTTTGTTATTTTTAGATTTGTTTAGTGCATTTTAAGAAAAATGTGCTAAAATTAAGAAGAGAAAAAGGAAATTATTATTACTAAAATCGGAAAAATAGGTAAAAATTGACAAAAAATAGCATAAACGCGGCCCATTCTGTATCAAAGGTTTATAAACAAATTTTCAAATTTTCAATCTAATGTATTGATATATTATTCAATTTTGAAATGACCTTCAGGATAAAAAATATTTTCTTTTTTACAAAAACTAGAGCACTTTATCTCGGTTACTATATGAAAATGCTTAAAAAGACAGTGATTATATTCACATGAGTGACTGTAAATTTGTAATAAAACAGTGATTGATAAATCTGAAGGCTAAAACAATTCTACTATTATACAGAACTTACAGAAAAAATTTCAGTTAATTATGTTCAAAACTTTTTTAGCAATCGCTGACCCCGTTTGATTTTTTTCAAAAAATCACATTTCGAGTAAAACGCGTTTTAAAGTATGGCATCTTGCTTAAAGTAATGGCATCTGCTTTTACTAAAACACTTGTAGTTTTTGTTCTAGTAAACGGAAAACGATAAACTTGGTATTTTTATAAAGCTAATAATATGGCCCATAAAATAAAATCATAAACAAAATTGTCACTTTTTGGCAAAATTCACAGTTTTAGGGTAGTCGGATACCTTAAGACAAATCTATATATATAAGGTTTTTAAAACACATTCCAGAATATTTTCCCCTTCAACTTTGTGCTGAATCTTTTTTTTTATATCGCACAAATACATTTTGCTTTTCATCATTTTAGCTTTCCATTTAAAACATGTGACCATGGTAGCCTAGTAGTCAAGGTAACGGACTCGTGGCTGCCGTGAGATGAGTTCGAGCCCAATACATCTGAAGACCCTGCGTATAGGGGAACGATGGACGTTAAATCTGTCGAGAGCTCAAGCGTCCTCCCATTGTTGTAGTGTGGTAGTTAGGAAAGGGGGGTACAGCTCAGGTGTCGTCCTCGTTACTTGGCGATGGTTCAAAATTACGAGGTTTGTCTCCAAAAACCCTTGTGTAGCTGAACAGTGTGATGTTAATATTCACTCACCCACCCATTTACAATATGTTTGCAAGATTTAGACACACAGTTATCTCAATATGGATGAATTAAATTTTGTGAGTACGGTGGTCTTGATAGGCCGAATGGTCATGGTCACAAACTCAAGAACGGCGTTGTCGATTTGCAAATTCAAAACCTAGAGCCATTGAAGACCCACCATGCAGAGGAGCTGATGAGCGTAAGCTTTTCTAGGCGGGTCTTCATTGTCACCAGGAATCGAATCAACAACTCGAAAGCGCCGGCCAGAATTTAGTGACCATGACCACTCGGCTACTGTGGTCACATTTTATTGGTGAAGCTGTGGAGGATATGGCATTCTAGTCGTTAAATATGGAGACTTCATAACTGTGTGTGGAATCGTTTCGGGCGTGACAATCCTGACTTTGTCAAAGGTGTCAAGCATGATACAAATGTGAGTTACTGTATTTAAAATGACCTAGTAGGGTGATGTGAAGGTTAGGAGAGTAATGCAGATACTGTTCTCTTTGTACAGTCAATATTCTAATATACAAGGTGTTGCCGAATTCGAGCATCAAATTCAAAGGGGGTGATAATAGGCAGCATTGGGACAACAAATCACCCCACAATATGGAGACGCAAACTAAGTTTAGTCGGGATAATGCGCAAAAACAATTATGAAGGGCGTGGTGTCGAGTTGAAAGAAAAGGGTCTATAAGAGGTACAAAATGCATTTATTATGCATAAAGCCTGTTTACAATACGTACAAAGCATAATTGCTTTATGTCAGAAATGCAACGACAAGGGATTGTCAGAGCAATTGTTTGAAATTGCGACCGCTTTGGTTATAGAACAAATCGTATGGTGCGGACATCGCGTCCTGGTCCTGGTACATTCTCTGTGCTAGACGTCCATTGCAATCGGCTTGACCGTACATGAAGAGCATATCAGTATATTTTTTGTTCGTGTAATCCGACATTGTTATAAATGCGGTTTAACACCCGCGCTTTTAGAAACACCCTCCTATAACTTGCTCGCCGATTCTATTCTCCCCTAGACGAGTGGGGAATTAGCATACGCGCGTGCAGTTTCTTCAACCTTACCACGACGTTTTTAATCCACGCATTAGTTTTGTTCATTGTCTTCCCGATGGCTATTATTATAACAATTTTCACCGACTAAACGGGTTTTGCGACACAGTGGTTCTATGGGGATTTTTCGTCCCTATGCCGCCTACTATCAACTCTCTGAATTCGTTGGTCGAATTCGGTAACACCCGGTGGATATTCATTGTCAACCAACCATTGTAAGATTCAAAAACCCCGTTATGCAACACAGCTTTTTAGCTTAGATGTACTTAGATTTAATTGCAGGCATTCCGTATGAGAGTCTTTTCAATTGAATGGAGTTTCAAAATAATATTCATCATGTTGCCTCCACTCTGTTATAAGGTAATTTAAGAAGGTTATTGAAAGGGGGTTCCTTTTGTGTATATAATACAGATAAATACGGATAGCTTTTATAGCCGCTGCCCCCCCCCATGCTTCAAAAAGTCCCATTCATAAACGCGTGGTATCTCCTCATACTTACTTTTAAAGATAATTAAATCAGTTTATTGGTGAGATTTGACGCTAAAATATAAAATAATATTTACAATATAATCAATAATTGTGATATTTATACGAAAAAACATCAAAAAGATAGTGGTTAGTTATTAACGTGTCACCACCTTTTACATTTTAAGATGCTTTGTTGCAGTCATCACAAATTACTTTATAATGTTAAAATGACGTGCAGTTTTCGTATAAATTACAAAATTTTAATAATATTTTTTCATGTCCTAACAAAAGAGGGAACAGTGCCTTCTTTTCCAAGTTCCGGATGATGTTTCTCTTGGTTCTTTCATCTTGAATGGGGTGTTACATATCAGATATTTCTTCAAACCTGAGTCAAAATGAACGAGGCATATGAATGTTACACTCAGACTGCCTTCGTAGGTGCTCTTTTAATAAATCTTAACCTCGTTTTCGTAGATATATACGTAGGGATCTGAGTGATTTTTGATTCCTATATAGATATTTTGGGAGTTTATTCCAACTACATTGACGATTGAATTAAATACAGTCACTGGTTAGGCGCGCGTTATGCCTCAGATGTATCTTAACTCCCAGCACAATAAAAAAAACCATATCAAACAGAAGTTATAAAATACGTGTTTCAATTTATTTTCGTATGACACTGAAAAGTACTCTATTTTACATGAAAAAATAAATAAAAAATAGCAAAAAAGTTAAAAAGTCATAAAAATTGATGTTGTTAGGCTCGTTACATCTTTCAGATTCAATGCATGCTACCGCCCAAAATATGAAGAAATCGCCCTCGTCTTTGACAATGAATCCTAAGGCGAGTGACGCAAGGCAGATAGAAGAAAAGGTGTGTTCAAGCCTAACGTGTGTACACAACACCGAAACTATTTTTATGATGCATCTAAGAGATTTTTACGCCAAATGGAGGGTTACAAGAAATGAAGAATTTGTGTGTCATTTTTGAACATAAAAAAGCCAAAAAGTACTACAAAGTACACAAATATTTTACTTCAATAATTCTTTGTCTCTTGAAAATCTTTGAAATTTTATACATTTATAAAATAAAATTCTTGGAAATGTGTAACTATGCCTTTTGCAATTTTTTTCAAGTACATACGAGCTTCTTTTTCAAGATAAATACTATTTTGAATGCCATATAACACACTAACATTTCGTTAATTATTTTAAATTTGTGTATTTTCGAATTAAAAGGATTTGATCTCTTTCTTAACCCAACAAAAATAATTCTAAGAGGTGTTTTTCCTCATCTAGCTATAAACACAAAATTTAGAAACAACCGAGTTAGAAAATTCTTTTTCGTTGGTTCTCTTTTGGAAATTGACCAGCGGCGGTCACTAATGGCATGGTCAGATAAGATTGCGCTGTTCCTGCTTCCGTTATCTCAGTCTATTGCGCATTGGAGTCGCCTCTCTCTGTTTCCCCCGGTTTTTGATTAATTCTCTTTCATCCTGCTGGACGTATTGAGTCGGAGGGAAGAACTGTTGACAGCTCACAAAGCGTGATCTTATGCATAAAAAAAAGAGGCGATTTATCGCTATTTGTTGTTGCTGTGGAAATGAAATGAAAATTTTTCTTTGTAATATTCACAGCAGGAATTGAAATTTAATGATACAGTTTTGTTTACTTTTTACATATAAACAAGATATCAATCATTGGCATGGCCAAGTAATTTTAGCGCGTTTTTCACATGTTGTATTTTAGAATAGGAAAATTCGGGAAAACTATGGGAAAATTGAAATATGATTCGGCTCATCTAGGGCACAAATGCGACCAAATGCCGAAAACCCGAGGTCAATTGGTTGCTTATTGGCTGAGAAAAAGGTACGACAAAATATGGAACGAAGACGAAATTTGCGTCCTAATAGCGCTTTTGTTCCACTACGTGAAAAATGCGCTAAACAATGTAAAAATTCTAAAAATTACGGACAAAATATGCTTTTTTGAATGATTTACTACTATAGCGTTTGGAAAAATTGATGAGTAGCGTGAGGCTTAGGAAGCTAAATTGTTAAATATTGTGTCTAAAGCTATTAATTATATTTATTAGGCGTGTTTAAATGAAAGTTATTCGAAGCTTCGCATGCAATCAATTTTCAAAGTATTTTTTTGTGAAACAAACGCGATAGTGTAGGTGTATGTACTACGCACACGCGTAGCCAAACAAATTTGTAATAACTGCCTTCGTAAAGACGTGGTATTCATTTAAAAATGGCTGATGCAGCTGCGTCTAAAGTCTAAAACGGATCAGCAAGCTTTAACGGAAGGTTTTAATACAGGAAAATGAGTAAGCCGGAATGGGTCTGACTTTAAAACATTTGTTGCCCTACAGGGATGTGGCTGGGGTAGCCAAGTGGTCAAGGTATCGGATCATGGCAGGCATGTCATGAGTTCGATCCCAGTACCACTAAAGACCCGCCGTGTAGATGAGGAATGCACGTTAAATCTGTCAAGAGCTCAAACGTCCTCCCGTTGGTGTGGTGTAGTAGTTAGGAGAGGGGGTGACAGCTCAGGTGTCGTCTTTGTCACTTAACCATGGTTCAAAATTACGAAGTCCGTCGCTAAAAGCCCTCGTGCAGCTGAACAGTGCAATGTTAATCTTCACTCACTCACGCCCTACAGAGATGACGGAGATAACTTTGTGAAACATATAGTGGCAGAGGAGGAAACCTGGTCTCACCACTTCCAGCTGGAAGCTCGTCACCATGCAATGGAAACATCCCGACTCACATAGGCACTAAAAATTCAAAGCATAGCAGTCAGTCGGAAAGGTGGTGTTGGCGGCATAATGGATCAACAATTTCCTTCCAACGATGGCATAAAGGCTGCAGTTCTGAACTGGTTCCATGATCAACCGACATCGTTCTTCGCTGACGGAATTTGTAACCTTCCTAAGCAATGAGGTGCCTGCCTAAACGCCATGGGTGATTTCTTTTAACAAATTTTGTGTGCATTTCACTCATTAAATATTGCTGTTTCTATCTCTATCTGTCTCATTTCTGTCTCAACACATCTCGTGGATATATACCTCGAATCACTTTCATTTGAACACCCCTTATACAATTATGTATAAGTTATTCAAGCTATTGAGTGTTTCAATACTACATAATATGTTATTTGTGAAAGAAGAGGCAAAAGCAGCTTCTCTTTTTGAGTGTTTCAAACGGATTGTCTGTCCACTCTCTTGGTGGTAAGGGGGGGGGGCGGTTCCCCCTTACACTGGAATTTCAGTCGTAGTTCAGCTCGCAACTGGGATCCAGCCTTTGGGCTTCTCACGGCCATCGGTTATCAGCGTGATGCCAGATGAAAGAATTACGCGACATTTTAGGGGTGCACGTGCGGATTTGAACGGTGTAATGCTCTCAACATAGGTAAGCCGATCTTGTAGCTGCGAGGCGGGGAAACGTTCAAGTTACACGAATTCAAATTTAAAAGCAATTTTTTTTTTAAAGTCAGATGCGAACGAGAATTTTACTGAAAAATAATTATGCTCAAATGAATACATTATATCAAAAAAGATTTTTTTTAAAAATTTCATCATGAATCATAAAAACTCGATCGATTTAAAAGAAAAATTGATCGAAAAAAAATAATGCTTTATCAATACATCCATATATACCGATTAATAATACTTTTAAGAGCAAAAAATATTCAAATCATTTAAATTTCATAGATATAAATGAGAAAATGTATTTAAACTCAATTACGTCTGGAAGAAATTTCTTACTTGCATTCTAAGATAATTTCGAAAATATCCCTCCCAAAAAATAGAAATTTATTTAAAAGGAAGTTTAAGGGGTATATGTATATTAAATTCAATAAAAATTAAGATATTGAATGTTAAGGAATTAGGGAAATTAAATTTTTGCCATTTCGTGTGCCGCATAGAAGTTACATTTAATAACAGCTTCCGATATCTAAAGTTTCTTATCAAGATATCCGAAGCTTCCGAATGTCACTTCGCAAATCTCACTAAAATAGCGGCCTAACGACTAAATCTAACACTCACTTTTCTAGGGTTTAAATAGCATTTAAATTAGCTTGAAATTAAATTCCCTCCACGAAAGGCAGTTTTACACTCAAATAACAGTTAACGAATTATTTTTCCCCTAGAGGACTAGTAGAAAGGCTTGAATAGGCCCCGTCACATGGTGACTTAATTTAAATTAAATGTATTTCCATGCTTCTATATTCATTGACTTTGCTTGACAAAAGAGGCAAGGATATCCCTTCTACAATTCTCCAAAATTTAAATTTCTTGTATCGGAAACGATTAATTACAGTTCATGCAATTTACTTTACAGTTCATTACGCTTCAAATCAAAACACACCCACTCTCACAAATTAAAGCTATCTCTGAAATCCATCAGCATCATCGATAATAAATGAGGCCATCCTTCGATCATCCCTGTGTCTCCACCTGAATAGTTCGAGCGTAAATCTTAATACAAACGCCCACAAGGTATCTAACATTGTAAGCACTCCAGCGAGCGTTCAAAGATTGTTGCAAAATTTAAAATATAACATTACATCAAAAGATATAAAAAGGTTTGCAGTTGGTTTTAGCTACAAAGTACTTGAGGTTTTCTCCCAGAATTTTCATCTGTATTGAGAAACATGCCCGGAAAGTAATGGTGATTGAAGAACTAAAGGGTGAAAAAAAAGAATAATCAGACAATGGAAATCGATGGGGAAAATAGGTTCTAAGGGGATGATAGTGGGAAAATACTCTTAAGGTTGTTTATTTTGAAAAGCACTTTATGTGGTGTTACTGTTATGGGTAATTTTTTATATACGAAGTAAGGCTTAGTTTGAATTGGATTAATTCATGATAAAGTGAAAAGGATATGAACTAACGACTTCTAAAAATTAGTTGTGAATATTTACCTTAACTTAGTTCTGATTAGTTGGAGTAATAACAATGATAAACTGATATTTTTTTCATGCAAAGTTAGGCTCTGTGGAAATTGGGTCAATTCCTGATAAATTGAAAAGAATATGAAATGATGACTACTAAAAATTGGTTGTGAATAGTTACTTTAACTTAGTTATGATTAGTTGGAGTAATAATGATGAAAAAAGAGAATTATAAAATATTTCATTCATATCTTTTCTTATAAAAGGTGGCTGTGGTAGCCCAACAGTCAAGGTCATGGACTCGTAGCTGAGAGGGGTGTTATGAGTTCGAGCCTAATGCCGCTGAAGACCCGCCGTGCAGAGGGGCCGATGCATGTTAAATCTGTCGGTGTTGAAACGTCCTCCCATTGTTGTAGCATTGAAATTAGGAGAGGGAGGTGCCACCTCAAGTGTCATCCTAGTCATTTGACCATGGTTCAAAATTAGGAGGTCCGTTGCCAATAGGCATCGTGCAGCTTTATAGGGCGACACGTTAATGAAACTTTCTTTTTTTATACAAAATACCTATAGCATAAGAAATTTAGCCCTTACGTTTGTCAACAGAGGCGTTAAAGAATAAACCATGTTTTTTTTTGTATTTAGCAGGGGGGGGGGGTTAACAACCGTGGCATTTTAATTATTTAATTTGAAGAAATAATTTTAAATTTTTTTTATATTAGCCGTTTTTGAATAAAAAAGTATTTTTCTTGATAAATATGGATAACCTTGAATCACGCAACACAATATATTTCTTTTATTTCAATTTAAGGTATCCGACTACTTGTGACAACTTTCTTAAAAAAATGGAGATATGGAGATTTTTTTTGTGGTTTTTAGATTTATTTAGTACATTTTAAGAAGAAGAAAAAAGACTCAGATTAATAAGAAGAAAATAAATTATTACTACTAAAATGGGAAAAATTTATAAAACATTATATAAACGGGGACCACTCTTTACGAAAGGTTTATGAACAAATTCTCAATTTTTCAATTTTGATGTATTACTTTTCTATTCTTTTTTGAAATGATCTTCAGAATAAGAGCTATTTTAATTTTTATAAAAACTAGAGCACTTTATCTTAGTTATTATATGAAATTGCTTAAAAAAAGTTTATATTAACATAAGCGATTGTAAATTTTGTAATAAAACCGTGATTGATAAATTCGTGATTAATAACACCGCTATTACTATACACAAAAAATTTCAGGAAATTATTTTCAAAAGTTTTTGAGCAATCGCCGTCCCCGTTTCAACTTTTCGAAAAATGCACATTTTGAGTAAAACGCATTTTAAAGTTTGACATCTTGTGTAAAGTTATGGCATCTGCTTCTACTAAAATACTTGTAGTTTTTGTTCTAGCGAATGGAAAATAAAAATCTTGGTATTTTTATAAGCTATTAAGATGTGTTATAAAATCATAAAAGAATGTGTCAATTTTTGAAAAAATCATGATTTTAGGGTAGTCGGATACCAGGAAATAAAATTTTTACGATATACAATATTTTATTTTCGAGTTCAAATCATGATTTAACGAAAGGATGGCCTGTTTAATTATAGGAAAACATTAAAATTTCTTTCTTAGATCTCTCAAAAGAATTTGCGGCGCATGATAGGGAGAATTGAAAGAATGATGTATCAAACCAAGTATTATTTTTGCCTGTCATTTTAATTTGAAATTACAATGACAAAAAATGAAATAATGAAGTTTTAAGTTAGACAAATTAAAATAGCTACCTTTAGGTCCATATTAGCAAACCTTTTATTTATAGTTGAGGATTAAAATTACAAGATTAAACTTAGTTATAAGGTACTAGTTTTCCACTTCATTTGTCTATATTACTAGGGTAAAAAAATATAGTAGAGAAAAATCAGTTATATATATATACAAATAATGTTGAAACATTAATTCCAATAATGTTAATATTATATTTAATTTGCTAAACTTTAAGTTCAATAATCTTAGAGCATTGCAGAAAAATACACTTACTTAGTAAAATTATTTTAAAATACTAAAATGAATTTCGTTAAATCTAAGTATTAAATGGAAGAAAAAATGATACTGGTAATAATTAATATAAATATATTATGTAGTGTAATCTAATTACGACAGAATAAGTTAAATGCAATTATGCCAATCTGTAAAATTTTTATTTACAAAAAAAATAATGATGAATCTATATTTTTAATGAGTTTTCATTCTAAAATGTTAAGCTTAAGAAAATAATCTTGATAAGAAATGTATATTTCAATTTCTATTTCAAGAAACAAATTCATATTTTTTGTCCTGTTTGACTTTGTTTTACTTTAAATTCAGAATTTTCACATAAATCTGGAAACATTATGTAAAAATAATTCAGCATTTCTTCCTTGATGATATATAAATAAAAATTAAGGTTTTCATTGCTATGCATTATGATTTTATTAAAATAATGGGAAAAAGAAATGCTGTAATTTAATTTACATAAAAATTATTTTTAAGGTGTTTATTGATTTTTAGCAAAAAATGATGAAACAAAATTTGATCATAAACATAAAATTGACTTTATATTAAAATTTTATTTGAAGAAAATCTCTTTTAAAGAAAAATCTCTCTCTTTCTCTATATTGAATAATTAGGCATTATTTACATAATTATTGTGATTCTTTTATAAACGTTAAATTTTTAATGCACAATTTTTCTTTAAAAAAGCACTATTATTAAAATAAACTTTATTTTTTAAATATAAATTAAAGTATCTGGAATAAAATTCTGAAGTTTTCTACTTTTCTTGTTGATATTTAGAAATCAAATGTCATTCCTTAAAAAAATTGAAACATGAAATAGTACTATATTTTAAATTCTCTTTAAATTCCTTTAGAATCAATTTAAAGTGAGCTATGTATTTTCAGAGACCTGTTATCGCTCTAATGTTATACATTAATTACTGTATATCATAATTCAGTTAAATTTTATAAGAGGCTTTAACTTAAACTTGCTGAAATAAAAGTTTTAAAAACAATTAAACTTTTCATATTTGGTGGTTTACTTTTAAAATGTAGGCAACAACATTACCTGTATCAACAACCGTAAAATGTATTTCAGCATCACAATAAAAATAAGTATAAGAAAGGATTAAAAAATCAAGATAAAAATAATGCAGTCTAAATAATGTAGAAAATAGATTTAAGAACATTCAATTGGGAATGATGTATATTATGAATGAAGAAACGTAAAGAAAGAAACATATATTCCCGTTCACAAAATTTTTGAATTTTTTTCTTTTCTTTTTTATTCTTTTAATAAACCGTTTCCAAGTATTTTACGGCCTCCAAAAATCTGGAGTTCGACTGAAAATCAATGTAGAATGGGAAATGAAGAAAATGGAAGGAGGCTTCCAACACAGTAATCAAATAATAGTTTGGGTGCATTCACACCCGGAAAATGTTTCCAAAAAAATCCCCATCGAGAATTGAAATTATTCTCAGACAACACTCAAAGCTCTCCCTCCTTCTTTTATACAAATCTTAAAATTGAAATTTACGCGATTTTGAACGAAATCGGCGAAAGGAGTTCTTTCATACTTTCTGTGAAATCCATTTAGGGTTGATGAAATCTGCTCGCGCGCAAACTGAAAAACTATTTTCTTTCCCTAAAATCCAGTTTTTATCACTTGGATGGTGTTAATAATAATTTTTTAAGAAAACCGTATTTATTTAAAATAAATAAATACATAAATAAATGCAGTAATACCCCGAACTTGCGTGATAGGTGAGGCTAGTAGTAACTGCGTTAAGTCGAGGTGTAATTTTTTGCATATAAACACATAAAAGTTATTTTTATTTGGGAATGGAAATGAAAGAAAATAATAATTTAGGAAGAAAAATGTTTAGTTAAATTTTAAATAACACATACAAAATCGACATCAGAAGTTATTTTGATTTAGAGCTGTGTTTTTCAAAGTTTCAATATTTGCGACCCAGTTTTCAATCATAATTTTCATCGCCCCCTCCTATCCATACAATAATTATGTATTGAACACAATAAAAGTATACAGTAGAACGTCGTTTATGCGAATCAATTGGGACTGGACAGCGTTCGGATACGTGATTGCTCGGATAACCGAAAACCGTATGTGATCCATGCAGTATATGAAACCGGACACTGTACGAATATTGAAAATTATCACATGTGGAAAACGTGCTTGAAGAAAAAGCAAAATAGGTGCAAAATGTCGCAATTTTATCTTTATTATCGAAAATAATCACTTATTTTTCGCAGCAACATTGTACACCTTCGTGTTTTTACTGCAAGGTCTCTGGTTCTCTTGAGCAGCAGTTGAGTAGGACAGCACTCTAATAGTTGTCTCTAACGCAAAAAACGCGTCAGCATTTGATGGATCTTTGCTACTTTCATTGTTGTTCGTCTTCATCCGTTTCATTGTCGACAGGGTCGGATTTTTCTTGCACTAAAGTCCCAATCTCGTCATCATTTAGCATTTGAAATCCATTGTCTTCTGCCTTGCATGCCATCCAGGTTTCTACATCAACAAAACTCAACAAAAGAGCACGCATACACCCTCTCACTTGGAAACATACCGATCTAATATTCCACGCAGATGTTTACCAAATCACACAACTGAAATTCCCCAAATATTCCTCACCTTGGGTTTTACCGTCACTTTTTGACCTCACGCGAAACAGCTGTTGAGCATTGCACTGTTCGAAAACGTATCTGGTCGTTGGTCCGGATATTTGACGCTCCGAATAATAAACGTTCGGATAAACTACGTTCTACTGTACTTTGATGCTAAAGCCACAATACGGCTTTAATTATAAACCATAAAAATTATCAAGATAAGTAATAAATTTTTTACATGACAAGCCCATGAGAGGCACTAGTAATTATTAAACTTGTTTTTAATTAATATTGATAAATTACTTATTAAAAAACTTCTTATAAAAAGTTCTGATACATTTATAAGTATATTATATCAGGGCAAATGTGTGTATTTAATTTTTATTATGTCAGAATGAATTTTTTTGTTTTACTTCCTTTCAATAAATTAATACTTATTTTAAATATTTTATTTTAGATTTTTCAATATGCTCGCGCTTACACTTACATGGATATCATTCCCCCCCCCCAGGGGGCACAGTTTAAGAAACGCTGATGTGGAAAGTTTCATAAAATCTAACAAACTAGTCTGTCAGTTTAAAGGGCCTTTTTTTCCTCCAGCAAATTTTCTTCGTAATATGCTAATAATTATTTTATAATTTTTTTTTTTTTTGGAAAAATAAGCTCTTCGTTAGAGCCTATATTTTCCAAAGTTTGTAAAATTTTTTTTATTAAACTGATGCGTTTCTCAAAGTTTCAATATTCGCGACCCAATATTCAATTATAATTTTCTTCGCGCCCCCCTCATACAATAACAATGTATTAACTTCTTAAGTGCCACCGCCGTATATAAATGTCTGGCTCAGCCAAAGAGTTATTTTTCCCATGGACGTATAAACACGTCTTTTCGAAGTACGAACTTTTCTGTGCATTGCTGTCCATAAAACTAATCCGAAGGCGTTGGAATGCAATTAAAGCATCTTGACAATAATTGCGAAGGATTTACTTATTTCGCAAATTATTTACTTCTTTTCTCCCCCCCCCCCAATATATCATACACGCGCGCCTCCGTGGAAAACGGTTGGCATTGGGAAGCGAATCGCCTACCTTTCAATCGGAGGTTAAGGGAATAATTATAAACCGTACAAATTATAAAGATAAGTGTTAATCTTTGTATATAATTTTATATATGACAATCCCATGGGGTCACTGGTATTTATTAAACTTGTTCTTAACTTAATAATGTTAAATTAATTATAGAATACATTATGTAGCAGATACATTTAAAAGTGTACTACATCAGTGTAAATGTGTATTTTATTTTTTATTATGTCAAAATTTATTTTATTTGTTTATTTTCAGTAACTTAATAATTTTGTTAAAAAATCTTCTGTTTTCGACTTTTCAATATGCTCGCGCCCCACAGTGTTGACACGCCCCCCAAAGGGGTTGCGCCCCACAGTTTGAGAAACGCTAACCTACTGTCATATCAACAACCGTCATTTGATCTTCTGATTGAATTGGGTCTAAAGACTCAAACTCTTCGATATCTTGCTGTTGCTCATGCATTTCTATAAGCTCAGTTGTCAGTTTCTGATTGTGAGAATCGAATAGTTTTTGAACGGTCATTACTATCTACTTCTAAATTTATTTACCTGGCATGATCGACCACTTCTTCAATCACACATTACCAATCATATCAGGCTTTAGCACTAATTCCGCTTAAGTTTCAGTGATAATAAAAAAATGAAATTTTTTGTCGACAACAAATCGTTTACGTTTCAACAACAAATTAAATACAAAATTTAAAAAATATATATATTATATGTTTTTTTATTGAATTGTGGAATTTTATTTAAAAAACCTGCATGTGGCAAAATATTTAATGATAGTTGCTTCAATATTATTTTATTAAAAATAACATATTCTTCTTGGTAGTACATGTGAACGCGGTAGCCTAGTGGTCAAGGTAACGGACTCGTGTCTGGCGTTTCATGAGTTTGAAACTGGAACCACTGAACAACCGCCCTATAGGGAAGCGATGCACTGAAATCTACCGTGAGATCAAACATCCTCCCGTTGGTGTGGTAGTTAGATGAGGGGGGTGCCATCTCAGAGGTGCCATCCTGGTCACTTCATCATGGTTCAAAATTACGAGGACCGTCGCCAAATCCCTTCGAGTAGCTGAACAGCGCAACGTTAATATTTACTCACTCACTCTTGGAAGTACATAGAAAATGCGCTCGTTTAGATTTTAATTTAATAAGTAAATAACAGTACCATTATGTTTTCTAAATAATTTCCTGTTTTCATAAAAGAAAATAATAGCAAGTTGCAAAATAAAATGTGGGTTCTTAGCGCGTTTTTCACGTAGTGGAACAAAAGCGCTATTAGGATGCAAATTTCGTCTTCGTCCCATATTTTATCGTACCTTTTTCTCAGCCAATAAGCAACCAATTGACCTCGGGTTTTCGGCATTGGGTCGCATTTGTGCCCTAGATGAGCCGAATCATATTTAAATTTAATCTTTTTAATATTTTTTTTTAAGTATAGTACTACTTTCTGTTAGTAAAAAGTTCATTAGTTGCTTCATTGTAAAATACAACATGTGAAAAACGCGCTAAAATTACTTGGCCATGCCAATGATTGATATCTTGTTTTCAATAAATGTTAAAGACTGTATAGACGTATTTTGCAACAGAAAACATCATATTCTCACACTCATTAGGACCACTGATGATCCACCGTGTAGAGGAGTTAATGCAGTTAAATCGGTCGATCTCGAAGACTTTCCGTGGCATGGTGAGGTAGTTTCGTGAGGACAATAATATATAGCTCTTTCTCTAATGCAATATAATGCAATGTGGTTGGGGTAGCCTTGTGGTTATGGTGAAGAACTCGTGGCCAGCATGTCGCAGGTTCGAGTCCTGGTGTCACTGAAAACTTACCATGTAAAGAGGCCGATAAGTGTTAAATTTGTCGAGGTACAAAGTCCTCTCGTCGACGTAGTATGGTAGTTTGGAGAGGTAGGCGCCAGCTCGGGTGACGTCACTTGATCGAGGTTCAAAATTACAAAGTCTGTCCCTAATATCCCTCGTGTTGCTTTTTAGTGCGATGTTAAGGTAACTCCCCTTTCATTTCATTATGAATACAGTAGAACTCGTTTATCCGAACGTTTATTATCCGGAGTGTCAACTATCCGGACTAGTGTATATATATAATACACTGGTCTCTGTACAATGGTACAGCGAAGAAAAAGTGATTATTTTACTCAATCAAGGTAAATTTGCGACATTTTGCACCTATTTTGCTTTTTCTTCAAGCACGTTTCCTGCATAGGATGATTTTCAATATTCGTACAGTGTCCGGTTTCATATACTGCATGGACCGCATTCGGTTTTCTGTTATCCAAACAATCGCGTATCCGAACGGTGTCCGGTCCCAATTGGTTCAGATGAATGACGTTCTACTGTAGATTTAAAGTCAGAAAATATATGTTTTCCCAAAAGAATATTTTTACATCATTTAATAATACGATTTTAACATAAAATACTCGTAAATACAACATAGAGTACATAAACGTATAACACATCCAGATATAAATTAATTACTCTATTTT
The DNA here is from genome assembly GCA_019973975.1 of Trichonephila clavata. Taxonomy (NCBI): domain Eukaryota; kingdom Metazoa; phylum Arthropoda; class Arachnida; order Araneae; family Nephilidae; genus Trichonephila; species Trichonephila clavata. Next base: position 139,850 of record BMAO01002039.1, read on the forward strand.
AAGTATTCTTTACACAAAATTCGTAACAATTTCATTCAATATTTTGAAACAACCGCAATAACACTAGTTAATTCAGTACTATTAATACTGAACACTATAATAAATATATCAAATTAAATGATATCCATCATTTTTCCACAACACTATTGCAGTACCAGTCAAGGAATGAAGGACCATAATTTTATTCAGAATGACATTAAGGAACGGTATATGGGGACGTTTACGAGAGGCGAAACATTTTCCGTTGCTAAAAGCCCACTTTCGTCACCCCCTCTTCATCCGGGAAGAGATAAGGGGACTTCTCCCTTATTCCATAAGCGGGGTAGTTTGTCGATAAGTAATGCTGCCGTCCACTTGCGTTTAATTGCTCACAGAGCTTACCATTCCAGAGTTTAGTATTACAGTCCCGGGCAGTTGGTGGACGGGCTATAAACTCCGTCTCTTCTGATCGTACCTCATTTCGAAGAATATATTGATTTGAAGTTTTGCAGAAAGGAACTACGTGAAGGGAAAAAAGCTTTGATTAGTATAGCTTACATGTTAGCCATTTGTCTTGTAACGGGTACTATTCGGGTTATTCTACTAATCCTCTTGGGGAAAATATTCTTTAATTGTGATTTTATTTTAAAAACCGCTTTCTGTAGAGATGATTTGATTTTTATCAAATGTAACTACTAATTAAGTGCCCATCGTTGAATATTTAAATTAATGGTTAAGCATTGATCGTTGAGCTGTAATCCAAGTGTTCGTAAACGTAAACAGCGACTGGTGGTCGCGCATCTTACGATAAATAGTCGACGGTGAATCCCCCAGGAAGTGGTTAAGTAACCAGCCTTGGAGCTGACCGTACTATCAGGCTTCGAGAAGGGTTATAACAAGGTGCTTCAATACAGATAAGTACTTTCGATAATCTAGTTATTCGATTACGGGTTAAAATGTCAGATTGCTAACAGAGTTCAGTTATTAATTTGTATACTTCATAAAGTACTAAATATAGAATAAAATGATCTATTTCATGATCAAGTCTGCTTCCTGCTTCTTCCTCGAACCCTCTCAACCCCTCGAATTTTGGGCCACGACTGCCTTCACACTTCTTTTAACAAAGTTGGTTGTTCAATTTGAATGGATTAGGGGAATTACACACACACGCTCACATAAACGCACGCACGCACACGCACACACACATAATGGAGTATCGAGAAATTTTCCATTTTGAAGGCAGAAGGTCTCTCCCTTTCAACGCACCCTTATATTATTTTCAAATTTCTTTGCTTATTTTCAAGGTGAAAATAATGTTATGCATGTTATGTAATGTATGTGATTTCAATTATTAATATTTTTCTGAAAAAAAGGTATAAATGCATATTTTTTTGAAAGAAATATTTTATTAGAATCGATCTTGCATAAGACTTCAGTTTACATCAATCCCTATGGGAAGTTTCAACACCCATCGCTGTTCCTCAGTTCGCTGCTAATTAAAATAAAATGATAAAGCTTACTATTGAGTCATTTTAAAACTATCTGAAATTTAAAATGTTGTATAAATGTCAATGTTTCTCTACTTAAAATGAATAATTGATTTCGAAAAACAAACATATTTTTCTTTGTTAGGAGCGATTACGGAGTTTTCGAAAATATTTTTTAAGATTCTGGATTAAAAATATTATATACGAGGAAATTCGGAAACTAACTGCCGCGCGTTTGGGCGTGGCGCTGGAAGTACGGTTCGGAGCGCACTCATTCGAATGCACGAGCAATCTCTGATTCAGTAAGTTTCCGGTCGGCGTGTGAGAGTGTGGTAGGGCCAAGAGTTTGCTGGTTATAGCCTGAGAAAATGTATTCCGCCATAGAAAATGCCACGAAATGTGAGGAGTGATAAGATTTCTTTGGTCACAAAAAAACTGTCAGTAACGGATGTCCATCGTGAATTGTATGCCGTGGCCAAATATTATGAGTGAAGGTGTAGGGCGTTAATGGTTACGCTTTCTCAAAGACTGAATAATAAACATCCATGGAGTGGAAGCCGTCTGTAGTGAGTGCTTATCGCATCAAATAAATCGATACAAAAATTCATTTGCTCCGTAATTTTACAGTCTGAAAAAGTAGCTTGGGAGACAGCATTTCGTTGACGACGAGGAACGTAAAAATGATGGGGCACATTAGTTTAAATCGCAGGCAGGAGAAGGCTACTTTCCGAATTGCCCTCGTAAATTTGAGACAGGTGCGGTAAATTTTCAAAGTTAACTGATTAAAGCACAATTTTTTCAGGTACTTAACAAGTGCAGTGTGAATTCAACGAATAAAACTGCAAGTATATTCAACGAATAAAACTGTAACTTTAAGCCTCCAGTATTAAAGTCCAATAGATATTTATGGGTTTAAATCTTGATTTCACTAAAACTTATTGTACGGAGTGATAGAACTTGGTGGGACTTTATCAAATTTGCTTTAAGGCAGGAGCTTAATGAATGAAGTTGCAGTTTCAATATCATTTTGGCAACTTCAAAGACCGTCACCAGTAAGCCGTTATGTTTTGTGCTTTTACGACTAAAAATAAAACATATCTGACTCTAGGAATCTGACTCGACACTGACTCGAGGTATTCACGATGCAGGTGACTGAATGAGAGATTCTTACTTTCTGTTCCAATGAAGTAGTTTTGCATTATTTGTTGCGATAATGTGCCATCTTCCTTATGAATATAAATATTTTTGGTGATACCTGAGTTGGGGAAATATATTTTTTCTTGAAAAGTGGACAAGTGAAAACAATGCCCTATAAACCTATATACTTTTTGAAGATATCTATTGCTCTTGCAATGAGTAACTATGGATAACTTCTAGGAACAATATATATACAGTCGACTCTCGATAATTTGAAGTCGGAGGGACCAATAAAAAGCTTCGAATTATCAAGGAGGTAGGACCCCCCCCAAATAAAAGAGATATTTTTTAGCTAGCACATTTAATTTGAAATAATGTAATAAAACAGCAATTATATACATATGTAGCAAATTATTTTAAAGTATTTTTAAAAAGTACATTTTTTACAGTCCTGTATTAAGAGAATATATTATATTTATGTATTAAAAACAATTATTAAAATATTGCATGTTATTAATCTTTTCTGAAGAAAAATTTTATTTTTTTGTTTGCTTTACGGCTTTTCTCCTTTCACTTTCCAATCCATCTTTCTTAATCTCTCGAACAGGACTCCTTCCTACCCCTCCAAAAATTTCTTCCATTCCTCATTAGAAATAAAATCGTTTCACACCCGGTTCCCTCAAACACTGTCCCCAACATCATTGGTTCTTCAAGGCACGGTCCAGTCCAACTCATGCTCTATTCGGTGCCACATACTATAAAGCACGCACATGAACCATATATCGCCATGTCAGTCCGACCCAAAATACACAATCCTACTCATTCCCTATTCACAATAGCGTGCCAACCTTCTTAAACACTTGTGACCCCGTATTAAACGAAAGATATGGATGGCTGACAACATGTGTCATCGGTCTGTTGCTTACTTGAAAAAGGAAGGCAATAACAGTGTCTTTTCGACTGAGGAACCCAAATGCAGAAAAAAGGGGCTGTAGACAGAGTTATGAAAGGGGCTACGCTACAAGGGAGACACGCAGATACAATGCAACGCAGAACTTGTAAGCTCCAATCTATTTGCAACAAGACTGTACATGATAGTGAGTGCTCGAATTATCGTGAATTTTATGAGATAGCTCGAATTATCGAGTGTTGTAGTCTGGGCAGACTCAGATTTCACTTCGAAATATTGAGTATACCAAAAGGTATTGTTTTAGTTCGAAATATTAAGAGTTTTTCTAGGGACTGAGAATATAATTCGAATCAGCGAGAGATTCGAATTAACGAATGTTTGAATTAGTGAGAGTCGATTATATATATATATATATATATATATATATATAAATAATATAGATGTGTATATATGTGTTTTATGTACATCATGTGAAATCATTTACATATTTTTGATAATTTCTGTTTAAACCGTTCAGGATCAGACGATTTTTCCTACTAAGCCTAACTCCATTTAAAAATTCATATAAAACCATACTACCTGTGTAATAAAGTACGCCTAAGTGTATTGTTTATAATCTTTCCAAATTCCATGAGTTCCAAATCTTGATCACACCGGTGTGATCACAAAATTCATAACGGAGAAAACACAATATTCCATATGGTACCGTGTTTCCTGAAATATGTAGAAAATGCACTAGTTCAAAATTTTTCTGCAACTTTAAGACTTTCTAAAATGATATGTTTGTATTATTTATTATACATACGCTTTACGTTTAAATGCAGCGATATGTGTTTAAATGCATTATAGTTATGATGAACCAAAACTGAAACTCAAAATAAAATTAAAATATGAATTTTTGTTGAAATTATATTTATCTAATTATACATGAGATGAAAATTTTTACTCTTACACGAATCTGTTATATATCTAACAAATACGCTTAATATTGTTGTATAGAAAATGATTGGTGGGTATTTTATCAAACTGTTAAAATGATAATAATCTTAGAGGATCCTCTAAATAAATAAATTTATATTATTTTAATGTTTTTTCCGCTACATTTTAAAATAATTGTCTCAGGAGATTAAGAATAAAGAGAATTTAATTCATTCAAAATTGTGAAGCCTTTATAGTTTTAATTTTTAATGCATTTATTAATTAAAAATAAATATCCAAAAGAGTATATTCTAAAAGTTACTACGGCTTTTTATTATATTTTTTACCATTTCATTAAAGGAAAGCAACAATTTTTAATATTTCAAATCCCTCACGTACAATTTTGTATTGAAAACTTTTGACTTTTATTCGATTTTTCGTAGTATGAAAGTGCTTTAGTTTCAACCAGAAGGAAATTGCAATATATATATAAAAAAAAATGTAATGGATGCGCAATTCCCCAGAAAGATGGAAATGAGATGGAAACTTTTTTGAGGGTTATTTACATACATCACCTGGTCAAAGAAGGGGAGGGTAGTCGCGCGATGAATACAAAGATGGAAATTCTGAACTGTCTACGAACGACTGCTCATTGAACAATCTGAATTATTAATTATCTATTGTTTCCTCCTGGTAAAATAGATGTACCAGTGGCGTGCACTGACAACTTTCATAGGGGGATTCATGGACTACTTTCATGGGATTGTTTACATTTTTGAAACACTTAGACCAAACCACCCAGACTTAAACTTTATGCTGAAAATTAAAAATGCATGTCTGAACACTCAGACCTAGGGGCGTAACTACGACTGCATCGGTGATACGAGGCCCCAAGCCTTATTGGCCTCTAAAACGATTAAGCAAAAAATAGTAAAATTTCAAATGAGCCCCTAGAGAGGTCCCCCAAGGAACTTTGATACATAGCCCTCTCCGGACTAGCTACTCCAGTGCCCCCCCCCTTGTGTCCGCCAATGAGAAGTAACATGCAACTTTTCTCAAAAATAACGGCGGAATGACTAATATATGCGACCGCAGCAAAGTGTGAAATTATTGGCCTGTAACGAGGACAGAAATCCCTCAAAGAAATTGCTGAAATGATCAGCATTGTTTCGTGCATTTCCCAGTATATAATTAAATATTGAGAGATGTAAATGAACTTCTCCGAGGAAATATTGCGGTCGAATTCTGTTTAATCACGAGCGAAGATCATTGAGACGATCAGTAAAATTGAACTTAGAGCTTACAAACATTTTCAATAAGGGAATCAAAATAATTTTCAATCATACAATGAGTTGAGAACTCTGAGAATGGGGTTATAGAATCCATATAGTGTGACAAGAAAGTTTATAGTTACTGCAACTAATTAAAAAATGATACAGTAATTTGCCAAAAAACATTGAGATCGGACTTAGTGGGAGAATAGATTCTGTGTTTAGAGGAATTCAGATTTATTTTTTAATATGATGGTTGCAACAGGTTTAGAAGAGAACCATGTAATCGTCATGTACAAACCTCCGGAGGAGGAGGAATTTTGACCTGGAGTTGCTTATGATCCAATGGAATTGACTCAACAACAATAAACATCACTAAATGGAAATGCTCTGATTATGTAAGTATTTTGAAGGGCTATACTTTATTTCTCTTGAGTCGATTACTACTTTATTAACAGTGGTATATTTCAAGGCTGTAATGTTAAGGATCACGAAGCAAAGTTTGCTAAAAAGAACTAGAGGGTTGATCCCCGCATTTGAATTGTAAAGAAATTCTATATTTTTGCAGGCGGGACAAAAAAAACCCTCACACATGAATTCGAACCAAACTTTTGTTGATACGACACGACAGGATAGGAAGCTTTTACAATATCCACCATTTAGTCCGGATTTAGCCCCTCAGATTGTAATTTAATTGAACTTTTGAAGAAATTTTTTGGGAAATAAGGCTTTGTACACCAAAAAGAATTGTAAGATATCATTGCGAATTGCTTCAAGTTGCTAGATAAGTAGTAGAATAATGAAGTAAAGTTCATAATAATATCACAGTGGTAAATATATATGTCTCAATATTTATAGTTACCATGTTAAACAAAAGGTAGTATGCATCTTTTGTGGATTGCATTAAATATTTTCTTTAAATATGTATAAATTGTAATGTAGTGCCTGTATTTTATTTCCATTCTCCCCTCGTGTAAACTAAAAAAAGTGAATTTAAAAAAGTGTCTGTATGTTTCACATTAGCAATTCAACTTTTTCTAGTTATTAAAACTATCTCTTTTTTACCATTTAATATGACAATTCTTATCTAAAGATATTATTTAATGCATACATTTTTAAATTTCCTGGGCAAAAAAGGGGGATTTTTTACCCATGATAGTAGTTTTCTTAAAAACTTTATAAAACATTTTAGGTACATAAATAGAAATATATATACCGAAAAAACACCGTACAAATGATTTAAACTTGAGTGCTTTCCTCACCTCTAAACACTAAGTCTGCAGTTGATAATAAGAGAACAAAGCCTACAAAACGAAAAGCCAAGCATATTTTGTGTTGGTTCTATTTTGAATACTTTCCAGTCATGGTCACTAACGCGCGATCAGATAAACTTGCTCTAATTGCTGTTTTGCTATCGCAAGAGCCTATTCTAAATTGGATGTCTTCTTTTGAATAATTTCCTTCCATTTTTCTTCCTGTATATATGTACTGCTTCAGAACGAACTTTAAAGAATTTTGAGGAGTACGACTTTTAAAAATTGCTAACGTTTTTATTCGCTTTCCAAACGAGGTGAAAGCTTGTTTTCTATCAACAGTGTCCGATGCTTTAATTGAAATTTAATTAAATGTTTCTGTACCTAATTATTTTTTCCGTTGAATCCTGGAAAAAAGTCGTGTTTCTGGAGTCAAAGTGAAGTACAAAAATATTTTATGTCTATAACATTTGAAAATTTGGCGTTATATTTTCAATTAAACTGAAAAAAAAAATATTCTGAAAGAAAATTTCTGGGAGAAAAAAAAATATTCTGAAAAGATTTTGCTGAAGGACATAATAAAGTTGAGTCAATTTAATGAGGACTTTTCGTTTTTAGATAGATTTTCATGATTCTTAGTATTAATTTTTCAGTAAAAGAAGAATTGAACTAATATTGAGAGATAAATTTTATTGAAAACTACTCTTCTACTGATTTTTAAGTTCATCATATCACTTTGAGTAATGTACTATTTTTTAAGGAATGAAAATAAAAAATATTGTAATTTTACACTTTCTTTTATTATAATAAAAAGAAAGCTTCATGTATAATCAACATGTTGCGATGCATGTCTTTTTATTTAAAAAAATGATTAATTTATTTTAATAACTTGATTTTTACGTTAAATTCCAGAAATTAATTTATCTTTCTACTAAGTAATTTTTTTCTAAAATATTAAGGGATATTTATCGAATCGTGTTATCAACTTCTGAACTTTTTCTCTTAAAAAATAGTCAACTAATTTGCTTACTATTCCAGCACAGCCGCTTTGAACATTTTCATTCTCGGTGTAACATTTAACGTGAATATGCTTCATTAAGTGTATGAACAAGTAATTAAGATCATGCATGAACATTTACTGTGTAGTTTCTGCTAATAAGCAAAATTTCCTACCTACCCCTAAGAAATTTGGATTAAAAGTCAAAGCGCTGCCTGAACATTTGGTTTTGCTTAACCCACAGCGCGAGAACAACTTTAAGGTATATGACTACCTTCGGAGCATTTTTTTAACATGTATAAATTTTCAACTAAATAAACACTTTTTTTATTTGAAACGGGGCATAAAAATAGGAATTTAAGCACAATTTTTACAAAATTAAAAATAATTTTGGATATATTTGGGATTTTGAGTGAAATTTTAGTGAGAAATTGTAGTTACAGTAAATCATGTATTGAAAATTCTAATTAATATATTCAAATAATATTTATATAGTACCCACATAATATCATTATCTGTATTTAGAGCTGTAAAATTTGTAATACTTTTGAAAGTTTTTGAAATATGTCATTTTTTTTATGCAAGAACTCAAATTTAAAAAAAAAAAACTAATGTTGTTTTCTCACAAAAAGTGCAATAAAATAAATAATTATATACACAGAGATTAGATCATAATTTATACTGGAGATAAAACTAAATAAAATATTTTCTGAAAATTTCAATTCAATATCTTTAACAGAAATTCTATAGTGAACTTTAACTTGAAGCAAAAAATTGAAAAACATAGTTTCTCAGAAAATGCATCGAAGGATTTTAACACAGTATAAAAAATGTTCTACTAATTGTGCATCTTTTAAACTCGCCATATTTGTAGGTAGTTTTTTAGTATATTTTTAGGTAGTCACATACTTTTTGAATAATCCAAGTGTTCTGTCAAAGTATCTAAGATGATGCATCTGGAAGCGTGAAATCATTAGATAATGATAAAATCGCTTAGAATCTGCTTTTTTTAAACCTTTTTCTCAACTATCTGTATTAGATCATGAATAACGACGAACATCCACTTGTTTCTTTTCTCATGATGGGCCTTTGTATGTCCAATTGCTCCATTTTCACTTTCAGTTTGCTTCTTCCCAGATTTCATATATTTTCTTCGTATACCTCATTTATCTGCCTTTTCTTCTCGAATTTAAGAAAGCATTGTGGATGAACTTATTTTATTATTAGTAGGGTTTTCATGTTTGACTTAGATAGTTAATAAACTTATAAACCAGGGGTTGGCAAAATATGGTACGCGGTACGATTCTCAGTGGGACTCTGCAAATTTGTCAATTTTTGAGTGGATGGAAGCAGATAAATTTGTAATAGACCTTATTTGACAAACATCTTCAGAATTATAGACATTTCCGGAATTACAAAGGAAAAAAAATCTGAAAAATAACTTAAAAGATAAATTTACATCTACCTTGTAAATGATTGAATGTCTTTGCTGGAGATTTAATTGTTTGAAGAGAGAAAATTGCATGTATTTTTTCTGCTTTCCGTTTTTAGTTCTACATATATGAGTAAAAAATCTTTCCTCATATGAAAAGTACATCGAGTCTGCAAAGAAATTGTTCAATAGCTGAATGCTCACAATTGTGTCAAATTGAGAGTCAAAAATGAAACCTCTGATTTTGTGATACGAAAATAAAGCGGTGCAAGCGTTTGGTTCACATTAAAATTTTTATTTATATATTTATTTAACAATAATGAAAGAAAATTCTTATATTTTATGTTGCCTATTTCTTATTTGAATAAATAAATATGTTAAAAAATATGTAATATATGTACAATTTTAATTGTTTATTTTTGTTGAAGAAATAGGTATATTTTATGCTATTTATTTTAATGTTAAGAAATATCTTTAAATGATGCAAAATTAAAATATAATAAAACTGTAAATCTATTCTCTAACTCTGCATGCAGTATCGCGGGAAACTGAATTATTTAAAAAATATCCTACTGCGTGGCACGCTGAATCATATTGGTAGATAGGTTTGGCACGCTGAAGCTAAAAGGTTGCTTACCTGTGGTATAAACTAAGGTCAACGTAAGCGAATGCTTCCGTAATGTCTTATGGTATTAGACAGTACATGAAGACAATGACTGTAGCGGTGTAGCGGCCATATTTCAAAATGTTATTTACTTACAAAATATCTCTCATAGGGTAATACAAGTACAACGATTCGTTATTAAGTATGTCCTTCTAAATATTCTTGGAAATACACAACCTTTTTAACTGTACGAAATTAATGCAAATATGCAAAGGAAATATTTAAATTCACATTTTTATTGCTTCCACTCAAAGGTATTTAGTGAAAAAGGTTGCAGTAGGTTCTTACGCGTGAAACCCTTAATTAACCTTTGGGGCTGCTTTGCGTCGTTGTTCTTTATGTGAGTTTCGCCTGGGTGGGTGCCGACTGGTTGTCGTAGTTGGTTTGTCGATGGGTATTCTGCACCCAAGGTTGCGGGTTCGACCCCGGCCCAAGTCGGTAGAATTTCATGATGCCAAAAATCGACAGCTGACATGTCGTATAATTATGCGGCACGTAAAAAATCCCTTGAAGTGCCCGTTTGACTTGGGCGCTCTTGGAAAAATTAAATTCCCAAGTACAATTTCGCATCGTCAGAGCTCAGGTGCCTTCATCTGCAGAGGAAACTGTGCTTCAAAATTACTTGCGGCAATTCGTATCGCCTATACGATGTTGCACTAAAAAGTGATACCAGCTCTTGGGGAATGAACTAGGCCAGCTAAGCTAAAAAATATCAATACGCAGCCCCATCAGAAAAAAAAAGTTTCGCTTTGCGAAAAAACCGTGAAATATACGGGGAAAAAAACGGAATTTCCACGGAACTGTTGCGAATGATTAGAAAAGAATTTGAGGAGGATTATCTGAGGAGAAATCGAGGTGTTAGTGAATGTTGATAATATAAGTGAGAGTTTTTTAATTATAAATAGTATATTATAGTGAGAAATTGACTAAGGAAAATAGCTTGAGTAAACTTACTTGAAAACAGTGGAGACTTCATTTATGATATAAGAGATATTATTTTAATATACACATGTTTCATCAAGACTCTGTTAATTTAAATTCTTCATGCGTTAAGGTATTTTTCATATTTTGATCAAGATAATAGAATGCGTATTAGTTCTTCTATAATGCGCTTACTTAATTTGGATTCAACGTTATCAGTTTTCCTAACCCACCAAAGGGTCTATCTTATTAAATCTATAGTATGTATGTGCGTGTGTGTGGAAAATGAAAACTTAATTTAATGTAAAACTATTACCATAGCTGGTATTGCATCAAATGCGATTTAGAAAAAAAACATTGCAAATAATAAGCATTACGGTATACAACTTCATTTGATACTTTTATTTATAAATTTCCCGATTTCTCTAAATTATTAAACATAAGGGTTTTCATTTTTACGTAAGTATATAAAGAAAGCTAAAAATTTTTATTACGGGACGCATATTGGAAAGTTGTTACATTTTGAAGAAACAGCTGTTTTTTAGAGTAAAAAAAAGTTCCCAGACAGTTATAGATTTTTCATGCAAAGCATGTTCTACTTTCGAGGAAAAAAATGTTTAGTCTCTTTTGTTTTCATCATCTTGAGCACTTGAGGAAATTTTGTAGAAACTTAATAACAGCAATTTTTCGAAAATTATAGTTTAAGATTGAAAGTGAAGCTATATAAAGCAATTTGTATAGAAGATCATAATAGACATATTATCACAACAGAGTTAGTAATTTATTTAAGGCGGGAGAGGGAAGGGGTTTTCATTTTGCACAAAAATCTGCAAGTTAAATTTACAAATTATTCGTGCTTGAAAGTATTTTAAATTTAACCTGATGCTTTCATAGAAAAATGTTATGACTATTGAAAACTGTATGGATGTAATCAGATTCGATGGTGATAATGTATTTATCAATTTATAACGAAATTATAAAATCTTACACATAATTTTTAATATGTCTAATAAGCAAAAATGCAACTAGAGAAATTTCGGGTTACTTTGAATAAAATGGAGAACGATCTTTGGTTAACGATAAGAGGAAATTTCTCTATTAAATTTAGTTATCAAGTGTACTTTAGCTATAGATGAATTTCAGTTATAAATTTGTTTGCGTGTAGTTTATGGAAACAATTTTAAAAACTTGATTTTAATGATGCGATGAAGCACATTCAAAATCAGATCTCAAATATGGTGCATCTCATATATATTCCAACAATTAGGTTCCTCAATATCGAGATGATCTGTAGGGAGACGACCGGATGGTATCTCCTACATATAAATTTTACGAGTAAGGATACACTTAGACTTAATGGAGGCTGGAATTTCATGAATTTCAAGTAGTTTCGCACCATTGAGATTCAGAGAGATCTCTTATAACTGAAGGTATTATTTCTGTTCACAACCTGTGTGCACAGAAGCCACAACTTAATTTGATTCCAACTATTATCAATCGACTATGAATATTATGTTAATTCATGCATTTTTGGAAAGGCATGGCTCAATCTATTCTACACTGTTGGTGTTGTAGTCTTGTCAAAGTAGTGCAGTTAAATAACGCCAAAGGCGTCCAAAACGGCCTTTGCATTGTCGAAGACCTTTGGCGAATGAAGCAGACTTCGGCGAATAAGAGCAATTTGGCGATTAAAGGCAGCATAGACCTAAAGCCGTGGGCGTTTAGATCTATTTTATGGAGTTTAGCCAATATAGAAGGACAATTAAAAATATGATTAGGAGAAAGTTGAATGTTAAGAAACCGAGGACAATTATTGTGACTTCTTTGGCCATCAGAGAATATTTTCATCCCTTTAAATTGTCGTGTACGTAGTCGGGTTATGGTGGGGAAAATTGCGCGGTTACAATTAAGCTCTGAAATGAAATGCTTCTTAATTGGATGGTAGGTGAGTTTACATGTGGCTATTGCATCAGCATTGGTAAGGGTAAAACTATTGGAAAGTTGAGGGGAAATTTGGCAAGGTCATCAGCCTGCTCATTGCTGAAGATGTCTACATGGGCCGGTATCCATTGCAAAGTTCAAGTTCTTCACTTAAACTTCAGGAGGGAAAAACAGAAATGTTTAAGATGCTTACAAGGATGTTCAAGTTTAAAGAAGGAATACTGCTGCAACCGCGTCCACGGACATTAAATTAATGAGATCATCTAGTACTAGAAAATGTATGTGCAGAAATCCCTAGTAATACATGTTCCTTAAAATATAAGCCATTCTTTAAATATGAATGCTATAAATAAATTTATTTATTCTACACTAAATAAGGTACCTAATCTATCTGCGAAATCTGCACAATTAGAGCAATTGTTTAGTATATTGATAATGAATTTTTATGTTATATAACTCAAATAATACCATAAAAATAAACTTTTATACTGGTAATTTATTTCTCAGACAAGATCTTACGTATTAATTATTTTGTTTTGTTCTATGCCTCAATTTAATTGTACGTATTCAAGTTTTAAAATTGTTCATTAGTATAAAGAATTAAAAACAGTATATTGGTAAAAACAAAATTTCTGTAAGTACCAAAATATATGTATCATTACGTGTTAAATTATAGAAACTCAGGTTGAAGGCAATAATTTTAGAACATAAAACATACGTTCCTACTTTCTTTATTTTTATTCCTACTTTCTTAAATTTTATTTGTTTGTTTCCTCAAATTATGTTGCAATTTAACACCTAGCGTTATATAAATTACACACATTCAAGAATTAAATTGTTATATAAAACGCAACACAGGTAAGACGATGTCCTCAGGTGCTATAATAATAACGAAATCATTAGTTGTCAGTTTCACTGGTTTTAAAGTTATCAGTTTGATCATCGTTAACGTCTTAGTCAATTCTGAAACGTGTATATCCATACTTGACTACATGTAGGAACATTAATCTCACATTCTTCACATAAAGAATACATCGTCGTTATAAATTTAGTATCATTAGTTTATTGCAACGCATTAGTATAGACTAAGGCGACCTCTTTAATTTTTTAACCAATGATCACCCATGACACTAAGTACTTTTTTCTTCCTATCCAAAAATAAGTATCGAAACTCCATTTACGAAAACAATAACTACTCACCCACCCACTGAGCACCACACTCCATTACACCTCATATCAAATCACACCCACGCACACAAATTATAGCTCACACTATCACTTGAATCCATCAACATCATCGATAACAACCGGGGCGATTCTCTGAACACCGATCACTGCCAATGGGACTGCCCCTCTTCCCCTCTAATACTAAACACACAACCCGAATCTTAATATAAACGCCCGCAAGGCAATACTATCCAATAACATAAGCACCGCGAGCAGGTACTTGAGGATTGTTGTACCATTCTGAGTGGGACAACTACATAATGCAATAGGGTTGATTTAGCTTCCATAATACATGGAGTTCTATTCCCACGAAAGACTCACCTGTATAGAGGGACGTGCTTAGAAAATAATAGTGATCGAAGAAGTGAAGTGGGAGGGAAAAATAATCGGGCATTAGAAATCGATTGTGTGGATGGCACTCTAAGGGGCTTGTGGGCCGATAGAGTAAGGTGTTTTGTTCTGAAATACCTTTTGTGTGATGCCTTTTTAGTTTGGTTTCATTCTGTGGCAACGCTTTTAATGATTCGGATGTGCTCGTTTATAATTGTATGAATGGGATATGAAAATGAGTTTTATTAAAAGGCTGTGTTGCAAAATTAATTTGGGATTTTTAGCTTCAAATTTAAGACCAAATCGCATAAAACAGCAAGATTTTTCTGTCCTATGTCGTGTTAAAGAGTATCAACATTATGATTTAAATGACAAGTTTTATTTTTGATTTGAATGCAGAGATTTGCTTCCATAATTCATGAAAATTTGTACTTGGAATTTATATCCGCCATTTTAAGTTAAGTTTTTTTAAAAAATGGAATGTTTGGGTGAAGATTTTAGGGCATATTTGATGTATTAATGCTATAAATATTGCTTGAAATCAACATAAAATTTTTTAACATCGAAAATTTGGATTCAGTGACAAATTATTGAACACAGGTAATAAGCACTCGATTAAATATTTATGAATTTTATATTATTGGCATGTACATGCTCATTGAGAAAATTTTAAAAACCAGATTCGGAAATTCTCGCAAAACGCGTTTTCTAGAGTTTTTTGTTTAGTTGTTTATTCATTGTTCTTAGCCTTGTTTAAAAATTTTAGTTTTAGGAAATCCTAAAATAAAACTCGTTTTCAAATTAATTATATTTTTCTCAAAGTCTTACGTTAGAATCTGTACCAATATTGAAGCCTTAAAGGTGAAAAAGGTCCACTCACCCTCTTGTCTATTTTTATTCTTTGAACTATCGTGTGGGTGGTATATAGTTTAATGAGAGAAGTGTCGACATTTCTTTGTCAATAAAAAAAAACCCAATTTATAAAAATGATTTTAAAAATTAATTTCTGGCTGGGAAAGTTTTGTTCAACGCGAAGATGCTTATTTTGACGAGTAAATTTCATATATTTAAGGTATCCGACTACCCTTAAATTGTAAATTTTGCCAAAAATATTGAAATTTTTTTTATGATTTTATTTTATAGGCTATCTTATTAGCTTTAGAAAAATACCAAGTTTGTTATCTTCCGTTCACCAGAACAAAAGCTACAAGTGTTTTAGTAAAAGCAGAAGCCATTACTTTAAGCAAGATGTCAGACATGAAAACACGTTTTACTCGAAATGGGGTTTTTTTAAATGCTCAAACGGGGACAGCAATTGCTCAAAAAGTTTTGAAAATAATTGAATTTTTTGTGTATTTTTTTGTATAATAGTAGAGGTGTTTCTATCTTCAAATTTATCAATCACTGTTTTATTACAAAACTTAGTCTCTTATGTGAATATTATCACTGTTATTTTAAGCACAATTTCATATAATAACAAGTTAAAGTGCTCTAGTTTTTATAAAAAAAATTTATATCTCTTATCCTAAAGGTCATTTAAAAATGTATAACATAGCAACACATCAGAATTGAAAAACTGAAAATTTGTTCATCACCTTTTCGTACAGACTGGGCCCCTTTTATGTTATTTTTTGTAATTTTTGATCAATTTTTCCCCCATTTTAGTAATAATAATTTATTTTTCTCGTCTTAATGTTAGCATATTTTTCTTAAAATGTACTAAACAAATTTAAAAACACAAAAAAACTCATTTTTTTAAAAAAAAATTTTGCAAGTAGTCGGATACCTTTAAAGACTAATAAGTTTTTGTTAGTTTAAAAATGATGGAGATTTCTTGGTTACATTTTTTAATTAAATAAAAAGTGACATTTTTACATACTCATTCATTGCATATAATTTGAAAAGGTAACAATTGTAAAATAAATTCTCTTAATTACTTTAAATGAACATTTTACTCTAATTACTGAAATTTCACATTTAAATTTAAATTAAATCACTGTTAATTCTGCACACAAAATAAGGCCTATGTATAAATTCCTGCTGCTTTAACTAATCCAGAAACTTGGCAGTCTTTTCAAACTCACGCAATCTATCGTCGGTTTCGAATAACATGGCATTCCGAACGTCAGCATTGTTTGGCATAATATTCTGCTTCGAGTTCCAGCTTCAAAACTGGTATTTGGAACTAGTATTCCTATTCAATTAATTGTAAAATGGCCGCACAGTTAGCGCACGCAAATGATCCAAAGCAGAGATGGCACGTTGCAGCAATATTTGAGAAGTTTCCCAGGTCCACACTAGTTCATGAATTTGTTGGAAGTTATTTTAAAGTTCTAATTCATGGATAAATGATATGTTTATGCAATAATTTAATTCATTTAAAATTGATATTTCGAATTTTTAATGCTAATTAAGGATATTTTACGTTTTTTTCCCTAAAGTTTAATATGAAGATACTAACGGAATTTTTTCAGATTTTAAAATAAGGCATAAATTATTTTGTTATTCTGATGTTATGGTACACATTATTAGAATAATTTAATATTAGGTTTCGTAACTTCATGGGCAGCAAGTAATGAATATATTGGTTTTTCATAGTTTCTTATCGAAAACAAACATTTAAAAAGTTTTTTTTTCTGAGTAAATTTGTAATAATTCTATAACTATTTAAAAAAAATGGTTTAAGTTTTTTATTTAATAATTAAGGGGACACAGTACGATTCATTCAAAAAATCGGTTAAAAAATCAAATCTAATTTTTTTAGTCTGAATTATTTTTCATATACTTTTCTACAAACTTAGAAAATTTGAAAGTTCTTCTAAGTTTAAGAAAGGAAGAGTTATGATAACTTTTAATTTGGTTTTCATTCATATTCCCATGGCAAAATAAAATTTAAACTTACTTATCTCAGAAATTGTCTTCATTTAAAATGCTAAGGCCTTTTTTCTAATGTACTTAATACTTGGAAATTTTTTTTCACTTGTTGCTAATAGTATATGGAACAAAAGTTGGGTTTGAATTTTTCAACCAAAGTAATGCTTATTTTTTAAAAAAAGTAAATTAAGTTAGAATTTACACATTTTTAAAGAATTTTCAATAATCATTCATAAAAAGAAGTATTGTACGAACACCAATCATGTTATCACAAAACCAATACCAAATTACATTAGAAATAGTTTAACGTAGTTGTAAATCAAACTTTTCATATATGTACGTCAATTTTTTCTAGGATGAGTAGCATTTTAAAATCACTTCATATGTTTCAAGTTTTTCTCTTAAAGAATTCAATGGTTAGCTTTTTGGAAAATTTTGAGCACACAATTTGTTTTACATTATACATACACATAGGAAGTAACCAAGAAAATTATGAGAGTCATTAAATTAAAAAAAGATATGTAAATCTTACCATGTCCCCTTAAGTTTTTCATCTTAAATTATTAAATTAATTTTAAAAAGTTCAATTTTTATTTCATTTATTATAAAATAAAAATAAAATTTGAATTGCATGCAATATATATATATACTTTGAACAGAGATACATTTTTATGAACAGTAAATATAACGAGAAGAAATATTTCGTGGGAAAAATTATAAAGTCAGTAATATAAAATTTATGTGAGAAAAAAAATTTCCTCTTTTAAATAACTTCTAAAGTTATATATATATGTAACATTTTTTTCAGAAATATTTTCTTACATTTAATTTTTCTTCACTTGAATTTTTCACTTTTTCTAACTTTTTGTCTCATGAAAGCTTTAATTGTTTTGTGAAAGTATTTGTTCAGTTCTTAAATTTATAAGGGGTGTAATAAAAATCATTAGGTAAATTTTTAGTATTAGAAAGTATTGATTTAAAAGAGTTTCAGGGTCTAATCTGATACCGTGTGTAACAATTTGTTGTTTAATAATTTTTAACCTGAAACTCACACATGAGAAGTTTTTTGACTTGAAACAAACTTCCTTCAAAATTTCCTCAAGGAATGGAATTCATTCGAAAAATTAAGTATGTTTTACTGTATTCAATGATGTATTGTTTCTTTTGTAAATGATTAGAAATTCAAAAGAGTCTAATTAGTAATAAAAAAATCTAAAATAATAATTCTGCAAATATATCCCAGTCGTACAATCTTTTTAAAATATCAATGAAGTGCTAAATTTCTGCTCAATTTTTATAATAATGAAGTTCAAAGAACAAAATGCATATAACCCTAAGATTGTGCATATTCATCCTTATCGTCTAGGACTTTTTGCCAATTATTTGGTCGATCAAGTTTGGGGTGAGACAAAGTTCTTGGTTGCCTGTTTTTGCATCAAGGTCATCAAAGAGTTTTCTGCTGACAGTGTGTAGATCAGCACACAAGTAAAAAAAATAGGCAGTGTGTGTACGAATGATGCCAATGAAATATAAATGAGAATTATAGTGATAAATCAAAAAAAGTTGCACCCTTTCGTAAGAAAGGCAAATCAATGTCTGTAAAATTGAAAACAGTATAAAGTGGCATTAATTGTTTGGCTAGGCGTCTAATCCTTTCAATTAACTCTTCACAGCATATCCCACCATATATTCAACAAACCCTTCTTGATTTTGACATCCATGCAAGCGGCTCAAAAACTCGGTAAGCAGTTCGTCTTCGTTTTATATCCGTAGTAATTCATAGAAAGATAAGTATAAGCAAGCTCTTTGAAGATATAGGCTTTCAGTGAGATGATTTCATACATCTTCACTGCTCTTGTCCAATGTCTAGGTGTGAATACACCTTGATGGTAAATAAACCACTTCTTGTATCTCCATTCACAATTCAGTTAAAAATATTTATCATTTTTGTAGCGAAAAAGCAAGAAAACGCGTATAACATTTTGCCAATTCCAATGGAGTGCGGTAAACTATGAAATGGAAACCAAATATTTAGATTTCTAGTGAAGCCCAATCTTTGCAGAATTTTTTTAAACTTAGGTGTAGTGAATGGTGAAGGTTTCAGCTAATTTTGGCATGATTGGATTGTTTTTCCATGGCTTGATCTAAGATACGATTTCCAATTAGGGAAAAAACGTCCACACTTTATCTGAAAAGTGGTTTCTATCTTCTTTTTTGAATTGCAATACTGTCTTTGTCGTTCTCATGCAATGAACATAGTCTCGTACGCACTTTATTGCTTACCATCATCTAAGATGCTTTTAAAAATTTAGCATTATTAGAAATATGCTGCGCACTTTTATGCCGGACAGCAACGTGTTTTGTTGATAAGAGCGTGACTCGGATCGTCACATTCTCATGTGAGAGTAATTCTGTAAAAATTTACATCTCCCCAAAAGAGAAGAATTTTTGGAAATATGTATGAGTTAGTTTTGTTTTCAGGAAACCTATTATGTTTTTTAAATTTAGGTGCCATATTTTGCTTACTTTAGAAGAAAAGCTAGCCAGCATTGTCCCCAAATAATCAATGTTACTTTATCGTTATTTAAGATGGTTTCCCCAATGTATGGAAATTTCTGTTTCCTTTTCCCCCACTCGTTCATATTTTGTCTCCCCTGTGATAACTCCCTTTCGATGACTCCTCAAGCTCTTTTACCCCACTTAGTATATTGCGGGTTATTCATTCTATGCGGGTAATATATGAGTTTGTGTAATTATTCAAACAGTTCTCCTTTAGTACTCGACCTCGCGGGGGATAATCATTTGAGTAGTAATGGACACCGAAGAGGGCACGAAATGGTGACTAATCCTCAAGTGACTCATTGTAGCTCTTGTATGTGATCGGTCAAAGCTATGAATTTTTTCATTAGATCCGAAATGTTCAATGGCATAAGAATTTATTTTCGATTATTCATTTATTCAAAAATATTTTGAGAGGTTATAATTTTTTAGATAAATAAATTACAAGGATGATTCATCTGAAGATATATCCCTTCAGTCTTATGGCATCGAATTATGAATTGTTTACTCACAAAAATGAAATTAGCGATATGTACCAGCAAAAAAAAGGATCGAAAGGTCCTTTTAGGAAAGAATTAGTTCAAAATTCCATTGATTCGTAAGAAATATAACTATTTTTCCTTATGCACTTAATTGCTACAATTAATCTGGCAGCAGGCGCGCACTCGATACTATCGTTAAATGATCATGCGGGGTAACCGAGTCACCCCAAACCTTTTTTTTATAATTATTTTTATTGTACACGATAAAAATCAAAATTAAAGTGAATAATTGAATTAAGGGAAAGTATACTTACCTACTTTTAAGGACTTTTCAATTTTTCTTTGATATTTTGAGAAAAAATATCAATCAAACTGAACCAAGAAGTTTTAAATGTGTGCGACTTTAATAAAGGATACAAATCACAGATACCTCTCTAAAATTACAGGAATATTATCTAAAGCAAAAACTGTCACATTTTGTTCAAGTTATTGTAGTTTTTTTGTACTTGGTTGATCGACAAATATCATGATGAACTTTTTTTGCTTGTGTCTTTTGCGAGGGTGAAGTGTGCTTTGTGGTACACTTATGGCTTCAAATTTTTCTTGATGGAGTTCTTTAGGTAGCATCTGAAAATTTTCCTTTCAATTCCAACGTTTAACGCTCATCGCTTTTCTCAAATTTACTTCCGCTGTCATAATTAGTAATCATTATTTCAGCATGTTCTACCATTGCTTGATCAGTTTCAGCTTTCTTCAATAGATATCACAGATGGCCATTTCTTTTTTTTATATTCTGCTAAATTACACTTTTAAGCCATAATTAGTCGTACAATACAGCAATCAAAACCCCTAAATTATTTACAAGGGAAAAATGAATATAGAAAATATTTTGGAACAAAAGTGTTCGCGCTGAGAACTCAGTCAAAACAAGTAATTTAAAATTGTAAAAAAAGCATTTGCCACTCCTAAAAAATGAGATATGTGACATATTTATTTTAATTCCCATGAAGACTATCATATCGGAGGTCACTGGTAATAAATAAACAGTTTTCTTAGAATTAGTGATTTCGTGAGCCTGGGGTTAAGCAGTGCTCTGAGCGTCTGTTCCTGGTTTAAGACATTCAGAAAAATAAGTTTACTGAGATTTCCTATTCAATGGTAAAGATACTTTAAAAAATTTATTCTTTCTTTTCGAAATAACACGGTTGTATGTAAAGAACAAATTGATTATTATAACATAAAACCATATATTTTGAATTTCATTTAAAGAAAAACAAATGTAAGATTTATAACTATTTAAATATACTTCTTATATCATTTGGAAATAGATTTTAGTTTCTTACGGGGGCCAAATATATTAATGATTAAAAAAATCTATATTTTCGTCTCCGAAAAACCTTAAAATATTAAGCATCTATTAATTTTAATAATAATTACTTTACGGCATCTAAATAGCAGCTACCCCCCCCCCACAGCAAATTAAGACTAAAGTACAGTTTATTTTGCATTGTTTTTATTTACTGTAGTACCTTCTGTATCTCCTGAATATTTCAATTACTAAGTAAGTAACATTATAATACTTTTTTCTCCTTAAATTTCTTACGTCTAAGTGAGTCAGAGATTTTATTACCCAATAAGCCTTAAATTGATTATATTAAGTTTTCAAATTTACTGCTTCCATCATGCAATACTATTTTCTGGACAATGCATCCTTTTACAGATCTCGAGATGTGTTTGGGAGTACATTGTCAATAAGAAATATTTCCAGTTTTGCAAAAATATTTTGTTGGCTGCTGATGCAAGTACATCGAATATAATGTTACATATTATATAGTACGTTGTGTATGTATATGTATATATATTGTGTATGTATATTTTTCATAATAATAATGCTTTTAAAAAATCTAATTCTAGCAATAGAGAAATTTTTAATCGAATTTCTGCTTTTTATAAAAAATTAGATTTACGCATTTCGGATATTAAATTCCCTCATATTTTCTTAACTCCAAAATTTCATAAAAATCCTATTAAATTTAGGACTATAACAAACGGCTTTAAAACTTATATTACACTTCCGGGTAGAAAGCTACAAAAGGTTATTCAATCCACATTAGACATTATTGATAATTCGATTATAGTTAAGAATAGCTTGGATATCATTAAGTACATGCAAGATAAAAAAATTACTTCTATTCACACCTATGACTTTGAAGATTTATTTAATTCCATAGATATTGGGGATATGGTTAAAATTCTCAAAATAGCCTATAACAAATATTCTTTGAATAAAATAATTAAGTATGATAAATATCTTTCAATTATTCATCTAGTACTATATGAAAATTATATTTTTCACAATAACTCTTATTATCAGCAAATTAAAGGTCTTCCACAAGGAGGACCTGCGTGTAACTGTTTAGCCAATATTTATCTGCACTTTTATGAATATGATAACATTAGTATAGATTCTTGTTATACTTTTTTAGATACATAGATGACTTAATCATCTTTAGTAATATAGTAAATTTTGTTCCTAGTTTTAAATATTATCCCCTATATCTGAAATTATTAAAAACCAATTATAATAATGACTCTGCAAACTTTTTAGACCTACAATTAATTGTTAAGAATAATATACTAATTAGTAATATTTTTGATAAAAGAGACTCTTTTGATTTTAACATTATTAAAATGCCTTTTTGGGAAAGTAACCTACATCTCTCTCTCTCTCTCTCTATCTATTTTTAGAAATATCATCTTAAATTTTATAAAAAGAAATAACGATTTAGTCACAGATAATGATGTTAAGCAAAATAATTTTAAGCTTTTCCGCAATAATTGCTTGGAATACAACTATCCAAGTAACTTCCTTTTTAAATATATGTCTAAATTATCTCTCTAATTCTCCTTTTCAAAGTTTAAGTATTATTCTTTGTTTTTTCTCCTTCTGTTTTTTATTATTTTCAATTTGTTTTAGTTTGCTTTGTTTAATTACAAAAAAACTATCCAGGTGGCGTCACGAATTTTTGCATCTGGCTTTATCAACTTAACACGTCATTTTTAACGATCATTTAGCGTATTGTTCTCGTACGTACAGTTTTTCCCCCTCTCCGGTTATTTGCATTTTTTCATGTAAGTTTTTGCTTCATTATTCCTTTTCAAAATTATTTTTATTTGTATTTTGTTAGGATTCATTTCCTTTCATATTTTCTATTATTTTTATTTTATTTTTCTTTTGGTTGTGCAAATTACACGTGGTTGGTTTTAGGCCTAACTTTTCAATATTGGTATGTTTTCCTGTTATGTATAAAATTTCTGCTGAACAGGGGAAGGTAGGATCCATAAAATATATTTAACCCTAATTTTGCTGGTCCTAATTCAGCAACAGCTTTAGAAATCATAACAGGTCTTCATTTTAGTCTATTGACTCTTTTGGCTTCTTACATTTTAAAGTTCTAATTCTGTTCCATGTTATACATACGCTTAGTTAATTCTTCTATAATAGACTCTTCCATTATTTTTAAAGTGTGTTTCTTTAAATCTGGTTTGAATCTTCTAGCTTTGTTAGTGATATTATTTTGTATTATTAATTTTATTATGCCATGTATTTCTTTCATTTTATGTTACTATGTATGTATATATATATATATATATATATATATTACTGTATATAATGTATCATAATGTATAAGAAACTAAATTAATTTTGATATAAATATAAATTTAATGCATTCATGTTTTAATTATTGCATTAATGTGGGAAAATGAAATGGTACTGAATTATATATATATATCATTTAGAAATTTCACGATAATATTATGTAAAAAAAAAAGATAAATTAAATTTGACCTTTAACGCTTAACTGCAGATTTTTCTCTTTTGAGTTATAAAAAAAATTTTTTTTATAGGAATGTAGTTCTAGGTTACGTAAAAAATAAATTAAAAAATTCAGGTAATAATATTGAGTATTTATTTCGAAATGAGTTGTATGTAGACATTTGGCGACATACAGTATCTGCCAAAAATCTGGCATATATCCAATAAAACCTTAAACATTGATCAACAAACACTGATAGCTTACCTGACAACGTATGTGAAGTAATTTTTTTTTCAATTACTGTAAAATACAGCGTATAACGCGCATCTATACTTTCATTTTGTATTTTTTTATTTTTAGGTATATTCGTCATATAACGTGCACTCTCATTTTTACGAAGGAACCTGAAATGTATGTAAGCTACGCTTTTATGTTTTCAAGGTATTATTCTAGGATTTCGAAAAAATAGTATACTTCAGGAACTACAGCCTTTTAAGTTCACTAAGTATGTAATTTCTTTCTAATAAACAATATTCCGGTCCATATAGAAGTCTAATTTCATTTTTTATACTCATCTTTTTTTAATAATTATTTTTGAAACTATCATTCTTATACCCGCCGTGTAACGCGAACCGTTAAATTTCGATATTATTTTCTTGTGTTAAAAGCTCGCGTTTTATGCGGGATTTTGTGGTAGACAAATTACCCTTAAAGGAATCCGACTACCCTAAAATTGCGAATTTTGCCAAAAATTGACAATTTTTTTTCTGATTTTATTTTTAGGACATCTTATTAGCTTTATAAAGCTATCAAATTTATTATTTTCCGTTCACTAGAACAAAAATTGTAAGTGTTTTAATAAGAGCAGATGGCATTACTTTTAGCAAGATGTCATACTTTTTTTTTTTTTTTTTAACATTTATAAACCCCGTGCACCACCGAACGTATAACACGGGGGTAAACAACACAGACAGAAGAAAGGATTACAACACAAACATCCATGCCTTCTCCGGGATTCGAACCCAGTCCCTGCGGCACCGCAGTCAGCTTCACTGACCACTATACCGGATGGGCGGCTATGTCATACTTTAAAACGCGTTTTACTCGAAATGTGTTTCTTTTTAAAATTCTGAAAAGGGGACAGCGATTGCTCAAAAAGCTTTGAAAATAATGAACTGAAATTTTTTTGTAGGTTTTGTATAATAGTAGAAGTGTTTTAACATTCAGATTTATTAATCACCGTTTTATTACAAAATTTACAGTCTCTTATGTGAATATAATCAGTGTTTTTTTAAGCAATTTCATATAACAACTAAGATAAAGTGCCCTAGATTTTGTAAAACTTAAAATATCTCTTATCCTGAAGGTCATTTCAAAATAGAATAGCATAGCAACACGTCAGAATTGAAAAATTGAAAATTTGTTCATAAACTTTTGGTACAAAATGGGCCGTGTTTATGTTATTTTTTGTCAATTTTTACCCATTTTTTCCCATTTTAGTAATAATAATTTTGTTTTTTGTTCTTAATTTTAGCATATTTTTCATAAAATGTGCTAAACAAATCTAAAAACAACAACAACAAAAATCCCCATATTTCCATTTTTTTAAAAAAAGAAAAACTTGTTACAACCTTTCGGATACCTTAAAATGTAAATCGAATATATATCTCTCCAAGTAACACCCTTAACTTTATCATCCACCACATTTAATAATAATATAACTTACATGCCAAAATTAATGTCTGTTTTCTTACACTCATCATTTATTGTCTATGGTTATCAACGATCGTTAGATAACGCAAGCACTCGGGTTTTTTTAATAAAATTAAGTGGAATTGGAATGTAGACAATTAGCAAAAATATGCATTCAAGAATCATTAAATGGTCAACAATTTCACTAGAAAACATAGAATAAATTAAGGAAATGAAAAAGAAATGCGATTTTAAATTGCATTTTAACATTTTAACATTTTATTAAACTCGATATATCGAGTATATGTTATTTAGAAATTTTATAGACCGGTATCATATAAGCAAGTAGTAGACTCTTAATTAAATTAGATTTTGAAGAACCATGCAAAAGAAAATTAATTTTGATTCTAAATTAAAAGACAATTAAGTCTGGAATTCATCTTCACTCCATACTTATTATATATATAGCCAATAATCGCTTTTCTTAACAGAACTAATACTCTGAAAGAAAATAGCAGGGTTAGTTTAGAGGGTCCTCAATAAAAAAAGAACTAAATATATCGATTTCCGATAGGTTGATGAAGATTAATGTTGGAAGGTGATCAAAGAATTCTGAATGATTCTCGGGAGTATTAAAAAGGAAATTTATCATATTTGAAGAATGTGAATCAGAAGAAAAATTTTTATATTCGCCAAGAGAAATTTTCTATTTACTTTTTTTCCTTCCTCATGAGAAAAAAAAGGTCAGTAACGTATTGAATATATTTATCGGAAAATTTGAGCTTCAATACCCAATGAAATGAAGTGTTTGCAAGTTTAAAAACGTTTTTCGAATTAATTTTCGTGATATTTTTTTTAGATGATAATTATCTTTTTGTGTAAATCGCGAAAGGTCTGATGAACGGTTTAATCATTACATATTTCCAATTTGTACGAAGTATTGTGTAGATTTTTTTGTTGTTGTTGATAAATATTTTTCTTTTTTTGGGCTGTGCATAATGCAGGAGGTATTAGTTTTTTTTATATGAACACGCAAATTAACTTTCTTTCCAAATAATTAAAATTCCTTGAAGCGATGATAATTATTATAGCCAAGAGTGCTGGTGTTTTCAATAACAATACATATTTCTCCGGAAATGTTATTTTTGACATGTTTTTAAGGTTTTCGTGGTTTTTTGCAAGATGTTTACGTTTTCCTTAAAATCATGACTATATTATTAACTAAGAAAAACTTCCTATCATTAGAGTAATTTTATTAGATATAAATGATGTGGGATCCTTTATATTAGATGAATTACTTTGGATCGATAAAACCCTAACTATCAAAATATACTATTAAATATTTACATTTACAAGAAAAATGTAACGGAAATGATTAAGAAAACAAGTATTATACATAAAAACAAATTTAAGTCAATTCCTACTTAGATCCACAAAAAAAGTTTATTTTATTTACTTTTTATTAAATAG
Source organism: Trichonephila clavata (assembly GCA_019973975.1). Taxonomy (NCBI): domain Eukaryota; kingdom Metazoa; phylum Arthropoda; class Arachnida; order Araneae; family Nephilidae; genus Trichonephila; species Trichonephila clavata. Next base: position 167,212 of record BMAO01002039.1, read on the forward strand.
TCACAATTAATATAAATATGTAGATACATACGACACAGAATCGCAAAATTAAGTGGCAATTAATTTTTCTTAATTATCATTAAACATCGTATTGTCTTCCAAATCAATCGTGTATGTAAAATTTCAGTTAAACTCTTCAGCTTTGAAAAGTGAGGGGGAAAAAATTTATTTTAAAGTTTTGACCCAAGTCGCTAGAAATGAAGCCAACGTGACTGTATCTGTAATTCTTTAAATAATTAATTTCAGTCAATTAGTTTTAATTAGTTATAATTAAATTATCGTATTGTTACCCAAAACAATAGCGTATAGAAAATTTCAGCTCAATTGAGTGCTTTAAAATGTGAGGAAAAAAACCTTTTTAAGTTTTGACACAAGTCATCAGAATGGTCGCTAAATCGCCAAAAATGATGCAACGTTGCTGTATATGTATTTCTTTAAATAATTAGTTTTAATCAATTCATTTTTATTAATTATAATTAAACTACTGTATTTGCATCCAAAATAATCGGATATATAAAATTTCAGCACAATCGAGTGCTTTAAAATACATTTTATAAACGCTTGAAAATTTGAACAAGATAAATATAACATTTTACTCAAAAAGTCCCGGGCCTACCTAATAAAACAACAAATTTTCTGAAAAGTTAAGCTTTATTTATCAAGATACTCCCCTTCAAGAGTGATACATGCAGCCTAATGCTCTTCTAATTTTTTAATACCTTTTTAATACTTTTTTGTCTATGCTCTCAAAATAGGCTTCTACTTCGGCAATCACTTCTTCATTTGAGCTAAACCTCTTTCACTGCAGCATTCTTTTAAGGTCCGAAAACAGCCAATAATCACTGGGGGCCAGATCTAGACTGTACGGTGGTTGGGAAAGTAATTCGAAGCGCGATTCATTCAATTTGACCATCGTTTTCATGGATTTGTGGCACGGAGCATTGTTTTGGTGAAACAGAACTTTTTTTCTTGTGCATTTGAGGATGTTTTTTCTTTATTTTTTTATTCATTTGATCCAATAATGCCATGCAATATTCGATATTAATTGTTTTGCCTTTCTCAAGGTAGTCAATAAACAAAATTCCATGCTCATCCCAAAATGCAGATGCAATAACCTTGCCAGGTGACTTTTGAATTATTGGTCGCTCTGGAAGCCTTCCACTTGTTGCTGTTTACTCAGCTGACGATATTTTTGATTCAAGCGTGTAGTAATGGATCCATTTTACATCCATTGTGACATATCTATGTAAAAAATTATGTTTATTTGGCTTAAATATCTCCAAACAACGCTCTGAATCGTCGACGCGTTCTTGTTTGTGATCGACAGTGAGCAAATGTGGCACTGACTTTGAACACAGCTTTCTCATTGACAAATCATCCTGCAAAATAGCAAATACCATGCATTCTTATACCTTTAAATTCTCTGCTACCTCCTGAAACTTCAATTTATGATCGGCTAAAACGATTTTACGGACTTTTTTGATGATTTCTGGAACAACTGCAGAATTTGGGTGACCTGAGCGTTCAGCGTCGTTTGTTTCTGTACGGCCACGTTTTAATGCAGCATACCATCTCTTGACAGTTGTTTGCGATGGAGCAGAGTCCGGATAATACTTATCAAGTCATTGTTTTGCTTGAACGGTGTTTTTTCCCATTAGAAATCAATGTTTAATTTTCACACGAAGTTCTTTTTCATCCAAGGTTTCCAACAGTTGCCACAAAAAACCACTGTAACTTTTCAACTAAACAAAATATTATCTCGAAATTTTTCAACGTTCCGTTTGAAAGCTAGTACTACTAGGTTAGGCTTAGAAAAGTTAGACGGTAGCGTCATCTATATGTTAGGCCCAGGACTTATTGAGGGATATGTTATATATATATATAAATGTAGGGAGAGAGAGAGAGAGAGTGTGAATTAATAATAGGAACTGAATGAAGATTAACATGTGGTTTTCCGAAGGTTGACGTAGCAGAGTGGAAAAACGGGAGATTGCGGTCAGGATTCTTTCTATTGAGTTATGGGTTCAAGTCCTGACGCCTCCTAAAAACTCTCGTATTGTGAGTTTAATACTTTGATAACCATCAAGGATTGAGTGAGTGAGGGAATGAATATTAAAAAAAAACCTCGCACTTTTCAGCTGACGAGGGCTCTGAGAGTAAGTGAGGAGAACAACACCTAACCTGGTCCGAGTTCAGATGTCGTTACTTGACTGTGACTCCAAATTTATCAGGACCGTCGCCAATAACGCTCGCGTTGCTTTACAATGTTACGTTAATAAGCGCTCATTCACAAGCCACTTATGGACTTTAGCAGCATCGTCTCAACGCTTAGGGTTGTCTTCTTTCATATCAACTTAGATGATTCTAAAATATTGATTGATACAAGTTGTGACGGATCTATATGGTTCCATCTAATTAACCTTACCTCTGGGGAATTCTTTTTGGGGAAACATTTTTTCAACCATCTTTCTCCGAAGACAGAATGCGTGATTATGCAAATTAAGTTTAATATATATATTCTGGATTCGCGAGTTTGAAAATTAATGAAGCGAGATTAGTTTAGAAGTGAAGTGAGAATAGTTTAGAAGTGAAGTGAGAATAGTTTAGAAGTGAAGTGAGAATAGTTTAGAAGTGAAGTGAGAATAGTTTAGAAGTGAAGTGAGAATAGATTAGAAGTGAAGTAAATTGTGAATAGAGAATAAGCTAAGTAAATCGGCAGTGAAACGTAGACGTAAACAGTGTACGAAGCGAGAAGTTGGAATCTTAAGGAAATGATTAGTTCAACTGTTGGAGCCGTGTAAAAGTAAACGCAAGGAGTAGAAGATCACAAGAGTTAAGGTACTGTGATTCTTAATCAAGTTCATGTTAGAGAGTTAAATTATTAGCGCGGTCATTAATTAAACAAGTTCTGTATAAAGTTATCTTAAAAGGTAGATCTGCATGGTTGTATATATTCTTCCCATGGCCATCACGTCTCACCCCCGCGCTCTGACTGATCAAGTTATCTTATTTAAAGTGCTATTTGTGTCTGAGTTGAATAGAGTGATAAATAAATAATTGAAGTTCATCATGTCGTCTGATCATTTAGTTCCTCCCACACCTCTATCCGGGTCATAGGGAAGAAGGGATGTAAATTCTTTACAAAGTAAAAATATAATACTAATTTTATTTTATATCTTTATATTATACAATCTCTCTTACCTTAGCGTGAATAAATTTTTTATAAACCAACAAAATCTGCTCAACGTTTTTGCATGAATTATTTTTTATATATTATAACTAGAAAATCATAATATGTACTAGTTATCACCTATTAGCAAGCTATCAATAGAAATTCGAAGCAGAAAGAAAGGTTGTAGAAAAAGGAGGATGGATATTGGTGAAAATTATGCTTGTTACAGAATTGCATTTGTTGAGAATAGCCAATAAAAAAGAAAATAAATATAAATCCTTTCATGAGATCAACATTTTTAAGTAAATGGAATACCAAATAATTCTGAAATAATAAGTGTATTTTTTTGTCATTGGAGGGTTTAAGCTAGTAATATTGAAATTTTTCAAAGAGAGATTTTGCGAAATCACGACTGAAACAGCAATGTCATTTTTCACAGCATTTATTAAGCTATTTTTCAATTCTTACGATTAGTTCACCCTTTCATATGTATAGTTATTTACATATCTTGTTCAAATTTTCAATCAAAAATAAAATCATTTTTATTCATCCGTTCAAGTTCAATTTTTGAACTTGTAGTGGATGACACTTTATGTTAATACAGTTTATACAAATATTAATTAATTAAATTAAATTTGTATTTTTTTACAAATATTAATTAATTAAATTAAATTAATTAATTATAGCTTAAGAGATACATATTAGTCGATATTATTAATCTAGAGGGCAGAATCATTGGACAAAACAGCCTTTGTTAAATTTGTGATGAAGATTTAACTTAACCTGAACAATCATACGATAGTTAGACGTCACAGTATTCCTTTTACACTAGTTTTAAGATAAAAACTTTCCTATTATATTCAAATCTGATTAAAATTTTTAATTAAAACTTTAATGTGGATAAAAAGTTTTTAATGCTAATTTAAAAGGTGTTTTGCTACTTAGTATTGGGATGCGCGGTCATATGTATGTACATATTTATATTAATTGTAATTACTTAATGAAAAGTAACTAAAATAAAAAATTTCCTTGTTGACCTAAGTAGGAATTGATTTTAAATATTTTTTTCATATTACTTGCTTAAAACTATTCAACAAATATTCTCTCTGACTGTTGCTTATTAATTCGATGACTCATTAGATAATTTTGACGCTTTATAAATCAGACGAAGGTCACTAAATGAACAACCAGTTATTATTTTATATTGATAACCTTTGAAAAATAAGTTAGCACCAGTGAATTAATTTTAAAGTTCTCTATATTGATTACTTCAGTATATAGATGAAATTTAAAAATAGCTACATATACAGTTGCAACTCAATAAAAAATCAGAATTACAAATCTTAATTAAATTTAAAGAGAATAAAAATTTCAAAGTAGAAACATCTTTTAAAAACGTAGTAAACTCTTTGTTTTATTAAGTTTTATCTTCCTTATGGCTTTTATTAATATAAGTTTAAAAATTAAAATTTAACTACTTAGGATAACATTTCAAAAAATTAATTTTATAAAATTATGATTACATTTTAATAAAAATAATACATTTTAATAAAAATAACGTTAAAATGATGCGTTTATTTGAGTTTTTGTTACCTATTGTAAGTGTTTGATTTTTTAGCTTTTAAAGTATTAAATTAAGAATTTGCTAATCCGTATCGATTTCGGCATAAAAATAATCGCTACAATTTTATTTTTACTACTGAATATATTTTGATATTAAACTTTGACATTTATCTTTGTAATAATTATCAATGCTTTTCGAAAAGTTTTAAAATTCAGAGACAAATTTAAAATATAAAACTATTTGCTCATTAGTACCTTTTTCAATGGTTCTTAATCAGACTTAATTAATTTTTGAATGGGTATAAGGAATTACAATATCTATGTCAAAAAGCACTTTATAGTATTTCCCCAATTTTTACTTTAGAATTTAAGCAAATATTGCAAACTTTTAATAAAAAATGTTTAATTATGCAAGGATTAATACAGAAAAGTCAAACGTTTCATAGCTGATAAAGAGAACAAACATTTGATATTGGTAATAGTTTCAAACTTTTAAAGTTATTAAATTGCACAGTTTTTTTCCCTTTTCCTCTTTTCCGTATTTAATTTATATAATGTTTTTGTGCAGGAGATATTTAATAGTTTATCGTTTAATTGTTCTGTGGAAACTATTTTAAAGGGATCTCAGGCTTTTGTTTTGGGATTAACTATCAAATGAATAAACATATTTTTCCTTCCATTTCTTGTCTTTATAAAAACATAAATTACTGAATTTATATACGTACCGTTACAACATATAATTTTGAACGTTTTTTTCATTTAATTTACTTCAAATATTTGAAAATATTTTTTACAAAATATAGATGAATAGAATGATATTTTAGGAACTGGCATTTTACTTTGGTTATATATAAATTAGATAAAGCATAATGATGAATCACGTATTGGTTTTAGTATTTTTGTCGTTAATTCAATTTGTTATTATTGTAGCTTATTTATCTCAAATCATGAAAGGAGAGCACTTTTATTTTTCGCTGTAAAAATTTGTTATTTTAATTTGCCTGGGCAATGTGATGTCTGAACTTCTGTGAACTTCTGTGAAGACAAACATATGCCACGTACAAAGGTATTTAAAAAGTATTAAAGGTATAAGGTATTTAAAAAGAGGTTAACTTTTACAGTTTTGTAAATGGTTGTTGATAATTTGTTTTTAAAGATAAAAGTTTTCTAAAATACTGTGTTCTTATTAGCTTTATTTTAGTATTTATTATTCAATAAAAAGTTCTTTAAAACTATATCTCAAGATAAACATTTTTGTTATAAAAAAATTGATTAGTTAAAATATTTCATTGAACATCATGGTTATGTTTTAAAAGAAAAAGATTTATGCTTAAGTTTTATAAAAAGATTTTTTTTAATTAAATGTATTTTTTCAGTTAATTAAACTGTTTAATTAGTAAATTTGGCTTACTTTGGTAATGAATATTTGCTTTCTGGTTTTTCCTTATTTTTTTCGATTAAAAATAATTTGTTCGATACATAAAGAAAATTCAAAATTGGTAATTTTTCCAGTGGTGTTATTATTACTCATTAGCCCGAAATTATAATTTACAAAAGTTATATTTAATACCAAAAGATGATTACATTATCGTTCAATGACCTTTGACCGAAACAACTAACTAGAAGCATAATAGAATTTTGAATATATATTTGTGGAGCATATGTTGACTCAAAATAAAGTAACAAAAATAAAAATCTAACATATAAAAAAATAAATAAAATAAAAATTTCACAAGCTAAGTAAAACTCTTAAATCTTCAAAAGTAATCTGGAAATTAAAAATAAAAACCGGACTAAAATTATTAAATTATCTAGAAATATAAGGTGCCCTTTTATGAATTTGTATATGTTTAATATGGTAAGAATAGACGATGCAAAAGCTAATAAAATGTATAGTACATTGTCAGAGCCCCGTGTCCTAATAATAAACTGCAATACTCTTTTGTAACATTAACATGTAAAAATGATAAAATAGTGTTTCTTTGGTATCCTTTATATTTGATAAAAAACAACAAATAACACATTTTCAAACTTAATATTTTATTAAGTTTTGAACTTAAGAGGGCTCATTTTCCCATTCGTAATTTTTCTACTAAGAAAAATAAGCCAGCTATACATTTAAAGTTATTCTTTCTAATCATTTCTGTTCTGAAGAAAATGGTTAAAAGAAATTTTAAACAAGCAAAAAATAAATTTAAAAATATTTCTTATTAAACGATATTAAGATATACTTTTTGTTCTCAAACTAGTTCATTTATAACATACCGAAAACATATAAAAGCAATCAAATTTAAAAAAAAAAATAAGAATACATTTTTTTATTAACACAGTCGACATAGAAATTGCAACAGCATAGATATTTGGTTGAATAAATATGCAAATTTCTGGTAAATACACTACTAAACACGTTATGTAGAAGCTGTGAAATGCAAGTAGATCACGTATGCTACAGTACGCGATGCAATGAAAGAAAATGACTATGAACCAACAGTTATTACTCTCTATCGCCTAGAGTAATCAGAAATTTTACGTAATATTTTAACATTTCCAAAAAAATTCATGATGAGTTAAATATGCTTAGACGTCCATCAAAGGCAATTCTATTCATTTGATGATTTTATTAATGACTAGATTGTTAGAGTACGTACAACTGATTGGTCTTAGCATCTAACGTTACTGAAATATACGTAGATGCCTCAAATGTGCATGTACCGGGAACCAGATGGATCGAAAAATGAAAGAATCGTTTGGAAAGATAAGGACTACATTTACGTGTAATAAAACGTACATATCTATGTATCTAACAATGAACGGGGAAGAACAATAGATGAGAAGTTTAATGACGTTTTGCTGAAAGCGGCTTTCAAACAAATCCTCTTATATAAAGACTGCCATATTGATGCAAAACTTCTGACATAATTGACAACGAAAATGTCGAGACTGAAATGAATAGTAAAATTTAGTGTAGGTTAGGAGTTCAGGTTTTGTGTTTTTCTGTTTGTAATCATTGTGTCTAGAAGTGTCAAGAAAATAAAACCAATACTGCTACTATACTGGTATAAGACAAAATAATAGGAACACCCACTTAGAAATGAGTCGTTCTTTGATCTTCCAATAAATGGAGGCCACGGTTCACAACAGTGCGCCACCTTGTGGAGGCGAAAGGGGAAGTATCAGACAAGCATTTGGCAGTGTGAGAGCTGGATGGTAAAATTTTGTTCCATAGTAAAAAGTGACTATTCCGACGTGATAAGAAGCACGATAATTGGAGCGTCCGTGTCCAGAACAACCAGCCTTGCGGGGGTTTCAGGGATCACTATGTAAAAGGTTATGACAGCCTACACAAACCTGGGTAAGGTGTCTACTGCGAGGCACAACACTAAGAGAAAGTCGAAGTTAAAGACCGTAATAGACGGGTGTTGAAGAGGGATGCCACCCAAAAACGCAAGACTACACTACCACAGATAAGGTCCGAGATGAATACCCACCTACAGAGTCCCGTATACATGGAAATAATTCAACGGGAGTTGCATGCTGCGAACATTCATGGCAGAGTAGCTATTCCAAAATCGTTTGTTTAGGCCTGGGATGCTATGAAGAGATTACAGTGGCACCGAGATCACCTAAATATAATACAATTGCCATGGGAGCAAGTCATCTGGTCTGATGAACCCTCTTTTACATAATTCCAGACCACCGGATGTGTTTTCGTCTGGCAAAGACCTGCAGAAGGATTTCGTGTTGACTGCCTGGTTCCGACCGTGAAACATGGAGGGGACTCTGTGATGGTGTGGGGTGCAATATCTGCGCGTGGATTGGGGCATTTCGTAGTCTTGAGAAGGATGATCCATGGCGACCATTATCGAAACATTCTCGCAATTCATCTTCAGACATTCTTTTTAGGAGAAGTCCTGTGTTCCAAGCGGACAATGCCCATGTTCACACGCCTAGCTGTGTTCAAACATGGTTACATGAATATGATGATGAAGTGGAACATCTAACTTGGTGTCCTCATTCACCTGATCTGAACATCAGTGTGTATTTGTGGGGTTTTTTAGAGAACATAGTCCATAATCGACTTCCAATCCTGCAGAATTAGTTGCTTGAAAACAGGTTACAAACAAATTTACTAAATTCAAAATGAAAAACGCTAACATATATACACAGCCTAAAATCTACGTTTAAAAGAAACTGAATGAAGCGTACACACACAAACGTCATTGCAAAGCTGCTATAAGCGGTTGAAAACTGATTAAAAATTGCTAGAATCGGTTTGAAGAACTTTCGAGTGCTGTATTTAAACGATAATGTAATCGTTATTCTATAGAATACCTAGTTAAATCGTAGAATTTAAAAATATTATATAGTTTAACTGAGTTTTCCAGTTATATCATGAAATACCTAGTTATTTTATTAACTAACGAACTTCACACTTTAACGGTAACATATATACCATTTAGTTGATGTAAAATATCACTTGCAAAAAATTTCATATAATTAAGTTTAGGTGAAAAAATAAATGCTGTAAAAAACAAAGTCTTGATAGGAGAATAAAAGAAGAATAAAAACAAACTCTTTGGAAAAGAGGCAAGTGCAGAAAGTGCATAAAAAGTTTACTGTTTTGGGGTGAAATGTGTAAAATTCAAACATAAAATGATGTAATGGCCGTCTGAAGAAACTAACAATTCACTTCATTTCATGCGTTAAACTTTTAAGGCATCTACAGTTCTTCATACTGAAGACATTAAAAGTTTTTATCTGCTTGAAACTAATCAACTGTTTTAGTATATTTTTACTGTAGCTCCCATTAGAAACTGTATTTTCTATGCACTTAATTTCAGAATTAAAAATTACATTTATTATTATTTTTTTTATTTCTTACACAGTTTATATTAGTTAAGATTTTTGTAGCTGTTTAAATACCAAAATATGAAATGAATATCTTTAATATTCGAAATAATAAATCATAATAAGCAAATACGCCCAACCGTTTTTACACGATCCATAAAAAACCGTCCAAAAAATCGTGTAAAAATAAATGCGATTTATGGTAAATTTGGAGATATGTTCCACAACTTTAAAATGTCGTGTAAGATGAAAAAACTAAATATTTTCCCAAAGAATTGAGCAAAAAAGCAATAAAAAAATCCATGTTACATATATATACAACAAAAATTATTTTTATTACAAAAAGAATTAGTGTACATGAAAGTTTAATCTATAAGTACGTACAACATATGGAAATTCAAATTTGAAATTAGGAATAAAAGTGCGAACTAAAAACTTATTCATCGGCACATAACAACAAGCATGCACATTTATTACGAACTAGATTAAAAATGCTATCATCAATAGATGTGATATGCATGTCTACTACAACTGTAGGCTTTGATTCCAATAAAGAAATTTTTTTGTTAAGCGACTTTAGTTGGATTTTTTTTGCTGTTGTTGTTACAAAGCCTGTTATAGGTGGCAGATTTTTCTGGTTTTTTTTTGCTTTCTCAAGTTGCTTTTTGTAATTTTTAATATTCTGCAACACAAAACTTAAGGTTACGGTGAAATATAAATGCATGCTCTATGTGTGTGTCAGGATCTTGAATAAGAAAATATTCCATACTTGTAGCAAATTTAAAATAGCTGCTAATAGCTGAACTTCACCTTCGACATCGTCATTATCGAGTTCTTTAATATCATAAACTGTCATAAATTCGATCAAATTGTCCCAATCCATAGGGTATGAATCCCGTGCTAGGACAAAAAATTCGTGTACCGTGTTATTTCGAAATCGTGTAAAAAAGACCGAGCAAAAAAAAAAGTGTTAAGTGTATGTGTTACACAAGTGACATTAACACTTCTTTAGATTCATTACTAGAATTTAAAGTGAACAGTTGAGATTTCGAAATATCCTAACCCAGGGGTCGGTCAACTGCGACTATTCAGACCTTTACGTATATTCAAGGCGGGTTCGGAAACTAAGTACCTTTGCTGGTGGTATCTATAAAAGCCAGTAACAAACTCCGGACTGAAGTGATCACCTTAACACCAGCGGTAAGTTACGCACTTACAGAACAGAAAATCCAGTGTTCTATCCTTCATTGGTGACCTTGGCGCTGAATAAAGAAAACCGCAACCTTCGCACAGCTGTCGTGACGCCATCTACCCACCGCAAATGTGACCAAGCCGTCAGGCACACATGACGCAACCAACAAGCCGTCAGACTCAAATCACACAACAGCAACAACTCACACACTCACCATAACAACTATATCGTTCCTCCGCCTGCCGACTTGCTAGTAGAGGAGTGTGTGGCGGTAGTAACTATATAAGCCAGTAACAATCTCCGGACTGAGGTGATTATTTTAGCCAGGCGATAAGTTACATGCTTACGGAACAGAAGGTGCCGAGTTCTGTCATTCATACCGTTTCATTCTACCGCATCCGCACAGTTGTAGTTTTGCAGTTTAACACTTACGCTCCTGTGTCTCTGGTTAGTTGTCACTCCAGTGGTGTGCTATTACAGTGGAATTATGTTGTTTTAGGCGTGAGTGAGAATTCAAAATGTTTAAGACGATTGCCGAACTCACCGAATGTGTAGAGCGTTATGTAATCCTTTTTTTGAACTCAAGGAGTGTTAAGTCTGTTGAAATTCTTCATCAACTTGTAGAGATTTATGGTGGAAATGTAATGAGTAATGAAATGAGGAAGTGGCTTCGGCAATTCAGTTATGGGCTAACCATTGTTCATGACGAAGCTAGGAATGGTTGAAGACCTTTTGTTGCTTTTGATGGTTTTGTTGAAAAAGTGAATCAGAGATTTGTGAAAACAGACGGTTTACAGTAAAACTGCTTTGTAATGAGTTTCCTCAAATTTCAAAAACTGTTCATCCTACTTTAAAGAGAGAGAGTAGACAAATTGTTTATTTCTGATATAATAAATGTCTGAGCAATGGTTGTAACTATGTAGAAAAATAGTTTCCGATATGTTTTTTCATGTAAAAGAAATTTTGTTTTGAAGAAACTTTTTTTTTTAAAAAACGGTACTTAGTTTCCTAACTCACCACGTATATTAAATAATCACGTCTACTAAAAATCATTGGTTCCCGTTCTTAATCTATTAAAAATATTTATGTGTATTCTCATATGCACTAAAAGAAATTTCTGCTGTATTATATTGCTTTTCATCAACTAAGTGTGTATTGACTCTCAGTAAAAATATTAGATTTCGCTCTAAATCAGTAAAATTCCAATTCATTGGTAAAAATGTTGTTACACGAAGACACTCTTATAACTGATTACCAGAAACGTTTATTTATTTGCATATGTGAGTTCGTAAACACTTAAGAACATGCAGGAGATCCCATTGAACTCCCCAACAGAAGTGATAAAATCACATGCCGTACTTTGGATATGTTGAAGAGTACATAAAAATGACTGTTGAAATGCAAGAATATTCAAAAAGTTAATATTAATTATTAGTGTAAACATGATATTATTACATAAAACACTCATAATAGAAATACTAAGAAAATTTCTTCAGGAAGCTTGAAATTTTAATATCCATCTTTATAGTACTTTGACAATGGTTATTCCTGCATTGAGTCACAGATATAAAAATACACTGGCGAAAAAAAATTCCAATACCTTGAAAGACTTGTGTCAGATAAACGAAATTTGGTAGACGTATTTATACATCTCAAAAATGACATAGATTCAAATTGCACTTCGCGCCTAATGTGGCATTCAGTACTCAGAACTTGAAAATCAGGGGTGATTTAAATGTGTGCTGTAACGTTATTTGTTTGTGAAATTTGACGTATTGAGTAGATATTAGCCAAGAATGCCTTTAAGAAGATGGAGAAGCCATTATCAACATCTCACCGAGTTTGAACGAGGTCGTCTCTTAGGGTTACAAGAAGGTAGATTTCTTTCCTCGATATTGCAGAAAGATTTGGCTGAAATTATCCACTATGCATGATTGTTGGAAGCAGTGGTCAAGGGATGGTACTTTCTCAAGAAGACCGGTTGCCAGGTGGCCACGTGACCAGGCACGTTTCAAGAAGACCACCATATTTGGCGTACGGCTGTGGCTCATCATACTGCGTCGGCGGCAGAATTTTGAGCTGCAGTTGGTATTACAGTGACACAATGAACTGTTAGAAATGGTTACTTCAAGGACAGCTCCGAGGTCCGTGCCCAGCAATGTGTCCAAGCTATTACCGTTAGTGACGCCAGTGGTGTCAAGCCAGAGTTCATTGAAGGAAAGAGTGGCGATCTGTTCTATTTTGTGATGAAAGCGGGTTCTGCCTTGCTAGTAATGGCCGTGTGTTGGTCAGAAGGCGGCTAGAAGAACTCCTGCAGCCAAACTGTCTGCTGTCTAGACACACTTTACCTACACCTCTGGAGAGCAATTTTCTGTGACAGCAGGAGCAATCTCGTGGATATTCCCAACACACTGACTGCAGATTTGTAAGTCGTTCTGGTAATTCAAACTATAGTGCTGCCATTCATGAACAGCAAACAAAGGGGAGTTTTCCAACAAAATAACGCTCGCCCTCATACTGATGTTGTAACACAACGAGATTTGAAAGGTGTTGACATGTTACTGTGGCCTGCGAGATCACCATATCCAATTGAGCCCGTATGGGATATCATTGGATGAAAGCTCCAGCAGCATCCACACTGAGCACTGACCGTCCTAGTAATGGCACATAAAGTACAACAAGCATGGAATTCCATACCACAAAGTAACAATCGGCACCTGTGTGACACATTGCATGCACGCTTGCAGGCTTCCAATGAAAATTCTGTAAGTTACATCGGCTATTAATGTAACAGCATTTCCCATTTGAAATGCATTTGCTCGAGCTTAATGTAACCTGTGAACTTGAAAACTTAATCAATTAAGCATATTAACTAGGCAATTACATTGTCCAAATTTCCCCACTCTACAATAAGTTTTTCTTGGTGTTGGAAATATTTTTCCCTTCAGTGTAATGGAGCGTAGATAGCCCTGGAGGGGGGGGGGTTACAATCTCTACAGGACCCCTTCCAAGGGTGCGCAAGTGTAAGGCATATAAATTACTATTCGATACCTTATTTATTTTGTTTTACTTAGAATTTGGTTGTTGTCTTTCGAAAGTTTGCTGACCCATGTCCTAGTTCATAAATAAGTTAACTTTAATATATTTTTAAGTATAAGGAATTATATTTTGCTGCAGTATAGTGAATACTTATCAAATTTTTGGCACAAGGTATATTTAATGCAGTAGCGAAAATGCTCTCTGTGTTCAGTAAGTTCCTAAGCTTAGTCTAGAATATACGATAACGCCTTTTATACATTGGTGCTTTCATTTCAAGAATTCCTTTTTTTTCTGGAAAAATGGAGGTCACGTACTAGTTCTCCGATGAAACCCCCTCTCATAGGATACTTTTCTTTTTCATACATATTTGTATGGCAGTAACAAACTCAAGTAAATAGATCATTATGGTTACCCCCTTCCCAAGATTTTTTAAAATAATTTCTCAGAAGTGTTTAGTTTATATCAATATTTTACAAGTAAAAAAAGCTATTTTCGTACTCTGCTGATACATCATACAAATAAAATTATAAAAACTAAAAACAATTTTTTGTACTAAAAATAAATTAAAATAATGAGATTGAAATTATTTCGAATACTTAACCTTGTAAAAATTAGTTAAAAAGAAAACAACCAAAAGACCCCTTTTAGAGTAAATCGAACTAAGCTGTAACTTCATCTTTAGTCGTCAAATCTGGAAATGGTATCTAAAATTTGTCGCCAGATGCAGAAGGGGATCTGAAAATGGGAAATCGTTAATCCTGATCAGGACAAGGAATCAAAATTATTAAATTATTGTATTATCATCAGTCCTGGACAAGTGATCAAAATTTCGAATTAATCTGACCTTTTAAAGTGGGTAAATGAGTTCAAAGAATCCGTTACATACAAGTAAAGCTTATAAAAGGGTGTTTGGTCATCAATAAATTTAAGGCTCAATAATGACTAAATTTCGTTTTGAGAATAACCTTAACTTTTGTTAAAAACATTAATCTTTAAAAAGTACTCAGATTAGTTAAATATATAACAAACAAGGTTACACTGTCAACGCGCACGTTGGCGAGGAACTGCCAAACTGCTTGATCCTCCTTAGCAGACGGATGACTTATAGTATTTTGAGATGACGTGGCTTGGTATGATCTGCATATGCAGAGCTGCACAGGTGTTAAAATTACTATGCCATCTGCTTGTTCATTTAAGTTCTGACATTTTTATGAGTTTCTATCGAATTATTTCAATGACGAATGTATTGTATTTTATTGTAGCTTTTGCGCAATTTTAAGGGAAATTTTTTTTTTTAAGAAAGTTGAAGAAAAATGAAATTTAAATGAAACTGTCCTTTTTTGTTCATTTGGGCGCAACGAAATATTCAAAATCTAAAGTAATATGACTAAATGAATAGTAATTAAATGCCATGATATATTTAAATGAAAAATATAAAGTACATTTGAAAAAAAAATCAAAGAATAAATAGTAAAAATTAAATACATTAACAACAATACAACATGTTAAATAGCTAAAAGAAAGATTATATGATAAAGCAAAAATTGAAAAAAGAGCCCAGAGCGAATTAAAAAGCAATTTCGAACTAAGGACCGAATAAGTGGAGATAAAATAGTTTGATGGTGCCAACCTTTCCCTTTGCAGCTATATACACTACTGGCCACCGTAAAGACAACACCCTGAAGGAAGCACGCAAATAACATGAAATTTACAACATGCATTAGCGGAGGTGAGATATGCGAATGATTAGAATTTCAACGCAGACACACATCACGCACGCCAGTGGCGCCACCTCAAAACGCTATTTAAGGCTTGGAGATTTCGAAGATTTCAAGCTCGGCAATTGTGGTTTTCTTGTGGTTTTTTCAAAAAAAGATCTGTTATGTTTCGTAGAAAACAGCGATCAGCTTTTGATCAAGTATCCGAGTTCGACAGAGGAAGGATAGTGGCCTACCGAGATTGTGGAATATCTTTCAAGGAAATCGGTAGTCGTGTTGGACGAAACCAAACAACTGTAATGCAGATATGTGATCGTTGGGTGCAGGAGGATACGACGGACCAACGTGGTCGATCGCATCCACCTCAGTGCACCACTTCACGTGAGGACAGGCAAATTGTGCGCAGGGCAGTGACGGATCGCTCAGTCACATCACGAACTATAGCACAGCACATTGAGTCTGTAACGCATCATTCAGTGTCTGCGCGTACCATTCGACGCCATTTACAACAGAGTGGTCTGTCCGCAAGACGTTCATTGCTTGGTCTACCCTTGACGCACAACCACAGACGTCTCCGCCGCCAATGGTGCGATGAAAGAAGGATGTGGGCGTCGGAATGGAATGAAGTTGTCTTTTCTGATGATTCACGCATCTGTCTCCAACACCACGATGGTCGGATTCGAATCTGGAGACACAGTGGAGAGAGGATGCTGAACCTCTGCGTTATGCACCGCCACACTGGTCCTGCACCGGGTATTATGGTATGGGGTGGTATTGAATATCACTCTCGAACTCCTCTAGTACGCATTGCCGATTCTTTAAACAGCCAGCCCTGCATCTCCGAGGTGTTGGAGCCAGTTGTCCTTCCTTACCTTCAGGGCTTGGCCACAGCCATATTTCAACAGGATAATGCACTACTACACGTATCACGCATTATCCAAAGGTTCTTCGTCAATCACCAGATTGAATTGCTTCCCTGGCCGGCTCGCTCTCCGGATCTTTCACCGATAAAAAACATGTGGTCCATGGTTGCTCAACGATTGACCCAGATTACACCGCAGCTGCAACACCCGATCAACTTTGGCAACGTATGAAAGCTGCTTGGTCTGCTGTACCCCAAGAACACATCCAAAGTCCCTTTGAATCAATGCCGAGGCGTGTGGCAGCGGTGATCTCCAACAATGGTGGCTACTCTGGTTACTGATTCTGGCAGGAACCACACTTCACAGAAGTCTATAAATGTAATCATTTGATACTTGGTCAACACGTTATCTACAAAATAAATTTTGTTGTGCTATCTCTTGTCTTTCTTGGTGTTGCATTTACGGTGGCCAGCAGTGTATTTAGATCTGTAATATAGATGGCTGATAAAATATATACATTCAAACTGAGCTGTGCGTTTTTCGAATGCAAGTTCAGAAGAGAAGTAGGAACTCGTATGTCGACTACGACTAAAATATTATGAGTTCCTTTACCATTAGCCTTGGTATTATTCTAGTTTGACATTAATTTACCATTGATAACTACATATTCATACATACTATTCTGCTTTAAAACATCACATGTACTGAATTTTTTTTACGTCATATATATTTTCTTCAAAAAATAATGTGAAAACGTCATGTAAAAAAAAAAGAAATGATTTATAGTCAAAAAGTATATCTTACACGTTATATAGATAGAAGTAATATAGCTTCTGACAGCCCCCGACTTAAACATGCAATCAATCAATCGATATACACTATCCAGAAACTGTATAAAATTAAATAAAGAATGTATTTAATAAGAAGAAATTTTTAAAAATACACTGAAACTCTCAACTATATATGTTTATGTGTATGGGCTTTTTATGCATTGAATTTTTAATATTTGTATTAAAACCATAAAGCTTTTAATTGGCAACTACTAAATCCAATTAGGAACAAGTGTGTATAAACATATTACTTCAGGAAAGGATAAAAAAAATTAATTAAAAATATAATTAAAATAATATTTTTAATTATTTAGAATTATTTGTTGCTAATAACTTCATTCGTATATGGTTAAAAGAATTCAAATCTCAATCCTCACTAGAAAAATCTACCGCATCTGCTATGCTTTTTGTTCTCTAGAAAATCCTGTCTAGTTTGAGTTTTGTTCTCTAGAAAGTCCTGTCTAGTTAGAGTTTTGTTCTCTAGAAAGTCCTGTCTAGTTAGAGTTTTGTTCTCTAGAAAGTCCTGTCTAGTTTGAATTTTGTTCTCTAGAAAGTCCTGTGTTTTCATCCTGCTTTCGACAAGAACCTCGTTCCCAATTATTTAACGAATTAAGAACCTCAAATTTAAACCAGAAATTTGAAAAAAATTCATTTTCATCTTTCGTAGACTAACCAATGTATGCATTTTTGGTGTTTGATTTTAAATCTGCCAGAATACTTAAGCCATGAACTGAAAATAAACATTTCTTAAACCTTATATCGTACTTTTTCAATACCGTATAAAAAGAAATGATTGTATTTTTAATATAAGACATCTGAATCAGTTTTTATATATTAAAGAGCTTCCGTAATTCTTTTTAAAATATTTTTGTGGTTTTTCGGCTTAAAATGCTTTATTAGTTTTTAATCTACCTCCAGACAGTAATATGCAATTTTACTTATTGTATTTTTTAGAGAAAAATATGTAAAAATTCTTCTTTAAGGATTTAAAAAAACATTTCAAAAGTCTTGTTATTTAAGTTAAAAACTAATATTTTTATATATTTATTAAATTTTATTCACAAATATATATATCATCTTTATTTTCTAATTTTCAAATTCCTATTTCCTTTTTATGAATTTCCAGTTTCCTATTTCTTAATATTTTCTATGAATTAATTTGCAAATTTGCTAGTGACTCATTCACTCCTCTAATAAAACAACAAATTGTCATGCTGTTTCAAGAGAAAACTAAGAATCCGTTATTGTCTTTAGCTCTAGAAAAATTTCCAAAGCAAGATAATGAATTTTTTCATTTAAATTGACCGTGGATATTGTTAAGTTAGTGTGGATATTCTTTGAAATTTTGGATCTTTTACTAAAAAATAAGATACATTCTATGTAACTCTTTTCTTTGCAAAATATGCATACAACTTGGAAAACAAACGCGACAACAAAAAAAAAAAAAAAAAAAAATGTTATAAATTATGAAGCAAGGTTCATCTTCTCTGAAATAAAATTAATCAAGAAATTGTTGACATTAATTTCTTAAATGCAATGGAACACGATATTCTTCAAAAATGTGCAGCTCGGTGGAAAATCAAAAATAATTTTAAAAAACCTCATATAACTAATAACTTTTTTAAAGATTATTACTGTTCTTTGGAATTTCATCACTCCGAAATAACGAAAAATAAAAAATAAAATCTCACGGTGAAAAACAAAACGTCTTTTCTTTAGTTTTCCACCCTACAACTGGCAAACAAAAATTCCAATTCTGCGAAAAATCCGTAACTTTCGCCAAATATGTTGACACCGAGATACTATTTCTTCGAAAATGTGCTTTTGTATATACCCGGATCTTTTCTTGAAGAGATTCGCCACTTTTTTTGGCGTTGATATCGACTTGTTCGTGTCATATACAGGGGACATCCGGTTGTTTTCCCATAGAAACTGTGGACACAGCCAGGAGAGCCTCCTTAGAAACAAAAGAGAAGACTGAGCCGAACAGTGAAAGTAATATGTCATCGAATCTCGGATAATAACGGGCAATAGAAAACGAATAATATCTCCCTGGAAACTAAGTACAAGTCCTTTTGTGGTCGGTGTTGGTGACGACGATGGATGGAAGAAAAAAATAATTTTGTTTAGTCTATTAATGGAGCATATATTAGTTTTCCAAGTATTGATGATATTTTTATTTTAAATGAGTAATTTCGTGGTTGGTTAATATTTTAATATTTTGCACGGGTATTGTGTGATTTTTGCTTTCTAATTATCTAGATATATTTACGCTGATGTTTGCTTTGCAATGTATATATTTGAAGTCTGTTTTTTTCATAATTATCTTTCTAAATTTATTTATGCCTTAGTGATATTATTTTAGGTTATATTTTGGGTGAAGGAGGGGGGGGGGGTTAAATTTGATTGGAATTAGAATTTGCCGTCTAAATTAAATCAAATTTAAATTCAAATGCAATTCTTATTTTTATAAAAAGCCTTAAACATCATTGAAATGCTTAGCAATTATAAAAAGCTACGAGAAATATAAAGGAAATATTTCTAATGTATCAATTTAATTTAATTCTTGAGTTTAAAGGATTTTATTTCTCTCTGTATATGGATTGAACTTTTTATATTACGTTTGAATGGATTTTTTTTGTTTCATGCATGAAAAGTATTGAAGGATAGAACTCGGCACCGTCCGTTACGCGCTTAGGGATCCTAAGCGCGTAACTTACCGCTAGACAAAAATGATCACTTCATTTCGGAGGCTGTTACAGGCTTATATAAATAATACCACACACTCTCCTACCAGTGAGTCGGTAGGCGAACGAACGATAGTTATGACGAGCGTGTGAGTGAGTGCTGTTGCTTCAAGTGTGTCTGATGTATTGATTGTTGCATCGCGTGTGTCTGACGTTTTGATTGTTGCCTCGCGTGTGTCTGACGTCTTGATTGTTGCATCGTGTGTGTCTGACGTCTTGATTGTTGCATCATGTGTGTCTGACGTCTTGATTGTTGCGTCTGTGTGTCTGACGGCTTTTTGACTGCATTTATGGCCACGACAGCTGCGCGAAAGTTACATATTTCTTTGTTCAGCTTCAAGGTCACCAATGAAAGATAGGACTTGGCACCTTCCGATTCGTAAACATGTAACTTACCGCTAGACTAAAATGATCACTTCTGTCCGGAGGCTGTTACAGGTTTATATAAATACCACCCCTTCACACTTCTCCACCAGTGAGTTGGTTGGCGAACGAACGATAGTTGTAATGGCAAGCGAGTGAGTGGTTGCTGTTGCTTCAAGTGTGTCTGACGTATTGATTGTTGCATCGTGTCTGTCTGACGGCTTGATTGTTGCGTCATGTGTGTCTGACGTCTTGATTGTTGCGTCATGTGTGTCTGACGGCTTTTTGACTGCATTTACGGCCACGACAGCTGCGCGAAAGTTACATATTTCTTTGTTCAGCATTAAGGTCACCAATGAATGATAGAACTTGGCGCCATCTGATCCGTAAGCTTGTAACTTACAGCTGGACTAAAATGGTCACTTTAATGTGGAGGCTGTTACTGCCTTATATATATACCACCACCACAGTATCATTATAATTTGTAACTGCAGCTATTTTTGTTGTTATAAGTACAACGTTGATAGAATTAAAAATTTAATCGTATCTACCTACATAACATTCTATTGTCGAAAATTTAAATAGTTTTAGTACGCTTTTGATTTATAAATAATAGTATGTTAACAGGTAATTAATTTTTTATTATGATATTTTATTGAATACTGGCTTTTTAAAATTAATTTTAAATTTATATTTAGGTTTATAAATATTAAAATTTCTTTTACTTTTCTTATTCTCATTAATTAAGATAGTTCAGTAGTTTTATGGCGATGTACAAATAAGTAATAATAGTTTCTATTTTTTTTTTTTTTTTTTTTTTTTTTTTTTTTTTTTTTGCTACTGAACTTTTCCCGTTTATGTAGATCATCCTCAAACTCGAATGCAAAAAGCTAATTTTCCTTCTATTATTCAGGTAGCGTTAAATAACTCGAGAAATGTTTTAATTTGTTTAGTGAGAATTTGTATACGAATTTGTTTAACTCTCTCATAGTAAATAACTTTGTGTCCCTAGATTCTGTTCCCGTAACTTCTGAAGTAGGGTCGGAATTTTTAATTTATCATTTTTATCGCTTTGGTTTTAATCTCCCTTTTTCTGGAGAATTTTTTTTTCACAATTTTTAGAGTATAACTACTTCGAAGCAGCTCTTATCATTACTTAAAGAAAATTTACAGTAGATTCGACAGATACCAACTTCTTATAACATTTGATCATCAGCGTTCAATTATCAGGACTTGTTTACTATATCCTACGTCTTTCTCCGCTCAAAAGTAATAAAAAATCACTTCAGCCATTTTTTACAAGTCCACACTTAGACCGAATGCTACAAATTTTTGAGATTCAATCCGGATTCATCCTGAGATGTGTTTCCAAAGATAGTTTGAAGCCGACCTCTTTATTTTAGTAGAGCCTATAGAGAACATTCTAAAACAAAAGCCGCATGTACTGAAATTTTCTTTGCTAACGCCCACAAGTACAAGATCTGGAAAAAAATGTCGTTTTTCGTATTCTTGTACCATGATCTACTATAGGACTAGTCTAGTGGTGCTATGCACATAAGCAATAATAGTTAATACATACTGAACTCACCTCTTGCTTGTTTCCTAGATCGAGACGAAATTTAATTACAAACTTAAATTGCGTTTTCTATTATTCTGATGCCCCTAAACAACTAAAAGTACTTACAAATTATACCTTCGACCAAAAGAAGGCATCACTTTAAAAAATGTCACCATATGCTATTGCTATTATGTCCGAATATGTGAGGGAATGGTTTCCATTACTGACTGCATAATCGCAAAATTGGGTGACATCATTTGATTTGAAAAATAAGTCGACGCGATATAATACGTAAGAACCGTTATAAATTATTTATTGCGTTGTTCTAATCTCCACTTAGCACTATCATTGGTATATTTCATACACTTATTGTAGAGTTATATAACTATATTTAATTCAATAATTTACAAATTTTCATCTTAGAAAGTACAACCAAACTATTCCTTAGCTTAAGATAAATTAAATAGCTTTATTTTATTGAGTACAGAGATGGGGGAAGGGGAAAATAATATAACTCAGTCTTGTGAATAAAAACTATTCATAGAAGCGATTACCAACACAGCCGTTGCTTACGGAAAACAAAACGAGAATGAACATAAAACATGAGATACAACTTAACATTGTTCACAAGGCTACCTATTGGACTTTAAACAAATAAAATAAAACACTATTTAATAGTAAGGAAATTTTGATTACATTTTCGGAGTAAGCACTAAGGAGAGCAATTAATCTTTCACGCAGCATCATAGAACATCGTTATACACTTGCTAGAAAAAGTCTGCGTTTACGGACTATTGCTTACATAAACAACGAAAAAAAGAATTTAAAAACTGGAATTTGAATTTTTTTAAAAATTATATTTTACTTAGTTCATTCCAAGTATTGAGAATAACTAAAGTAAACTCGGTTTGCTTTCAAAGCTTTTAAAATAAAGACAGGTTTATAGCGATACTAACAAAAATAAAGTAGAAAAAGTTTGCGTTCACTGTTTTAGTATTAACTATAAAAATTGTTTAAAAAGGATAATGAGTTGTTTAATAGATGGTTGGGTCTTTTGAGAACCTCTTGAAGTCATTTCGGCATTGAATTATTAAGTCTAATGGTTTCTTCAGTGCTTAACTTTTGACATTATCTATTTGACATCTCTTCAGCATATCCTTGTTAGATATATTGTGTTCACGAATCCTAGGCTCCTACAAATCCAACAGGTGTTCTGTAGGATTCAGATCAGGTAACTGCGGGGGCATGTGCAATTGATTTGGGACATTATACAAGAGCCAAAGCTTTACAATCTCAGTTAGATGCTTAGGACTGTTGTCGTGTTGGAAACGAAACGACGACCCTAGGCCGAGTTTGGTGGTACTTTCCTTAAATTATTCTTAGGACATCAAGATAATCATATTTGTTCATAATTGATTCTTTATACTCCAACTTGACAACACCATTGCTCGCCATGCACCCCCACACTATAACTCCACTGACACCGTACTTTACCGTTGGTACTAAATGCTCTTTTTAAAACACTTCTACAAGGTTTTCTGCGTACCAATTTACGATCTTTTATGCCAAAGATACAAAATTTGCTGTCTCGGAGAATATCACAGTTCTCCAGAACTCTGAAGGTTTATGTATATGCTCTTTTGCAAAAGCTATCCGTTGGTCTTTGAAATATAAGACTTTTTGTGAGCCATTTGACTACGGTATCCAGCCTTTTTCAAGATTTTTCTTGCAGTATCCACACAAATGCTTTTGTTAAACTTCTCCTGAATGTCTGTTGCTATTTGAGTTGCTGTCAAACGCGGATTTTTTTTCACAGCGGATATGATACTTCATTTTTCTCTGATTGTGAGTTTAGATGGAAGACCTGAATGAGGTTTAGATATGTATACTTTTGTAGATTTAAAATTATAAATAACACGCTGGATAGATGAATACTGCCATCCAACGGATCTGGTTATATCCCGACGACTTTTTCCTTCTTTCCTCATTTTCACAATGATTTTAAGTTCACTGATGCTAATTTTCTTCCTTTTTTCCATGTCGTTGATTTGCTTCGTATCTCACAAAAACATAAAAATTATTGCGTTACAACTGTCAAAAGCTATTTTACTTGATAACTGAATACAAAAATTCTATTAACTCATAACGCCTGTCGATAAAAATTCCAGGAATCAAGAATATTCAAATAGTGAACGCAGACTTTTTATGCCTACTATTCGTGTGTTTTGGTACAAAACTTCCATCATTTTAAGTAATTTTAGTTGAAAATTAACGAATTCTTTTGCATGCTCAATATTTAAATAGTAGTAAGCAAATTCATGAAACTATGTTAGAAAAAAAAATTATATTTCTATTAAATTTTAGCTTTACTGTATGATTTGTTATGGGTGAACGCAGACTTTTTCTAGCTAGTGTATATGAAACTAGAAAATTCAGAAATTTCACCATACTTGAATTTAAAAAATTAGGAACGTGACATTGATGGCACGTGACACAATATTTTGGGCACGCCAGCGATTAAAATGGTTTGCATTTAATTTCAAAATAACAAAGTTTACGGTAAAAATTACGAACAAACTCGAGTGATTCATCGCGGGGTGGTGGGGAGTATACTCGTTTGTTATTGTCTTGGCTATGTTAAGTCGTAGAATACAATTGCTTATGATGCAAAGTTTGTCTTCTACGCATAGCATAGTCAATTTCATTGACACAACTGTATTTTAAAGTTTATTTGTGTTATATTTATGGTTTTTATTTGTTATTTAACATGGCTAGTTCAGCAAAAGAACAAAAAATGCAAGACAGTAAGTGTAACAGAGAATTCTAATTCGGTGAATCTACAAATATTACATTATTAGTAAAAGCGACAAAGTGGTGTGTATTTTTTGTTCTGGAATATTGGTGCGCGGAATATCAATCGTAAAAAGTCATTTTGAAACAAATCACATACCCTTTCGTCAAAAAAGTGAACCGCAGCAAAAATAGTTAATTGTTTAGAAACCGTTTGGCACATGACTCCAATTCAGCATGCAGTCTAGTGAAAGTAACATCTTACAATCCTAATGTAAGTAGTTTGTCATCCAATCTGCAACAACAGAAGTCATGCTTATGTTACCTTACAACTTGAATTATACACGCGTAACTAAAGCATTTACAACTATACAGTGCGAAAGGTATTTTTCGAAGTTAATAAAGAGTTTGGTGGTGTTAGTATTTCGTTTTATTATTTTCTCAATAATCACAAGTCAAAATTATTTGACGGCACATCTATACCTCGTTAAACACTTTAGAAAAAATGACACATTGATCCATAAAGGTTCGCCACCCCTGTTTCCGAGTAATTTATGAATAATATTCACACAAATATTTTTCGTCAAACGTTTTATCACAGTTAACAGACTTTCCGTTCTCTTAATAATTAATCTTAAAAAAAAGTCCTTTTTCTTGGTGCAAGTGAATAATGTATGGCTAACAGAAAAGTTGCGAAAACTGTTCAAAGAACACAGAGCACCAAACGCTGAACTCTAATGCTCTCCTTTAACAGTGAGATTGAGAAAAAGAAATCTTTTTACCTCGGGGAGTTGGTATAATGGTTAAATCAATGATCCGCAATAGGTGGACTCGATTCAGATTGCACTGGAGGCGGCAAAAAAGAAAAGAACACCTGAATTTTTTAAGCTCTGATAATGACCAAGCAGCTATTTTGGTATATTAGGAGCACTTGATGTTTTTGGAATGACCTCGGTATCAAAAGCTGATTCGATTAAAATAACTACACAGGACGCATTTGTCATGCAAATTGCGTAAATATGATGGAGGGATTTTATTGAAGGAAATGGCTCTTTCTCTCAGAATATATGGCTTACTGTAGGCTTGAATTAAGGCTATTAAAATGTAGTTAATTTCCACTTATTTGAAATGGATGGAATTCTGTAGCTCCGGGACGAGTGTTATTTTAATAATTATTATGTAATTCTCTTTATGAAATTGTTTAATAGAGTTTTTTTATTTTTATGCATGAAATTTTCTTATTTTTAAGATATATGAGTCAAATATATTTTTTTCTGGATTTTGTATCTGTTGAAGGAACGGTATAATTAATATTATATGATATAACTAATATTATATTATGATATAACTGAACACCGTATAAATAAGTTTTACAGAGGTGGTAAAATTTAGTCAACAAGAAACTGTCGAATCAAACTCTGAGTTTAAAATTTGGTAGTGAAAGGTGGGGAAAATTATTTTCATGACATTATATGCTTCTAGTAAAAAAAACCCGTTTTTCTATCCTTTTAAAAGTAAAAAATAAAAATAAAAAATACTTTTCAGTGATATTGACGTAGTTTCCTGTTCCTTTTATGCTTGTACTGAAACTTAATCAATTAATTTCATTATATAAAAATCCCCGATTGCAATTAGTAAAGAGCATTATCTCGGGTTTTGTTAATAAAATTGTGGTTATAAATTTAAACAAATATTTGCTAATTTTCCAAAGTTATAAAAAAAAATATATCCCGATTATACAGCTCAGTGTGAATCATGCTTTTTTATTATTATTAAACGGAAAAATTCTTAGTAAAAGCAATTTTTACTGTATTTTTTTTCAAAACTTTCCCTTTAATGCCTGCTTTTTCTTTTTGTTTGCTTCAGTTTTGAGCAACTGCGGTTAATTTAAATAATTTTACTGCGGCATTTTTTCGAAGAACAATGCGGCGCTGGTGACTAATTCGTTACTCCGATTCTTACTCATTGTCAGTCTGAGTTTTCAACCTAATGGATTAAAATAAGAAAAAAAAATACCAAAATATTTAAACAGTGGTTTTCATTCTCATAAATACTTTGTTTGAAACGCACAACCTTCACTTAAATTTTTAACCACTTTCCTTTCAAAAAAGGTTTCGAGTTTCTATAAGTTTTTTGTACATTTTACGCTATTGTCGGCTGCGGTGCAAACTAAGATATTGTTAACTCATTATGTCTTAAATTGACAATCATTGCACCAATAAAGCTAATGTGTGGAGCTGAAATGTATATTTTGCCTACAAATAAAAAGAAAAGTAGACATTTTCATTATTTTTGAATGAAGTATTTTTTTTCGTTCTTTGTATATTCTCATTAGTTTTGATTATAAAAGATGGTGACTGTATTAACTAAATTGATATTGTCGTGGGTCATGGTTGACTATATGATAATCACTACATTTAATTCAGTAGTTAGTTCGAGTCCTGATTGCACTTAATATCTGTCGTCCATAATTGAGAGGATTTTGAGTATTAAATGGAACTGGGTCTTCACAGTGGTGTGTAAATTAAGAGTGGGAGTAATTTGGCCAAATGAAGCCATGCTTCTTAACTCCGTTCCAAACTATTAAAGCCTGTAACTCAGAGGTGGGTAGATATTTCCAGGGTATGGGCTACTTCTAATGTTTTCAATGTGTTGCGGTCCACCCAGTGGCCCCCCAGGGGGCTCACCTTCTTTAGGTGAGTACGGGTGTCACAATCTCGAGGTTGCCCTAGTGAACTTTTCCTTTTCCCACGGGGTTTACTGTCTTTGGTAAACACGGGCTTCACGAACCCGGGGTACCCTAGTGATCCTTCTCTATTTTCGACCCTCTTTCTTGTCATTCAATTCATTCTTTCTTTCTCTCTTCCCGTCTAGACCACAGATATTAAAACAAATGTTTGGCGCAGTATAGCCGAAATCGGCTCTTGCGCCAATAAACCCCAAAATCACTCACCCACCCAGTGGCGATTCTGTGTTAAAGTTGAATGTTTTCTTTTTCAACACTTGTTTTCAATATTGTACCCCTCTTTTAAAATATGACATATTACTATTATTTCTAAAAAAACACAAAATTGTCAAGTTAAATGCTTGAACAAGTATGAGCGACTGCTAGACCGTGGAAGTATTCTTTGCAGCGAGCAGCGAATAGACGTGAACCGATGAATCTGGAACCGACTTATGAACTTTATTTGTTTGCTGCCGAGTCCCGCGCCATAGCGGAACATGGCCTCAAGCCGAGAGCCCGATTCCGCGAAAGCGCGATATATGGAGTCTCAGTAGCAAATCTCGTGCATTCGCGGGAAGTGTTGATCATCAACATTTTACTCTCAATATAGTCGACGAATGGGAAAAATTCATTTATATGGTTTGCATACCTGTAATTGCCTTTTTACCTACAGCGGTAGTGAACGTGTTAATCCTCATCGTGCGCATCCAATGAAGGTACATACAATGTCTGCACATTAATCGAATAATTTGCTTAACTAAACACAGTCACATCCATTGTAAAAAAGCCAATTATCCAGTCTAGCTCACTTCGATTTACTATAAATATGTTTATTTTAGTATGAGCGTCTAAGAGAGGTATTATATAATAAAGTGGTCACTACAAAATGTCTTGGCGGTCCACCGAT
Source organism: Trichonephila clavata (assembly GCA_019973975.1). Classification (NCBI taxonomy): domain Eukaryota; kingdom Metazoa; phylum Arthropoda; class Arachnida; order Araneae; family Nephilidae; genus Trichonephila; species Trichonephila clavata. The sequence continues at coordinate 195,527 of BMAO01002039.1, forward strand.
CTATCGCGGAATACTTAATGCCCATCCCTGCTGTAACTGATAACTCTAGTGAGATGTTAACTTAAAATAATCAATCAGTGCTAATTGAAAAAAAATCAGCAATAAATGAAATAAATCTTGTTTAAAAATGTATAAAATATGACAGCACAGTTCTATCGGCATTATCAACAGTCATCTTTAATTTTTATTTGAGATTATTATATTATTGAAAATTACTATACCATATTTACTCGAATCTAAGCCGTCTCAATTCTAAACCGCACCTCAAACACTCAAAATGTTTTTGTGGAAAAAAAATTGTCATCGATTCTAAGCCGCACCCCTAATTATTTTACATGAATTTGAGAAAAAAATAAAAAAACAATTGTGTAAACGGTTTATTAATGTCCGATACTTAAGGTATCTGACTACCCTAAAATTGTAAGTTTTGCCAAAAATTGAGAACTTTTTTTTTGTGATTTTATTGTATAGGCCACCTTATTAGCTTTATAAGAATACCAAGTTTATTATTTTCCGTTCACGAAAACAGGAACTACAAGTGTTTTAGTAGAAGCAAATGCCATTATGTTAAGCAAGGTGTGTGTCATACTCTAAAAAGCATTTTACTCGAAATGTGTTTTTTTGAAAATACTCAAACAAGGGCATCGATTTCTAAAAAAAGTTTTGAAAGTAATTAACTGAAAATTTTTGTGTACTGTTGAACTATTTGAACCTTCAGATTTATCAATCACTGTTTTGTTACAAAATTTATAGCCCCTTCTGTGAATATAACCTCTGTTTTTTTAAGCAATTTTATGTAATAACAAAGATAAAGTGCTCTAGTTTTTGCAAAAATTAAAATATCTCTTATTCTGAAGGTCACTTCAAAAATGAATAAAATAGTAACACATCAAAATTGAAAATCTGTTCATAAACTTTTGGTACGGAATGGACCGTGTTTGTGTTATTTTTTTTGTCAATTTGTATCCATTTTTTCCCATTTTAGTCATAATAATTTCTCTTTCTCTTCTTAATTTTAGCATATTTTTCTTCAAATGAATTAAACAAATGTAAAAATAACAAAAAAATCCCCATACCTCCATTTTTTTAAAAAAAACAAAGTTGTCGCAACCAGTCGGATACCTTAAGAATTTTTTTAAAAAAATTGTAATGTGAAGTATTGAGAAATGAATAATATATTTATTTTACCAATATTAAAAACTTTCATGAATCTATAATTACTCTAACCACCAGTATCATGTTTCAAAAATGATTCGTCACTCCCACTGGTACAGCTGACTTCGTCGCCCTTTTCCCACATGCTGTCGTCTTTCATACCATCCAATGCATTTGTTATACACAAAATTTTTTTCAAAAAATGAATAACAGAATAATGTATTATAGAAAAATGTAAAAGAATTATGAAAGACTGTTGAACGTTTTCAAGCAAAATTATATCATTTGATTTACGCTATCGATGTATATTTGTTTCATTCATGTCGATATTTCAATGGTCACTGCTTTGTTTTAGTTTTTTATGCACATAAAATTGCCTCCCTGTCCATACTTGCATAATAGTGAACTCGTCTTGATGCTATGACTGATATCTTTAAAGTTTAGATGACTAAACGAAAAAGAACATATGCGAAATAAACCCTAAATACGAGCAGAGAACGATGTTAAGGATAGACTGAATACTGAAGATGAACTACAGAATGGGATGTCCTTCATGCAAGTGGCCAGAATGAACAGTCACATTTTTTTCTTTCGAAAGGGATGTAAACTCAATTTCCCCTATCTAACAAATGTTTTGCCTTTGATTCTAAGCCACACCCGATTTTCAGTAGCATTAACACTGGAAAAATAGTGCGGCTTAGATTCGAGTAAATACGGTAATTTAAATTTTATCTAAGGATAATTTCATAATTACAGATATTTGAAAAAAAATAGTTGACAAGAAAACCTTAAAGGCACAATTTAAAATTCATCAGAAATTACGCGTAAAAAGTAATATCAGATATTTAAAAAATAATTATATATTTATAACATGTATATTAAATTTGCAATTAACTTTAAAGTTACGTTAAATGAGTTATTCCCACATGGAGACATACAAAAAAGAATTACACAGTAAATTTTAATATAATACGGCTCAAAAAGTGTATTTAAAATTTTCAAAAAACTTTCAAATTAATAATTAACATTTTATAAAGTAATTAGATACAAAATGGTCCCAGAATTAATGAACACAAGAAATAAAACAAGCAAATGTAGGGCGTTGGAAAATTAACCTTGGTCTTTATTTAATTCTGTATAATCATGAATAAAATAGTTATAATCTTTTAATTGATTGTTTTTATATTAAGCTATCCGACAACGTTCGGAACGTGGTTTTAAGAAAAGCGTGTTGTTGGTGTTGTTACTAATGCCACCTGTCTGACGTAGTCAGATCTAGGCCCACGAAATTCATCATGGCACCGGGCTATATTGTACGCCTGTCGTTGGTCTAAGCTTTGAGCCCCCATGAAGGTGACAGTACGTTTTCGCTCACACAACACGATAGATGGCGACACCATTCGGACCCATTGATTTAACGAGCACGTTCTCCGTTTTGTACTCGGCGGATATTTGGTGCGTCAGGCATCGAACCCAGGCCTTCCGGTCTATAGTCTGATGCTTTAACCACTAGGCTAAGAAAAGCGTATAAATTAATAAGTATTTTGATATTTAGTGTCATCTGAATTAGAATATACATAGAAAGTTGTTTTACGAATATTATCAAAAGGAAAAAAAATATTTAAATGCAATTTTTACACAAAAGAAGAAGAAAGAATAACAGTTTTTCAAAACATTATCCTTTTTTGGATAATGCTTCTATAGTAATAATATTTTCTTTCATCCTATCACAGTGGATCGATAAATGAGTATCAAGCTTGCTTGGGAACGAAACACTGGGGGGGGGGGGGTTCGCGTCCCCCTAATCGGAGCATTAGCTCATGGTCCTCCGTGCTCAAGGTATCGAAAACTGAGATGGTACAGTAGGTCTTGGTTTTCATGGGTTGTTGCGCCACTGAGTTTAGATTTTAGTTTAGTAATTATATATTACCTATATATAGCTAAAAAGACTTCTGTACAAAGCCTGAAATAGGATTTTTAAATATATTACTTATAGGAAGGGGATTTATTCATATCATGCGTCAGAATAGAGAAATTTTAAAAAAAAAAAAAAACATCGGCATCAATTATTCGTAACTCTGGAAATAAATTGAATTTTTCAAAAATCCTTGTTCAGGCTCCGTAAAGTCTTATCCCTATATAAATAAAGTATTATTATTATTGAAGACTTTTTCATAAAAGGAGAATGTTTTGAAAACATGCCATTCTTTCATCATTTTTTGCTAAAAATTCATTTAAATAACTTTTTTGTAATGATATTTTTAAAGCAATTTTATGTGTGTATTCTATTTTATGTGGCATTAAATATCAAAATAATTGTTAATTTATACATATTTTCAAAATCATGGTTCCGTACTAAGTAGTATACCTTTATTTTAAACACTTATTTCAACAACACTGTTAACTCAATGTATGTGTCATACAATATAATACAGTTAATTTTTAAATACTCAGATTTTTTTTCAAGCAGAAAAATGTAATTATTCTAGAATAATGATATTCAATGCCTTCCACGTGATTTATTTTTAGAAGAGAACACTATATTTTAAAAAAAGTAAATTTTGAAGTTCTAAACAATGATCTTCGTTTAATGAAAACTCCTTTATTTTCTTTAAAAAAAGTATACATTTTTTCCTTATCCATTGCGCTTTGCAAAACTCAACATATTCTTTTCTTTAAAAAAAAACATCTCAAGTATATGATATTTATTCAATCCACTCTACAGTCTTGCATGATGGGGGGGGAAAATCTAGTAAACACAAACGATAACCGAAAGAGTAAAAAAAAGAGGGGAGGGGAAAGGATATAGAAAAGGGAAAAAACCGTATAGAAAACTTCATTTAACTGCGAAAACTTTCATAAAAATGCATTTAAACCCCCTGTCTCTACCGTTGTTTATTCTCGACTGCAACAGCTCTATGGGAAGCACAGCACCAGTTCTTGCTTTTTGAAAGAAAAACATCCCATTTCCGTTATATATATTTCTGGCTCCATCGCGCTCTATCAAAGATAGAAGAGAGTTTAATCGCTGGGGGAGAGAGGTAGGAGCGAAGAGATGCTCTTAATATAGCCTCTGTCAATACGGAATAAAAGTCAATTTCTCTGCTTTCTTCGAAGAAAAGCTCATAAGGATGTTGTTAGTTTAGAAGAGAGATACCGTAATAATGGCAATTATTGCTTTGGAACAGGGAAACTTTTCTATCTTTGAAAAGTTTTAAAGATTCTTCCGAACATTATTATAAAAGAAAGTAACCGTAGAGAGAGAGAGAGAGGAAAATTTCGAAGAATGTGTTGTAGCTATATTGGAAATGAAAGATGTTTGATTGAACCCTTTTCTTGGTCAAAAGAGAAGATTTAAAAGGGCTCGTTTATTACAAATTACTAGTAGTGCATGGCGTTCTGGTGTTGGAATATACTACAGGCCTGATACTTAATGTTTTAAACTTATATTTTATTAATTTGAAAGTATAAGAGATGTAGAAACTTTTAAGTAATATTGGAACATTGGCAATATGATCCTCAAAAGTATTGGTTCATATTTGTAGTACTTGTCAGAACTGAAGATTCGTACAAATAAGTCATTATAGTTTTTGAATGAATATCTAGTGGAATAAATCCATTTCAAAGTACATTTTTTAAATCTAATTTGGCCGCGGTAGCTAAGTGGTCAAGGTATCGGGCTAGTGGCTGGCGTGTCATGAGTTCGAGCCCAGTACCACTGAAGACCCACAGGTAGGGGAGCGATGCACGTTTAATCTGTTGAAAGCTCAAACATCCTCCCGTTGGTGTGGAGTGGTAACTTGGAGAGGGGGGTGCCAGCTCAGGTGTCATCCTCGTCACTTGACCATGGTTCAAAATTATGAGGTCCGTCGTCAAAAGCCCTCGTGTAACAGAACAGTGCGACGTTAATATTCTCTCACTCTTTGAACCAATTTTTTTTATTTACTAGAAGAATATTCATTATTTGTACTCTTTTATTTTTACAATAATTGAAATACATTGAATATATGAATGCATTTTGGAAATATATGTTTTGAAGGTATATAAAAAACCATATGTGAGTGTATCCCGATAAAAGTTTTTATAAGTAATGCCGCACGGGTTCATGGACTTGATCTAGATGTTTCTGTCGGTCAAGTGGGATAAGAAACAACAACAACATAAGTAATGCGCATACAAAATTTTAAAATTAACCAAGATTGTAAATATTGTAAACGCTTGTATTACTTCATGCTGTAAATTCAGAAAATTTAACAGTTCTACAAATCATTTCCCTTAAAAGGAATACCAATAGATTAATCTTCTTGTTGCACTAAAATTAATTTAAGCTATGTATATAGGAGAAAAGGACTAACTCATCACGACATGAGATTTCTGGAACTATTAGACTTCCAGACTTGAAATTTGGCAAACATGTTTCTCATGTTGAGTAGAGATCTGAGAAGAATGGATTGTACGGAAAGCGACTGTCAGGGTGAGTTACAATGGAATTTCTGGATTAAAAATTTCCCGTTTTACAACTATTAGACCTACAGACTTGAAATTTTTTGTTTTAAATATCTTTTCATTTCAATAAAAATTTTCTTTTAAAATCTTTAAAATATTTTCATGCTTCCTTAGTTATATTTAATAAATTTTTAAAATATTTAAACATTTTTCCTTAAATGCCATCCTATTTTGATATTTGGACTGAACCTGGTTGAAGTTGCTCACTTCATATGTTGCTGTGTTCATTTGATTATGTATGATTCTAAAACTTCTATTTAGAATTTTTTTCTGCCTTTGGGTATCCATATAACTTCTTATTACGGTACATAGTTTTTAGAGACTTAAACAACTTATTCTTGCACTATTTTCTCTTCCTTTCAACCCAATAAGATAAGTTAATAAGTGGAATGTTGACTGGCTTTAAGAGTATGTCTAAAATTCCAATCTTAGTTCCTAATGCTAAGAGTTTGCAGCTATATTACTCCGAACACTTAACTTGGACCATCACATTGCTATTGATTGGACATTAGTTTGTTAAAATAGTATATTACTAACTATCCAGATGTTTAAGTTCTAAGCTATTTTAGATGTACAGAAATGGGGGGGGGGGTGACACATTTCGGCTAGAATTTCTCTCTCAGGATTTTTTCATCACAATAAACAAGAATCTACTATAGAATAATGAAAGAATAGCTCGCACAATGTTTTCATCTCACCCTATAGAATTAGTCGGGAACCATTGGCGACAAACTCAGAAATTTTGAGCAATGGTCAAGGGTGATAATCACGTTTTAATTGTGTGTGTGTGTGGTATATCACGCGATTTCCATCACATATCTATGATATTAACGCTCATTTCCCCCCATTTAAAGGGAAGAAACTCCTCTCATTTTGTAGGATAATCCTTCTGAAATAACATTCGAACACATTTTGTTTAATATCTCTGACTACGAAGCTTATACCAGAGGGCAATTCCGAAACTAACCGCCGCGCGTTTGGGCGTAGTGTTGGAAGTACAGTTCAGAGCGCTCTCTATCGAATGCATGATCAATCTCTGATTCCCTAAGCTTCCAGTCAGCGAATGAGAGTGTCTTAGGTGCAAGAGTTTGCTAGTTATAACGTGACAAAATGTGTGCCGCAATAGAAAATTCAGCGGAATGTGAGGCCCTAGGAGTGATAGGATGTTATTGCGCCAAAAAAACTTTCAGCAGCGGATATCCTTCGGGAGTTGTGTGCCGTATACGGGCCAAAAATTTTGAATGAAGGTGTAGTGCGTCAATGTATACCATTTTTCCTGACCCAAGAACAAACATCCATAAAGTATCACGAAGTGGAACGCTGTCTGTAAAGAGTACAGATCTCATACGATTACCATCTAATCACTGCAATAAAAAAGTGGCTTGGGAGCAGGATTTCACTGACGAAGAGGAACTTAAAAGCGCTGTGACACATTGGTTTAAATCGCAAGCGGCCGCTTTTTGTACAGAAGGAATTGGTCAATTGGTACGGCGGTAATTCAAACGGTATGACCAGTGCTTGAATAATGGGGAAGACTATGTTGAAAAACAGAGGAGAGTTGTATCTTTGTATGTAAATAAACTTTCCCCCGCTGTCTTAGATTGTTTTTTACAGCGGTTCGGAGGTTACTTTCCGAATTGCCATCGTATATAATCTCTGTGCTAATGCATCCTTGTGGCAATCCTTGATAATATTAAGCTCAGAATCAGTGAAATGTTCTTACAGAAAGAATGAGAATTTTATAGTATTGTGTACAATATATGAAGGAAAGCGAATCATAGAGCCTTTCGGTGTTAGGAAGATTATCAATATCAGAGAAATTGTACGTTACATTTTTAATTGTTTGTTTATATCAAATGAAGCTTCATTTTCAATCCCAGGTTCTAAAGCTTCTAACTTACGTCTTCGCCTCTTAATCATTTATATAGTACTTATTTACAGCATTTATAACGGGCTTTGAAAATTAAAAATATAATGAGAAATATAAGATTATTTTGTTTATATATAATAACGTTTCCCATTTTTCTATTTCATGCATATCGTGAAATTTGTTTTCGGTTGAAAAAGAAACTACAATTCATTCTGATTTTTATAACAATTGAGGCAAAGTGTAATTTATTCCTGTTAAAATAGGATGAAATCCAAGATAAGAATACGAATTATGTAAAATTCCAGGAATTCTACTTAAAATCATCGATAAAAATTGAATTTTACTACACAATTTCTGAACGACATACAATAACACCCATCAATATTCTCCCAGTGCTATACTCAGCATTCTTACAGCATTAAATTCAAATTTCCCCAGCATATCCCTTAAGGCCCTTCATTTCCAAACACCCCAGACTTTAAATCCTTAAAACGCATCTTCGTTTCGGAGAAGGAAAAAAACAACTTAACTCTCCAAAAGCAGGCTTTAGAAACGGTTGAAAAGCATTAGCGTGGCAGTAAAAATATCATCTATAATAGGATCTCTTCCACATAAGCAAAGAGAGCAAAATATCACCCTAGTATATAGTAAAAAAAAAAGAAAAATCTTCGTAAATAAATATCTAAAAATATATACTCTGACGCACGCTGAATATTTATTGCTTTTCCCCATATGATCTTTTGCAGTTGCGACAGCAAGGCTAGGAGGGGAAATGCATAAACATTATAGAAGACCCTTTTTGACAACCTTATCCATTGCCTGAGGACTTCGCTGTAAATATCGATCGTTCTGTAAATAATATCGCACTCTTTTTCTACGCGTCTTGATCCAGAGTATTCATCCGCCTTCTGTCTCCCTTATATATCTATATATAATTTTTCTTTTTTGTCCTGTCGTTCGTTTGCAGTCATTGTTCATAGTGATGGATTGCGGAATCATACACGCAGTGGCCCAGTGGATCACGGTTTTTATTTTTTGCTTTGCTACGTCGTTGAAGAAAAGACTGCGGGTGAGTTTAAGTGACTATTAGTTTGCATATAAAAGGGATGATGCGATCTGATAACTTCGATTGATTGTTTGGAGTGAAGAATTTAATGAAAGCGCTCTTTTTATCGAAGGCTTTAATGAGAAATTTTAATAATAAAGGTTTGGTTGTGGTATAGTGGATTTTGTGGGGCTTCAAATCACCGGTAAAAATTGAAAGTAGATAACGATGGTGAGGAAAATGAAGTATGAATAATATAACAACCTAAAAATGCCCTCTAAGATGGAGAGTTCAATATTCCCCGTTAAAATATAATATCGACATTAATTTCAGAGTTTGATGTTTACAGGCGAAAAAGTGAGAGTTAAATAACATTGAAAATAGCCTTTACTGATAAATTGATTCTAACTCCTTGAATTTGTCATAAAAATTATCTAAACTACAAAGGACAAATCGAAGAATATTTAACTATATTTATCATGAATAAAAACAGCATAATAATGGCAATTATTTCATTAATAAAAAAAGTTAATGCATATTATTCTTGTTTCCTAAGCCTAGTGAGAGATTTCGGGGAAAAGTACAGTGAGAAAGAATGCGTACAGTAACACAAAAGTCACAGTTATCAAATAATTTTGTAGACAAATGAATGAGAAAATTTAATTGACGCAGGTGTATAATGTAATATTACTACACATGTACAGATAAAGAATCCTACTATTTTTTTCACTTAATTTATTTGCAAATCTCCTCATGCTCCACATTGCATAACATGATGCTTACAGACGGAAGTGTTAGCACAATTATATGTTTTTAAACAAAAATAAAAATACATTTAAGATAAAAATATAAAATAAAAAAGAAAGGGAGGAAATACACAAATATAAATAAGGGGATGCACCAATAAAACTTTAAAAATCTATACAGTAAACACATTTTGTTAAGACATTAAGGCTTTCAGTTTAATTGACCAACAAAGACAAAACGGGTGGCCAGGAAATACCTAAGCATTTCAACTCCTTTTTAAAACTTTCTCTATCACAAAAATATAGGTTACCATACAACAATAAATGTTCCACAGTTTCAGCAACCTTACCACGAAATCAAATATCACTACCAATTAAATTAAACCTAGACAAATTGCTCTTAAAATTTCCATGTCCTGTTAGAATCTGGGATAACTTAAAATCAGTAACAAATTTCTTACACTTTAGCCGTTGTTTAAATGATCGGAAAAAACTTTTTAGTACACAAAGCTTCAGATGAGGCCACGGATTCGGTATTCCAGGAGGAAACAGTTCTTTCCCAAGCTAAATACTTCCAGTGGGACAACGGCACAGACATCGTAAGGTCTGGCCGTTAAGAGTTGGCCATAAAGAGGCATCTTGGCAAGGTGCCTCTTTATGGCCAACTGGTCCGCTCTATCATTGCCGAGATTTCCGCTATGGCCCCGAACATAAGAAATGTGGATGTCTCAGTCTTCAAGGTAGTAATCCTACAATTTGAATTTTATAATGCCCAATTTGGTTCCTCGAACTCATCTGAAGCTCCAAAAAAGTAGGAACTACTGAAGACAATCCACAAAATTGCGAGTTAAGGGTTAAAGTTTTGAAATGTGAGTAAAAAAGATTGAGATGAGAGTGTGAAAAAAATAGAATTAATACTTTTATTTGGAAAATCAAGACTAGTGTTGAATTCGTATGTGTTGGAAAACTTTTAACTTACTGACATTCTATTGTTAATTAAAACTTAACTCGATACGAATATTTATATATTATTATGAATTATGAAATATTTAGAAAATAAAATTATATGCCATAGACACAATGCTTTCTTTATGATCTATAAATTTTATAAGGAAAGAAAAGACTCAATATTCCCCATATTAAACAAAAATGTATCGTTTCGACACCTGATAAATATCCTATTCAATCTTTTTTAACGAATTGATGCACTTTTTTTATGAGAAAACTGTCATCCAAATTGAGTTAAAGTTAAACCTAACAAAAAGTTGAAAAAAAACAACAACCCTCAAATAAACAGGAAACAATGAATACAGTATAATTAAATCTAACAATACCTTAATGATAGAAATATGTCTTTTAATCAAAGTAATTAAAATAAATCCCTTTCTTCCTTTCGTAATAGAAATAAAAATCATAAAACGACTAAAAAAAAAAGAGAAATTACATAGTTTTTTTTTTTAAATAACATTATCTTATGTTAAAAAAAAATCTTACTTTTCTAGGGGAAAAAAAATTCGGAACTTTATAAGCTGATATTTTTCTTTAATAACATAATGGGATTTGCTTACATAAGCTTCTTTACCAAATAACTTTTTATTCTTAATTTAATTTTTTATTAAATAAATACCTTTTGTGTAATAATTTACTCTTTTAAAAAAAGGCGGAATTAACACCTGTCATATATTTAAATTATATTTTTGCTGCAAATTGGAATCATAAAAAACTATTTTTTTTAAAAATTATACTTGCAAGCATGTGTAGAACGAAACATGTCCCATATCCGATATTTAAAAGTTTTGTTCTTATTAACCCAGGAGTGGTCGCATGGGGCACAGAGTCACCCCAGGCTTACGAAATCTTTATTTCTGCAAAAGAGTTTATTTTTTATCAATGATCTTCTCAGTTTCCTTCGCTATGATAGTCTTCATGGGAACTAAATGTATCTGTCACATTTAACACTTTGGGGGGGGGGGAGTGGCAAACGTTTTTTACTATCTTAAGGTACTTGAGGTGACTGGTTTTTCGCGCGACCGCTTTTGTTCCAAAATATTTTCTGTGAGCAGGTCGCATTTCCCTCTTGTGAACGACTTAGTTGACTTTGATTGCTATTTTATACGACTTATTATGGTTTATAAATGTAAATCAATACACAATATAAAAAGAAATGGGCATCTGTGGTCACTATTGCAGGAAGTTGAAATTGATCGAACAAGGGAAGAACCTGATGAGATAATGGATATCAATCTTGTAGTGAACGTAAATTTGAGAAAAATGATGAATATGAAACATTTGAGTTGAAAGAAAACTTTTCAACTACTACTTAAGAAAACTACATCAAGAAAGATATGATAACTAGATTAAATAGAGGCTTTTGTTTTAACATGGTGAATTTGGGGATATTGTTGATGGAAATTAGTTAATTCATTATATTTTTTCTTCGGTTTCGGTTCAGTTGTTCTGCGCTAACACCAAAACGTTGCAACTAGTATGATGCCAAAATATGGACCGTTGCCAATCTGGTAAACTGAAGAAGGTTGCAAAGAAATTACTTCCAGATTTACAAGTATAAATATAAATACAGTTAGTTTACATAAAATACAAGATATAGTAAATTAGAAATGCCTAAATATAAAACTATGAAATTCATGTTAAAAATTTATTATTTTTCAAATTATATATACATATATATATAATGTTCTATAATTTTATTACATTACTGTTTGTTTATTAACTCACTTGGCTTGAGCTGTCATTGGTTGGCAACGATTTGAATAATATTTATCTCAGCTGTGGTTAGCGATGCTGACTGCTGTGCTGTAAAGTGGGAGACACTGATCCCCAATAGGATGTTGTCCCTTAAAATTGGGGTAGTACCGAGACAAAACGTACTGTCACCTGAATGTTACACAAATCTACAGCTAACAACAGGCGTACATCCAGCCATTAGATACGATGAATTTCATGGGCCTCGATCTGACGTTGTCAGAGATGTCATTAGTAACAACAACAGCATATATTCAAGATACAAATAAGTGGCCGCGGTAGCCAAGTGGTCTAGACATCGGATTGTGGCTAGCATGTCAAGAGTTCGATCCCAGTACCACTGAAGACCCATCGTGTAGGGGAGCTATGCACGTTAAATCTGTAGAGAGCTCAAACGTCCTCCTGTTGGTGTGGTGTGGTAGTTAGGAGAGGGGGTGCCAGCTCAGGTGTCACTTGACCATGGTTAAGAATTACGCGGACCGTCCCCAAAAGCCCTCGTGTAGCTGAACAGTGGGACGTTAATATTCACTCACTCACTCAAGATAAAAATAAACAAACAAAATAGAATACCAGGTAAAATTAAACTTTAATTAACATGCATTCAAACAAATATGAACGTAGTTGTTTGAATTTTCTACACTGATTGTAACTGAATCGTTGCAAACAAGGGTGAATAAAAAAATTTCGAGAACAACAACAAAAAATTGTCTGACCTTAATTAGAAGAATTTTGTTGATTAGGAACATATGCAAAACGAGAACTAAATAAGAACCATAACTGCCCTTTAAAATGAACTAAATGACTTCACAGGCTGTGAACTGACTCAAAAATATGTCGCATTTTGAAACAAACGCAAATAATTTAATAATTTAGTAGGGAAAAAGATGAAAAGAATGTAAGGTAAAACAGATTATCTTAAAACGTAAAATTCAAGTTTGCATGAAGCTGTTGAAATTTTCTGTTACTACTTTTTGGATTTGTGCAATTTATACAGGAATAAATATCTCCCTCCCTAAATGCATCTAAGAACGCCAATATCTATTGAGTTAGGAATAAAATTATCTTAAATTATATGCATCACTTCAGCGAAATGAACCGGAACTTGATGGAAAAAAGAATAGGTTCAACAGAACGAGAAATTATGAAATTAAAAATAATCGCTGGTATTAAAATATATCTAATTTACAATATCTGCATTAGTGCTTTTGGGTTAAGCCTTGGATTTTAACTTGAAAAATAATGTGTTAATACGAAATATAAAATCAATAAAATTCTAAAATAATTATTTAATTTCAATGACAAAAATTGACATTTTTAATGAAATTAAATAAGTTTTTATTTATATTTTTTTCGTTTCAATATTATCTACCTACTTTCTATCTACTAAAAATATCTACTTTTTTTCATTTTACCAGAGAAAAAAAAAAACCTTTTATGACAAGAACAGAATATAAAAACATATAATTTGACTTAGAATTATTCTTTCACTTCAGCTTTTATGCTTTTCTGAAATGAGATATCTGATCGTAGAAATAAATTATAATAAATTATAATATGAAATACATTGTTAAATTAACAATTAATGAAAAAAATTCTTGAATATTTAAAATAATATAGGGAGCGTTTTTTTATTTTTTTAAACTCATTAAGTTACGTAGATATTTTTCCCTCCCATGAGCCTTTTTACTGATGTCTTTGAAAATGAAGCTTTCTCTCTAGCTATAATAAAACCAACTTTCTAAAGCTTCTAAATATAGCTTAACTAATACATTTTTTCGAATTTCTCTTTAATGTGACTTTGTAGCTTTCTTTCTCTCTCTTTCTCGAAAATTACATACTGAGTAAACAATATGATAATTAACCCTAACTTTACAGACTATATATTATAATATCTCATCAGTTTTTCCCTTGAGGTGTCGTTTATAAAATATGAATTACTCTAACAAATTGCTTGTATAAAATTAATTACTTATCAAAATAGTTATGACAGGCCTCGGGTCTTTAACTACCTTTTAGCTTTTCTAATTTTTAGGCACGTTATAAAATCTAAACACTTACTTGGTTATTTTATTACGTCATTGCTTCTAATTTAACGATTTATTTATTCTTTTTAAATAGAATTACTATATTTTAATAACCATCAATTTGAAAAATTCTTTAGAATTGTTTTTCATAATTTTGTAAGCGATACTGAAAAATAACTCCGACGGCTAGCTCAAATAATTTTAATTGGTGACACATTCTAATTGAGCACAGTTACAAACACAAAAACAGGAAAAATCTATACAAATCCTAAGGGTTTTGCTCGGGCGTACATTGGCACATCCTTCCTTCCCCGAGGTGGCAGGCTGATTGGTTAAATGTTCACACGGTAAGAAGAGGGCGCTCTATTACCATTTGTTACACTCCCCCTCTGGTTCCTAGGCATCGTTCTCGATGAGGAACCAGCAGAGTTGTCTTTCCTGGGTCTTCCCCTTTTTCTGAGAGGCATCCTTGCCTATGCATGGACGAAGAGCAGATGAATGATACGGTCCCAGAACCTCATGTGGGTTGTTTGGATTGGCCACTTCATAAGTCGTCGGTGAGCGTTGAGTCACAATAATATAAGGTCCATCTCTCTTAGGCATGAATTTAGCTGTTTTCTTCTCGGCAGCATTGCTAAGGGGGTGAAGGGTTACCCAGACCTTATCACCTGGATGATACAAGGGACCAGGGACGATGTCTTTTATCATAGAAGGCCTTTCACTGATCTTGTTTCTCTTCAATTCTTTTACTAATTTCAGAAGAAATTCTTGCCAATCTTTTCAAGTATGGGGTAATCTCCGGGACAGGTTAGAGCGTTCAGCTTCCGGCAGTCTATGCAGAGATGCATGCTGCCATTTGGTTTTGGAATCAAAGCAACGGGAGAGGCGTGCGGAGATTCACATTCTACTACGATGCCTTGTTGCAGCAGAGAATCTAGCTCTTTCTTCAACAGCTTTTTCCTGGTTGGATTCATCCGGTAGGGAGGCACTAAAATTGGTGGGTTGTTTTCAGTGTTGATGCTATGTTCGATAAATGGAGTAGCTTCTCCCCCTACTTCGAAGATAGAGTGATGATTTTTAAGCAAGGTATCTAGTTCCACACGCTAAGAACCAGGGAGTTCTTGTCTTTCATCTTCCCGTAATTGACAGTTATTTATCGCCACAGGAAGTACATTAACAGATGTACTCTGATAAGGCGTTACGAAATTGTACGATTTTCGGGAATCGTCACAAAAAAGTCCAACAGTTCTTTCTGAAATTTAGTACTATTCCAGCATTTTTGAGAAAGTCAACTCCAAGTAGAGTGGAGTTGTTTTTGGCATGAGGCAAAATAATGAAGGGGGTTTAAACTTTCTGCCTTCCAGAAGGATGCTTTGAAATGTACGTAGAACTTCTTTCTGAGTAACGATTCCATCAGCAAATGATAGAAATATTGCTGTCTTCTCAAAAGCAGCTCCTTGTTGCAGAAGGATACTGTAAAGAGTTTCTCCTGCAATCGAATTACTTGAACCACTGTCCGCAAATACAGTTCCTGAAACTCCATTTATGCTGATCCTGAGTACAGCATTTCTGTTGGAAGGAGAGAGACTGTTAACTTTCAGAATTCCAAAGGGAGCTGGATCACCCTTTGAAGTATTGCAGTCAGGGCATTTTGACTTGATGTAACCGGGCTTTCCACATCTATAGCAGGACAGAAGAGTTCGGCTTTCAAATTGAGAATGCCCCCCAAATAATTTTCTTGGTGCTTCCTTTGCTTTATCCTCCGTTCTTATACTCATTTGTTTATTTGTTTTTGAGAAGAAAGAAGTTCTTCTAACGTCTGGTAAAACTTTATGGTTCGACGTATTACCTCGAGAAATTTCATAATCGTCTAATTTTTGTACTAGCTCAGATGAGCTTTTAATATCTCCCCAGATATCCACGAAGTGTTCTTTAACGTCCCTCGAAACTCTTCTCTTAAGCTGATCGGTAAGAACCAAATCCTTAAGGGAGTTAAAGTCTTTCACTTCTAGGCTATGTAGCCATTTTTCTAAGTAATTGTTTATCTCGTACGCGAAGTCCTTCCACAGAGCTTCGGGTTGTTTTTAATGAGTACTGAACTTAATTCGAAACGATTCAGCACTCAACTTGAATCGTTGGAGTAGCACTTGCTTAGTGTGCTGGTAATTTCCTAATTTCTCCTTAGGTTCCCTCAAGATAATATTGGAAATATCAATAGGTAACACTGGTAGAAGGTGTGTTACATAATCGACTTCCCCTATGTTAACTTGCTCACACTGCCTTTCAAATATTTTTAGATAGGTTGAAATGTCTGAAGTTTCCACAAATCCGGGTATGAGGTGCTGGATATTTATTTTCTCTGCGGCAGCAGCAGTAGTGTTAGTTGAAGAAGTAGCAGTAATGCTTAACTTCATGTGTTCTAGTTCTAAATTCAGTTCGTCTTGTTTTCGTTTGTACTCATTTTCCTCCTTCTCCTCACGTTCTGCCTGAACCCTTGTGTTAATAATTGTTTCTAGAAGAGTTTTAGTAAACTGTTCATCATAGTCTTCTGAAGTTATGATTAAATTTTTAAAATCTATTATTCTCATTATTTCTCCTACTTTGAGACCCAATTCTGTAGCTAGTGTTTTTAAGTCCTTTTTGCGCGCTTTAGCAAGATTCGCCATTGTTTTTAACTTTTGAGAAAAAAATGGGTCAATTATAAAATCCGACAGCCAGAAGTTAAATGCAGTTCATTTAGTTTTAAAATAGTTAATCTTTATACTTGAGCATCAACTAATCACTAAAATAATAAGAATTAGATATTCGAACAAAATACTATTAAAAAAATATATTATAGATGTTTGACAGGATACAAAATCTATACTTCGAAAACAAAATGAAAATTCATATAAACAGAAATTCTGATGCACTTGACCAAAACTACATATAAACTATTCCTTTGAAGGAATAAAAATACTGTTTTGTAGATATTTGACTGAATGGAAAAATTTAGCTTTGAAAATAAAAATAATTCACATATAAAAGAAATTCTGATGAAATTCAAAGTCAAAACAAAACCTATGAATGAATCTTTTGAATAAAAATAAAAATACTTTTCTACTATATACTTTTTAACAAAAAAAATAATTTCATTCATTTAAATTCGCATATATTTTATATATGATCAAAATTCTTCAATACAGTTAGAAATAAAACACAATTTCATAATACTAAAATTCAATAAAAAAACGCATGTAATTATAATACTAAATAGGAAATATGGATGAGTCAACAGAAAAACAAACAGTGCTGTATTTTGGGTTTCAAGAAAAAGGAACAAGAGAAGAAGAAAAGAAAAGTCTGATTTTCACCAGGCAAGGGGGAAGAGACAGAAAATCAGGGGGAAAGCCCTTAGTAACAAAACGTCTTGTTCCTGAATGAAAACAAGCAGTGAAAACTCAAGGTCAGAAGTGGGGGTAAGAAGTTCCCCAAACAAGTACGCTAATAGTCATAAATTACAGGAAATGAACAAAAGTAAAAGAGTTTCCTTACTAGGGAAAATAATTACTCAAATGAAATAGATTAATAAATCATGGTTATTATATATTTATACCATAAAATATAAAAACATAAGTAAAATTCAATAAAAGATCAAAATGAATCAGAAAACAAAACAAAAGAAAAGAAAACTTAGCTGATGCTCCATGAAGACGAATGCAATCCAGTTTCTAATTTCCCGGTAGGAAATATAAATTTTCTAGTAATCCAAAAATTTCTTCGTAGCCAGTAGCTACAATATCAGACTCTAATGATTCTATATGAAAATTCTTTAAAATTCTATATGAACTAGGTGTTCAGAATATTGACGATAATTTTATTAGACTAGTAGTCATATTAAAATTAAATATCTATTCGGGCCGTAAGTTGGGCGCCATTTTTATAAGCGATACTCAAAAATAACTCCGGCGGGGCAAGCTCAAATAATTTTAATTGGTGACACATTCTAATTGAGCACAGTTACAAACACAAAAACAGGAAAAATCTATACAAATACTAAGGGGTTTGCTCGGGCGTACATTGGCACATCCTTCCTTCCCCGAGGTGGCAGGCTGACTGGATAAATGTTCACACGATCAGGAGAGGGCGCTCTATTACCATTTGTTACAATTTTAGGTATCAAAATAAGAACTAAAATAGTTTTCCTGCACAAAATATTATTTTATTTTTTTTAAAAAAATTTTACAATGATCTTTCGAAAACAGTTTTTAAGGGTATACTAAATTTGGGAAAATCAGTTTTATGTATCAAAAGGCAAGAAAAATGTATATATCATGTGTTTAAATGAAGTTATATAGTAAGATTTCTGAGAAAGATTGTTATTCTTCAATTTACTTTGCTTTTTTAAAGTAATGAAGGATGTTAATCGGAACATTTGAAATTTTATAGCAACTTACAGAAAGTCGTTCGCGGAAACGATTTTGTAATTTATTTTCTCGTTTACATATTGAGATAAAAATTTGGAAACTTCGGAATAACCGAAATGTAAAATAAAAGATTTATTTTGAAAATGACTCTTATAAAATTGGTAGATGGCACGAAGATTACGTAACTGAGCTTTCTGAAGAGAAATATTCGTATCAGCAAAACTGTGTAAAAATCTCAATTTTTGCATTTCAAAAATGGTACTTACAATATATTAAATTTGAAAGGAAAAAAAAATGTTTAGCTGAAAGTAAAAAGGAAAACATGATCATGAAACTTCATCCTAATACAGTTCGAAGGCAGGCAACTATTAAGAAAGAGAAATCTCTGATTCTAAAGAGAAAATCCGCCGACTCAAAGAATCATTGCATCGAAACTAGGAATGTCTTCCAGTACTGGAAGTAAAATAATTTATAAGGAAAAGATGTTTAAACCTAAGTTTCATCTGCTTTTACCAAAACATTTTTATGAAAGAAAAACACATTGTAGAAAATTATATAAAAATCATCTAGCTGCTGAAAAATGGAAATTTGTGGTAACCCTCGATGAGGCATGGATATATTTAAGCGACTGTAAAAAAAGAAGATCAATTTTCTATTGCTCAACTGATGGAAATTACCGTAAGAAATGGTTTCGTCAGTGCACAGAAAAGTTCCCAAAGTGATTCATGATAGCTGCTAGAACAGCAGATTAAATATCAAAAAGTCTTATGTAAAGCTAAATTAGAACTAATTTTTGAAGAGGAAGTTCCAGCATTACATTGAAAGGACATTGATTTAGTTAAGCTTCACATGGACAAAGCCTCTAGTCACACGTCTAACCCAACTACCACCAAGGAAGAATCAAAAATAGGAATAAAGTATATCCCAATTGATGAAGTACCTGTAAAGCTACTCGACTCTTCTCCAACGGAATTTTGTGCTTTCCTTTTGAAATCAATACTGTTGCGTGTGTGTGTGATGTTATAAAATAATAACATTCTGGAGTCTTAGAATTTGTCTTTTCCCTGGATTTATTGGTAACAATAACTTTCAACGGTAAACTTAACAATCTTTAACAAATTGGATCGTTACAATAATTAGACTGAAAAAATAGGGAGAATAAGTTCTAGTGTTCGAGATAAGAATCCTAGTAAACAATGGCACCTGGTACGCTGAAGCCAAGAACAAGATTAAGGTTTAAAATATACGAGTAAACAACAGCACATCTAGTTATGCCGAATACCAGTTCAAGATGGAACTGAGACAGAATCCGTAACATATCTTTTCTATCGAGAGAGACCGCGTGGGATCTGAGGGTGGTGTCAACTACACTCCACCCACTCAGACCACCTGGTCCATAACTCACAACACCTGTCGTTAAAATGAGTTTTAGAAAAACGGCATTCAAGAACACTAAACGGACTTTAGAAAACGTTTCAAAAGGAATGGAGAAGCATTGGAATGACAGTACTATTTTCAAGAATTATGGCTATCAGACAGAAGCAAATCACTATAAAAAATACGACATTTATGGATAAAAATTAACTATCAAAATTGTAACCATAAAGTACGAGCAACCTTCTGCATGATAATACACAGGCACTAGATGTTACGGGCTCTCATCGCAGAGTATTTCATGATGCTTTATGACGATAATGTATTGTTTTCAAGTTAATGATATCCAAGTTAAACCATTAAGCTTTCGACTGTATTGAAGTACATTGAAATTCCTCTGCTATTGATTTAAAAGGGATAGAACTTGAATTTCTAAAACGGAAGTTTAATTATCTATTATTCCCCCATCCTCCACGTTCCCTGAGCCGATTTCCACGAAATTTTAGCGGATCTCTGTTCAATAAAAAAAAACATTGTCGCTTTCCAAAGGTCTCGGGTGTCAAAGGGTTCGAGAAAGAAACATGCATGGTCATAAATAAAAGCTACTTTTATTAAATTTATAGCACTTTACGAAATATGCAATTTTGTAACTTAACACTGGGAGCAATCGTAAATCCCAACCCCTAACTTGATATACTAAATTTTTGAAGGTACTTGGAATCAAAGCTCCTTGTATAATCCTTCTCGAAGCCAGATAGCTCGGTCAGTTCCGAGGTAGTTTACTCCCCCAAATCCTGTTGGATTCTACGTCAACTTCTAACCCCAAGACTCTCGACCCCCCAGACGCTCTTCACCTTCACTAATACTTAGATTTAGAGCTTAACGATCAACGCTTAACCATTATCTCACATTCTCAATGACATTCAATTAAATAGTAGACACATTTGCATAAAATCATGTTATCTCTACAAAAAGGGGTTTTTAATCTAAAATTACAGTTAAAGGATATTTTCCCCAAGAGAATTGCAGAAGACTACGAATAGTACCCTTTACAACATGCCTGCTAAATTTAATGTCTATAGATTTAATACTTCAGAAAAAGGACTTTTTTTTATCTATGAGCTCCCTCAACCCTCTCTCCCAACTTGGGATTCAATTTCGAAAAAAAATTCTTAGAGCATCTCTACTCAAAAAAAAGAAACAGGCTTTCCAAATTTGAACTCTAATAGAGTAGAGCTCAAAACCCAGATATTTTATTTTTATCTATAATACTCTGTTAAACACCTTGGGAGTCAGTTTTCTCAAAACCCGTTCTTAGTAGATCTCACAGAATAAAAGAAACATGCCTACCAAATTTTAAGTTCGTTAGTCTAATAGTCCCAGATTTCTTGTGATTTTCGAGTGATTGAGAGAATGAGTAACAGAGTCGCTTTTCTCCTATATATGTATTGCTATGTATTTTATAAACATCAATGTATATGAGTCATCAAACTATTAACTCATTGAAGATGGAGACTTGAATTCCTGTCTTTTAATTTTTAACTGTTGGCAATAAATGGCGAAAATTAACGTCATTTTCAGATGGCAAACATAACGGAATATACTATTCCCTTTGGTAAAGATTTAAAAAAAAATATTTTTCAAAAACTCTACAACCTCTTTACATGTTAAACTCTGAAACTTTGCTTATATTTTGTCGTCAAAAGCTGTTTAAAAGAAATGACAAACATATTTCGGGATATAAACTTCATGTGTGGTTCTCGAACGAAATTAATTCAATAAAATGCACATCACTTCATGCATATCTTAAATGGTCTTTCATTTTTCATAAACTAATCAAATTTAGTTCAAAACTAGTATGAGTGATGGTTAAATCGCTCAGTTATACATAAATCCAAAATGTGAACATAAAAAAAAGTCTTCTTTACTTATTTAGCGAAAAGAAAATACACATTACGAACTTTTTTCCTAATAATACATTTGCAGAACCACACGTAATTCGAATAAGTAGATTTATGTACTTCCAACATAAGAAAAAAAAGTGTACTTGGTTTTGTCGCAAAACTTTGCCATTTCTCACGATATCCGAAAGACGAAAGAAATGGCGAGGGAAAAAAAGAACATTTTAGCGAAATAGACACGTTGCGAGTTGATGGGAATATTAGAATATATTAGAAACCATTTTTTCCCTAGAGTTCTTGGACGAGTGAAGTGCTGGAAGACATTTATTCCCCCAAGGTTCATTTATTTCTTAATGCATAACTTCAAAAGCACCTTAAATCAAAAATGGGGCTGGCTTCCTGGAAAGCATTTTATCTCAAACTTGCCTTAACCCGCACATTTAAATATCAAATGAAAGCGACAAGCATGAAGAAAGCTCAACATACACGAGTTTATAGATAGTATAGGGATATTTTATGGGCAATAACGACAAATGGTAAGTGCGTCTAAAGCTGGGAGATTCATAAATTGTAAAGAGCTATGAAACGGCGTCTATCAAAAAGAATGGAGATAAATTTGGTCCAGGTTTGGAATTGATGCCGTTAGGTATTATCGAGTTAAAATAAATTGACTTTGTGTGTTATCTTATTATAAAGCGGAATAATAAACGTAAGGCCATTATTTGAAATTTTTGCGACGGTATAGTTTTTGTACGCTATAATTAATCAAATATTTTTTTAAAAAAAGGACTAATATATACTAATTTTCTATAGAAATAAGACGATGTGTTATAGGCAACTATTTTTAAATAGCTTACATGTATCCCATATTAGTTTTTCGTAAAAATTTTGACAATTTAATTCTTGTTTAAACGTCGTGCGTCTCTTAACCATAGCTCAAAATTACGAGGTCCGTCGCCAAAACCCCTCGTGTAGCTGAACAGTGCGACGTTAATAGTCACTCATTCACTCACGTGTTTAAACATCAACTTGGAATGCTTGGTTTAAGAGCGTATATTTAGTTCCGCAAATCTCGCATATACTTTTTTACAGAGTAAATACGTTCATTGAAAAACTATGTAACAAGATGCAATTAGTACGAGGGCTGTTTTTTAAGTAAGGTCCGTCTGTTTTTTAAAAAATAATAGTATTTTGTTTCAAAATTTTTATTTTAGGATTATACATACTTTTGTCTATTTTTCTACACAGTTGCCGAATTTATTAATGCACTTGTAATATCTTAGAACCAAGTTTTGAAAATCCTCTTCAAAGAAGTCTGCCGCCTGGTCGGACAGCCACGAGTTCACGGCCGCTTACACTTCTTCGTAGTCACTGAAGCGCTTCCCACCAAGACTGTGTTTGAGGTACCGGAAAAGGAGGAAATTGTTAGAGGAGCAGGGTCGGGGCTGTATGGTGCATGGTCCAAAACCTTCCAGCCAAAAGATTCGATTACGTCCTGAGTCATTCGAGAAATGTGGGGCTTTGCGTTATCGTGGAGGAACAAAATACCTTTTAACAGTATGCCACGCCGTTAAGAAGTGAAAGCGGTCGTGAACTCTTGGCTGTCCGACCAGGCGGCAGACTTCTCTAAAGAGTATTTTCAAAATTTAGTTCCAAGGTATGACCAGTGCATTAATAAACACGGCAGCAATGTAGAAATATAGGCAAAAGTATGTATAATCCTAAAATAAAGGTTTTCTAAAACAAAATATTGTTGTTATTTTTTTTTAAAAAAACGGACATTACTTAAAAAACAGCCCTCGTATAATAAATTATGCATGCATTCAAAATTTTCAAAAGCCTTGGAGGATGAAATAAAAGTTTTATTCAATTTTAAAAGTCATGTATAAAAGTAATGAAATTCAATAGTATTAGTTTTTATGGTACTTGCATGTTATTTCGTAGACAAATTTTGTCAAATCGAAAGACGTCGCTAAATGCCACGATAAAGCTCTTACCCATCCAAGAAAAGAAACTGGACTAGATATTATAGATCGTATTATTTCAAAATCGTACAAAAATGTCATGTAAAGAAAGATTTGAGTGTAAATAATTTCCATATTCTTGCAAACAAATATCTTACTTCAATACTTACTTAAATCTACACGAGTTAACTTGAATAAAAATAAATATAAAAACATCATTATTTGAAATAATAATTTTACTTGGTGAAACAGAGATTTATTTAGAATTGCTGAATGACTAAAATTATCTTTTTTTGTGAGTTTACTTAAGTTAAATTCGAACTTAATCACGATAATGAGATTTTGTCTTAGAATCTTTCAATATAATGAAGTACAACTTATCCAAATTTTTTACTCAACTACTTTTATTTATTTTGTACAAGAAACGTAAGAGTCTTCGATATTATTTGAATTCAATATTGTTTATATGTGTACATAAGCATTTTAATGAAATGTTTTTTCTGTAAAGAGTTTGCAAGACTGCTCTCAATTGTTCAATTCCTACTATTAGCTCACTCTTGCTCTCTCCCCCCTCTCTCTCTATATAGATGTCTTGTTCAAATTTTGAACGGCTAATAAAATATTTCTATCCATAAAATCAAGTTAAAATATTTTTTTTAAAAAAATTGTAGTGCATGACACTTGATGTTAATACCGTTTTTTCAAATATTAATTCATTAATTACTGGTTTTCGATGCCAATTTAGATTCGTCTCCATTCTTGTAACAATATAATTGCTTGAAACAATAACAAAAGTTAGCATCGAAAACCGGATTTTCAGCCAAACTGAGTGTGCATTGTTACAACAATGTAGACAAATCATCCTCTTTTTTCAATTCCTACTATTAGTTCACGTTCTCCCTATATATATGTAATCTTGTTCAAATTTTCAATCGCTAATAAAATTCTTTCTATGCATCCATTTAAAGTGTGAATTGACTTAATTTTTTTTTATATTGCTAACTATAAGCACTTATTTTTGGAATAAGTATTAGACCTCTTTCATTGAAAATTCACGAAGGAAGTACTTGATATATCTTTAACCTTTATGGAACGGGTGGTTGATATTTTTGATTCAAAGAAATGGTCTCTTAAGAACTGGGCTTAGTTCAAAAATCACAACGAAGATTTTTTTTACATTTCTTAATTGCTTTTTGAACACGAAGTGGTTTGTCAAAATAAATAAAATTCAGTCACTGACCAAGCTAGATTAAAGCTCACTGCAATACCCCTTTAATGATTTCACCAACTTTCGTGCAAAAAAGCTGTTTTTTAGGGTTTACTGCTCCAGCTTCTCTATTTCCGAAGCATTTACTTCAAAAACTTTATGCTGGACTTTACATCATGCTGGAATTATTGTCATATAGAGCAAAGGGTCAAACAGTTTATTAGAAATCCCAATATTAATACGATTCTCGAGTTCCAAGGAACTCTATTTCATGGTCTTTTCCCAGTTTTCCTTCATTAACTTCAGGTAGATCTCCAGTCCTAATTGTTTTTGTTTGTGTGGTTCTCTCGAGGACGCCGATCGCTATGTTTTCCATTGCTCCCATACTACCAAATTTCATCTTTCTTCACAATATTTTTATTTTTACCATTTGATATTTGGTTTTAATTGTATTTCATAAAGGTTAATATTTAATAATAATTCCATAAGAAATTTTTTTAATTTGTTGCAAAATGTTTGTAAAATTTAAGTTTTTTAAAGAATTTTTGACATTTTCTAAATCCCTAAGGCTTTTTTAAATATGTATATTTTCTTTCAAAATTTTTTTTCAAAGTACCTTATAAGATACTACATAAAACTGTGCATTAGTTTTTTCTGCTGCTGCTCTTTAGTTTGTATTAATTTTTTTCTGTTTAAACTTCCAAAAATCGTCAAAAAAAACAACAACATTAATTTTGATTTTGAAATTTTTTAGAAAATGTACTAAACACATGTTAGAGCTAATTCCATGCACAGATTTACAAAACATACATTTCAGAACATGTATAAAAAATTTCAAACCCGTACTTCAATTATCAAAAAAGCCTTAGGGTTTTGAATAATAGTATATGTACAAAAATTCATCATGGAGAAAAACGAGTTTGAAGTTTTCATTCCATGAATAGCGTGATATAATATTCATCGAATAGTCTGAAACTTTTATGAAATGTTAATTAGC
Source organism: Trichonephila clavata (assembly GCA_019973975.1). NCBI lineage: Eukaryota > Metazoa > Arthropoda > Arachnida > Araneae > Nephilidae > Trichonephila > Trichonephila clavata. The sequence continues at coordinate 221,485 of BMAO01002039.1, forward strand.
TTATTTAAAACTGCTTACCATAAGAAATTGCACAAATGTAGAACAATTAAACAGTATATTGTCATAATGAATTTATAGAAGAAAACGAATGAAAGATCAATGTTTCATAAAACTTTATCTTAATAATTATAAAAAAAATAAATACACACATTTCAGAGCTAATTCCATGCTCAGATCTAATACACAACATGTACAAAAGATGTTTATGCCTTTATTTTTTATTTCCATGATTTTAAAAGCCATCGCATGTCAAATATTGTACACGAATGAAAGCAAAATCAAGTAGCAATTTATAGGTAAAATATATCAAAATCTAAGAACTGCAAATGTGCTTTTGTTTAAATAAATATCTTAAAATATTTTGATAACAATAGTGTTGAATTTCAAACACATGGGATATATATATATCACCAAAAACAAATATATAAAAATGAGAGAGTGTTTCTATTCTTTCGAATTAGAATTTTAATTATCTGAGTTATCAAAATGAAATTTAGTATTTGTTCTTTGGGAGAATCCGTTTTGAAGTTTTAATTTCATTCATAATAATATCATAAAAAGCACGCACAACTTTTAAATCTTGATCAAATCCATTTGCTCTTTAATAAAAAATTCACAAACTAGAATTTTTGTATGAATTGCACAATTCTTTCTTGAAAATGATTTGTTATTACATATAATGTCAGTCTCATTTACGCGTGGTAGAAAAATAATTAATTCATTTTTTTATCAGGCTCTTTTGTAGCAGATAATCTAAAATGTGGGCGTGGTAGTTGCTGTCCAGCATCAAATATTGCTCCATAACTTGATAAAAAATGCAGGTATATATATAGCCTTGAAATTTTGCAGGCATGTTCGTAAAGATTGGAGGTATCAAATAAGTCAATGAAAATTTTTTCGACAGTTTAATGATTTTTAGGGTACCATATCGCCTTTAAAAACCTACACAGGAAACAATTCCTTTTTGGTTACAATCTACTATTATCAATAATATGATTCATTATTATCTAGTTTCCTGTTTCTATATTTCGCACTCTCTGAAGTCATTTTGTCTTCCCACCCCTGCTCATTTTGCACAGGTGTTTGTCTTTAAATAATAATATTAATGTATTGTATTCCCTTGTATTATTATCCGGTTTGAAGCTCTAAGCTCCTTCGGTGATTTCGAACCTCCCGAGTAAATAAATAAATAAAATCACTGACCAAACTCTCTCTCACGAGGGGCATATAAACTTTTTTCTTACTCCCTTACTTTTTGAATCTGCACACAATGTTCTCTTTGGTACTGTCCGATAATAAAATGTATCATTTAACATTTTAAAAAAAAGTTAGTTTAGCTGAAAATCTCGTCTTAAACAGCAGTTTATTCTCAAAACTGAACTCCTACTAATGGTTAATTTCATATTTTTATTCATCGTATCCTAGTTCTTGCTTAGCAATCAAGATATTAATATTGAGACAAGCAAAGCAAAAAAATTAACCAGAATAAGGTAAAATTAGCACAGACATTTAATACGCACAGGAAAAATATCTAAGTTTAAGTCTAATAGATAGAACAATAAATATAACTCTGCACCAATCAATTAGGGATAATGCATGATCTCCTATTCCATTCGATGTTAGCGTAGTAATGGCTACTGAAAAATCTTAAAGTAAAAGGTTTTTAAGCAACTAGTTTACTTTTAAGTAATTACTTTGGCAGTTCTAAATGAAGAAATGATTATTTATAGCAAATGCTAAATAATTATAGTTTGTATGGCTGGAACTCTACGAAGAATCTTAATAATCTTTTTAATAATGGGATAAACTGTTATCAGCCGTTCTCGAAAGTTTAATTTTGTATATTGATAATGGTATAGTTCAAAAGAATAATTATGTCTTTAATTAATTCTTATTTCGTTCGCACACATAGAAAAAAATTTCAGCTTGCTAATATTTAAAAACAAAAACTGAAAATATTGATAATATTATATGATTTAGATGATCCATAATTAATTATCTAAATATTGACCGAAAGCAGTTTTAAAAAAGATATGTAATTACTTTTTATATAGTATATGCTATGAAATTAGCTTTTTAAAAAAATTTCGACATAATTTATTAATGTACTTGATTTTTTAAAAACAAAACGGGACTATTATAATTAAAAACAGTTTTGCAAATAATAAATTTACAGTTTCCTACATAAGATTAATTACTTTTAGTTAATTTTTTTTTATAATTGAGCTGGTTCTTAGAAAATCAAATAAGTATTTTTGAGCAATTATTTTATTCATAAATGAAAAGGATTATTTGGAGATTGAACGTTTCTGATATAATCTCAACAATTATCATAAAAATTATATATTTTATCTCAAAATTATTCAGGATCTATTAAGTCTTTTATTATCGTTCGAATATGGGACTTAAGAGAAGTATAAATTTGAAAAGTTTCAAGAATGTATACAAATGATAGTTTTATTAATAATTACTCTGTAATGGAATGCACAATATCCTAAAAAGATAATGTCTGAGCAAAGCTTACTTTCACTACCTTAATTTTTTATACGTTACTGATATACATCAGTTTATTTTTTTAAATTTACTAAACTAGAAGTTCAATGACTTTTTCCTTACAGTTTTAAAAGCTCAATATCTCAACTTCTTGTAATTTCTGTTATCCAATCTAAGTACGATATTCTTTTGTACCATTTAACATCATTTATTTTATTCATATATATGTTACCGGCAAAGTATGAAATCTGACATTCTATACAATGTCTAGGCATTGTATAGAATGCCTAAATCTAGCCGGCAATGTATGAAATGATTAATATTTCACACATTCCCTAGGCATTATATAGAATTCCTAATGAGAAACCGGCAAAGTATGAACTACATCTCAGATTCGTTTCAAAAGTTGTCATTTGGCCAGACATAAAACTTTTAACGCGTGTCTCAGGCTCAGAATCTGTTAGTTGTACATTGCTGTTTTCGGAAATGTCAAAATACTCAATTTTACTTAAACTTGTTCAACAAAAAAAATTTCCTGTGCTGCCTGAAAATGGAGGAGCAAGTTATAGGGTTGGAGCAGGTGACATGGTCTATAGTAGAGGTCGGCAACCTATGTCACACGTGCCACATGTGGCACGCGGTACAATTCTCAGAGGCACTTTGCTTTCTCAACCAATTTGTAAATTTTTCATTTGTTTGATTTTCTATATTCGTACAGTGTCCGGTTTCATATACTGCATGGATTGCTTTTGGTTTTCAGTTATCCAAACGGTGTCCGGTCCCAATTGATTCGACAAAAAAGGACGTTCTACTGCAAGTTATAAAATCAAAACAATTTAAAATATAAATAATCAACGTCACACTCTCAGCGGGCCACCATAAAATTATCAAACGTTGACTGGTCTGGAAGATAAAAATGTTGGGAAGAACTGCTATACAGTATTACGTCACGGATTCTTTTTTTTTCCAATGGGGCTACAGATTGGTATTTTTACCATTTTCAGACCTAGTACATTCCCCAAGGGCTGCTATCCCTTTTTAGTGTGGCACCATGTAGGCGATACCAATTGCCGCCGGTAATTTTGACACCCAGTTTCCTCCCCTGAGCTCTGACGATGTGAACTTGTTCCATGAATTTAATTTGCCAAGTGCAAAATTAAATTCCGAATTTTGGGGATGTGATAGAATTCTGAAAGAACTTTAAACCAAATACAAAAATGTTTCACGTTATGATATTGAACTTGTACATCCACCTTTTTGAACCTTGCCAGAAAAAACAGACAATTATTTTAAAAAAAGGTATTGTAGTAAAAACTTTGATTTTTTTCCGAATGCCAATATATTGGCACTTGTAATGAGTAGGAAATAGGATGGTTTCTATCGACTTGGAACTTCTGAAGGAATTTGAATACAAGTAAATGCAAAATCACAACTTATTAATAATTTTTTTAAATAGCAGTCTCATTATTTTGTCAGAATAACATTTGTACTTCTAGGAATGTAAGTCATTGATATATATAATATCCTAATCATGACCTTTTTTCATACTTTGCCTAAATAGATTTAGGCATTCTATACAATGCTTAGGACTTCTATACAATACCTAGGCAAAGTATGTAATAAATCTTTTATTTCATGCTTTGCCTAAAAACGTCCGACATTGTATAGAATGCCGGCATTTCATACTTTGCCGTTAACACACACACACACACACACACACACACACACACACACACACACACACACACACACAACACACACACACACACACACACACACACACACATATATATATATATATGAATAAAATATGTATATTATTTAGTATTTTAAGTTTCATTAGAGGTGCAGGGACATTTTTTAAAAATAATTAATGCTGTTATTCATACATTTTACCCCCCTCCCCCCGTTTAAATATTGCAATCTCTTCAAATCATGTAGTTTGTATGTACCTCGAATTTAACGATTAAATTCTACCATTATTCTATAAAAATGAATTTCCACTGTTTATTATTTACACAGAAGTTTAAAAGGAATCTAAACATTATTGTAAACAACTAAGCATTTGACATAAGGTTATTAAAAATAATATAGATATTATACTTTCGATGTTTACTTCAACGAATTTATTCCATTTTACCACGTCAATCGCTCCCTGATGCAAAACACTGTTCTTTGTAAGTGAAGTCTTTTTTTTCTTTTGTTTTTCACTGTTCATATATTACTGATACTGATTTTCCTGTACATAGATTTTTTCCCCTTGATACCGGATCGTATTTTTCAAAAATATTTAATATTGTTCATTGTCACAAAATATCACTTGCCATGTTGATCTAGTTAATACCCATTTATACAAAATCCTCAAAATACATAATTCTTTTGTATGTTAATTCAAAAACTTAAAAATTGTTACAGATCCTTGTGTGAAAGCACAATAACTGTGAAAATGATGGACGCATCGTGCATATTTCCTATCATTCAGCAAGAGAGTGATGCATGAACAATGAAAATTCGGTGACCAGAGCATGAGTAGGCGCTTTAATCTATCCGACTACCCTAAAATTTATAGACGATCTTATTAGCTTTATAAAAATACCAAGTTCATTATTTTCCGTTCACTTAAATAAAAATGTTTTAGTAAAAGCAGATGCCATTACCTTAAGCAAGATGCCATACTTTAAAACCATTTTACTCTACATGTGTTTTTTTTTGTTGAAAATATTCAAACGGGAACATGTGTGTGGATTGCTAGAAAAGTTTGAAAATAATTAACTTAAATTTTTTGTGTACGTTCTATATAACAGTAGAAGTGTTTTAACGTTCAGATTTATCAATGACTGTTTTATTACCAAATTTACAGTCCCTTATGTGAATATAATCACTGATTTTTTTATAGCAATTCCATGTAATAACTAAGATAAAGTGTTCTATAATTTTTTAAAAATTAAAATCTCTTATCCTGAAGGTGATTTTAAAAATGAATAACATAGCAACACTTCAAAATCGAAAATTTGTTTATAAACTTTTGGTACAGAATGGGTCCCGTTTATGTAATTGTTTGTAAACTTTTACCATTTTTTCCCATTTTAGTAATAATAATCTTTTTTTTTATTTTTAATTTTAGCATATTTTTCTTAAAATGTACTAAACAAATCTAAAAACAACAACAACAAAAAAATCCCCATATCTCCATTTTTTAAAAAAAAAAGCTGTAGCAAGTAGTCGGATATTTTTACTGATAAGTGGGTGGATTGTATGAGTGACGAAAAATCAGTAAAAATCAAAAAGCGGAAATCGTAAGATACAGACGGCAGGCATTGGTTTATAACTTATTTAAGATGCATGAAGTATATACTCTCGAATAATGTAAAATGGTTTTAACATTTCTGTCTTCCTCTAATACGATATAATGCAATCAATATTTAATTTTGATAATAATATGCATAGCTCTGAATTATTGTGCTTGCAATCAGCAAGTGTCTTTAATTGAAATTTGTAATTTGGTTTAAATATTTGACATTCATCTTGGTTTTTTTTATTTAATTCATGGGGGACACCACAAAGCCCCAGACCGCCATCTTATACATTTGTCAGCCAGCTCAAGTTCATTATCCTATCTTCATACAAATGCCATATATTTCGTATATAAGATGAGTAGTATTGGAGCTTTACTTATATGGATCTGCTAATCTCGTACAAAACTCAGGAAGCATGTATTTTTTTTTAACATTTTCCGTTAGCTATTTTAATCGTTTTACATGTGGTGTTAATGGTAGCTCTATTCTAAATGAACATTAAGATCATATAAATCCTTTAAAGTCTGTGTCAGTTTGGTTATTGTCTGGGTCCCGTATCATTTGTGAAATTCACACCCATTCCTCGGAATGTCTGAATGCATATAATCATCATGTAACGAAATTTCCCTCCAAATGGTGAAATTCAGCTCGAAGATCACGTGCCGTATACATACTCGTTTTTTTTAAAAAAAAGGGCGCATTAAGTATGATTAGCACAGATTGTGCTAATCATATCTGTGATTGTTTTATTTAACAGCGAATTTATTGGAAAACATTTCACCCATTGGCAACATTTTTGCCCTCAAAGCAACTTGTTTCAAAGTAATAGAAATTTTATATTTGGCTTTCGTAAGGGGTTTGAAATTTTGGATAAATTTTTGATGGAAAAAGTTTTTTTCAGCTTATATATGGATCAACTCGTATTCAAAAATATAAAACTTATTAACTATACTTTAATAATTTTTAACTAAAATACTTTAATTTACATACTGTTATAAATTTTTCTTTTTTGTTACATTAAATGAATCCTTGAATGCTCATTTTTTTAGAAAAATTGTAATCATCGTAATATGTAAGTTGTGTAAATAGATTGAAAAGTATCAACTCAATGTAATTTATACTAGTAAATGCATAAAATGAAATTATATATAAAGGAAAAAAAAGTTCGGTATTTATTTTGTGAATATTTTTCGCTGTTATTTTCTTATATGCTGCAATTTTTAATATTTAATTTAATTCGATTTATAATAGTTAATACTATTTTAAGATATTTTTAACATTATCCGAAATAGTACATCTCACTCATAAACTGAACGAATACAACCTCTATGCATTAAGTTCTCTGCTTAGACATTTAAAAAGTCATATTGAAGTAAATTTTGCATTTAATTCAATTGGAATTTAAGTTAGATATTTTGTCACGTTTCCTTTCAAGATTCGTCATTAATTATGTATTTACCGGATCTATACTATGTATGAGAATTTTCAATATATAGCTAATAACTGAATTAAAAAATACATAGATAGACTATGTCACAAAACCGGGTTTTTTTTTATTTATTATTCTTCAAAAATATAATATCCAACCAAATTTATAAGTACCAGAAATTTAAAAATTATTAAAATGATTCTCTTCAAGTGTCCCTTCAAAAGAATTTAACATTAAATTTTCAAAACTATTTATTCTATATTTAAATTAAAGACATTACAGATAAATCTTAGGTTATTAAAAATACATTAATTATGTAGTCATTTTAGAAGCACGATAATTATTTTCAGAACAATAAAGTTCTCTATAAGTAGTATAAAGAATAAATGTATTCCAACTAAAAAATTTAAACTGATTATGAAAACTAATTTATTAGTAGAACATTTAATTAAATTTACTTTATATATTTATCTTTATATATTTATAGAAAAAGACTGTGCTTTCTAGACGCCCATATTTTAAAACAAGTAGTAATAAATTTAACTTTGTTAATTAACTTCCTTTTCTAAGTTTCTTTCATAAATATTTTAAATAAATTTTAAAAAAACATTTAAAAATGAAACATTTCATAACAAAGTTTCCAACAGTCTGATCATATTCAAATCAGAATATAATCAGATTTATAAGTTTTAAGTTTATATATCAAATTAGTAAATACATGCAAATTTGTAAAGGTTAATTATTTTTTCTTGAATAATAAACTTACTTAATTCAATAAGGATAAAAATAAACACGGTATTCGAATTATACTTGGAATTAATTTAAAAATTAATCCTTAGATTTCAAAGTGCTGTATTCTAAATTAACAAGATTTGCTCTTAAAATGTATTACTTCTTTAACTAGTACTATTTATTAAAGAATTTCTTTTTTGAAAACACATTCGCTGAAAGAATTAAGAAATAATGGAACAAAAATAAAAGATGAATTAAGTTTAGTTTTTTTTCTATATGCATTCTAATTCTCTTAGATTCGATATGTATTTCTATCTCCCTAATCCTCCTGTTACGAATTAATTCTTTTCAGTATAAGCAAAGTATATTTAAATGGACTTCTCGGTATGTCTTTTTTGCAGCTTGAGTGCTTTTATGATTAAAATCAAAGTCCTGCACTTAGTATTAATGGTAAATTAAGGAAATGATACAAGATAATCTCTATATGGTGCTTACAGTAAGGCAAAAACCCATACCATTAAATCTTTTATACCGTAAAGCTTAAGTCCATAATGCACAATGATGCCTAAACAGAATCTTCTTAATGGCGAAATGTATTTTTATATCCCTAAACTACTTTTAGAGTCATCTTGCATTCTGTTAGAAACATGTGACATTCGAATTTTTTTTACTTGGAATTTATGCATCCATTTTTTCCCCCTGTGCTTTCCCTTATTTTTTGTTTTTTTTTTTGTTTATTATCTAAATAATTTCTGCATGTAATTTCTTTTTGTAAATTAGTCATTCGAATTATCGTTTATGTTCTTTCTTTGCTGGTTTCCTAAGATGTTTTTAGAAAAATTATACTATTAAGATTTACATTCGACGAATTAGAATATTTTTTTCCATGTAGTATTTATTCATAGCAGTGTGTTTTTGAGCCCACATTCCTTTTTCATATAACAGAATGTTTGAAGAATTTTGATTCCGAAAGTAATGCTTAAAACACAAAATTTTATAAGGTTTTAAAATTTGTATACATACACTAATGTTCTAAACTAAGAGAATTGGCAGATTTGGTCAATTATCTCTAGAACAATTGGACAGGTTTTAATGAAATTTGGTTTGTTCGTAGGGTATATATAATGCAAAAAAACATCCATTCTACAGTTATCATACACACACACAATCGTCCTTAACACTCAACGTAGTAGGAAGGTATGAAACAGCAGTTGCAGAACTGTTACCGAACGTTTTCTCAGAAAAAACTGAGAATTTTAAAATCGATGCCGACTGTTAGCAGTAGAAAGTCTGTATTATTAAATGATGTACGTCGTCAAAGTCTAAACTTACCATACATTAAAGGCAGAAGTCAGTCGAGTTAGTTTGGAAGATTTCTTACGGGTATGTGATAATTGAAATAGTACTTGACAGCGTATACGATGTAGCGTCTATTTAAAAGTGTCGCGTATGAAGCCTACTTTTGTATCGGGTTCAGGATCTTAAAAAGTCTTAGGTCATCTTTGAGTATAGAAACAGTCTAGTTAAATAACAATTGGTATTTTTCACTATCCTATAATACGTTAGAATTTAAGACTTTCATGTAGCTTACGAGAAATCTGCTTAGAGTTTTATACATCAGGAGAAAGGATACGTTTGGTAAAGTGTTTTGACAAGAGTGCCGAAGCATTCAGACATACAGATATATAACAAAATAATAAGAACGCCTGTGAAAAAATGAAAAAAATTAATTAGAAGGTATTGGCAGGAAGGTACTGGATGGCTGCTTTTATTCGTCGTAATATTGACAAATAAAGGTATTCAACAAAGTTCCTCGGGGTTCTACTCATTCCTTGTGCAGGATTGTCGCAAATTCATACAGTGTGCGTGAAGGAGGAAACCGAGCACGAAGTTTGTTCTCTAAGAACCCAACAAACACTTAATGAAGTTCAAAAAAAGTGACTGGGGACACCACATTAGATAATCTACTTTATCATGCTCATGTAAACATGTTTGAATACAGCGCGACGTGGCACATAGGGGCTGTCATCTTTGAGCACATGACATTTTCCTGGAAAGAGAGTCTAAAGTATTCGGTGAAGATGATCTGTGAGAATGCTTCGATAAGGATCGCATGGGATCATCTTCCTCAAGGCAACGAGAGGCCCAAATAAATGGGAAAATATTGTGAACCCCACACCCTCACAAAATCTCTTCCATATTCCACGGATGGAACCAGACAGTCAACATGAAATAGTTCTACTTGTGATCTGGAATAATGTAAATGATGATTCATCAGACCTTATAACTTGTTTCCATTGCAATTGTGCCCAGTTTCGGTGGTCTAGACTTAGCATTCCGCGTCTAAGCTAACGGTTGTAGAATAGCTACCCTGCCATGAATATTCGCAGCATGCAACGCCCGTTAAATAGTTTCCATAGATACGGGGTCCTGAAAGTATGTATTTATCTCAGACGGTATCTGTGGCAATGGAGTCTGGCGTTTTGGGGCCACTGTTCTCTTCAACACTATCACGATCCCACTTTTGTGTTTCGCGGAAGAAACCTTACCCAAGTTTGTGTAGGCTGTCATAAACCTTGGCGCAGTGGTAATTTAAACACCCACGAGGTTGACTGTTCTAGACACGGATGCTTTAGGGAAGTGAGCTCCAGTTATCATGCATCATCACGTTGCAGAGGTTGGACATAATCACGCTTTGCTGAAAACAGAGGCAACTCTCAGACTGACAAATGCTTGGCTGATATTTTCCTTTGTTCTGCCACTAGATGGCACACTGTTTCGAAATATGGCGGCCGTATATTGGACTGTGGAATGATGACTCATTTTTAAATGGGTGTTAATGTTATTTTGTCCTATACCTGTATCTCCACCTTCTTAAGTTTAAATTGGTGAAAATGAAGAGCAGAATATTGTAAAATTAATTGACAGAGTTCTAAAGATATCCAGATCATTTTTGAACATAAATTAAATAAAGCCACTATTAGTATATTACAGACTTTACAACGCTTGGGATTCCAAAGGAACAAAAAAGTTCCACGGATAGAATTCTTTGTAAAAATTGAAAACAAATAATACACTTAATATTAAAGAAATTCTAATTCACACATATATAGAATTATTTAGTAAAATACTTAATTAAGGAAAGAAACATTATACCAAATGGACAATTTTTTTCCCTCCAAATATTTAATGCATACTACAGAATCTAACATACACATTTTTCAAATATTTTTTTTACATAGAAATTTTTTTATTTAAACACATAGTTGACAACAAGAAGTATTCTTTATATATATTCATGCAAAAATTCATCAGCAGTATGACACAACAAAAATTTTATGTAAGAAAAATATGATTCCTATTGGAAAAATTTATAAATCCCTCCGAAACCTTTTTTCAATATTAGATTAAATGAAAAATAACATCATTTTCATTAAAAAACGAATCATAATTTTACTTTTCAATGTAGCCAAAACGATTTTCAAATACAAGTTTAACTTAAATTGCTAGGATGAAGATTCAAATATCAATTACACTTTTTTTTTGGTAATGATTATGTATAAGTTTTCCTTCTATTTATTTTTTGATAAAATATTCTACAGGAACCTTAAGAAACAATTATATTTCGAATGAGAAAACTCATACTTTTATGCAAATTTGAATTTTATTTTAAAATAAATTATACATATGAAATAAAAGAAAATATCTTCTGAGAGAATGAGAAAGTACACATTCCTAGAATTAAAAAAAAAATAATCATTCTGGAAAAGGAAAAAGTTACCTCCGAACTAACACAGAAAAAAAATGCTCTTGTTTTTAAAAGGTGAAAAATATCGATGGGTGAGATAATGAATAAAACATTAATCTTTATGTGATAAAAGGAAAAAGAGAGATGTGGTTTAATAAGAGTAAAGAGTTATAGAATTGATGAAAGGACATAAAAAAAGGATGTATATTGAATGTTAAAAGAGAAAAAACCGAGCAAATTTCTTAGAAGATCGGAGAAAAAATTCTTATTGAAGATTAAAAAAACCCCATTAATTTCCGTTGCTGTAAAGAACCTACTTGTGTAGGGGAAAAAAGGTAGGTGAAAAGGGGATATAAAAAAATTCAATATGATTCTTCATTACATAAATATTCCAATGTAAAATTAAGCCTATTGAGTCATTTATTTTTAAAAAGATTAAAATAGATGATGTTAAATAGAAATCTTACTTTTTTTTATTCGAAATTGCATGAATCATCTTACTTTTTATTTAGTTCAGTTGCATTTATTCTATGTCCAAATTAACTCTTTTTATATTAATTAATGATATACGTATCTCACATAAGAATGGGCTCAGTTCATGACGCCCACGTGATAAAGACAAACACGTGTTCTTAATGGAATTCGAAACAGACATTAAACTAACTGTACTTGTTCTATTTGAAAACTTAAATAAAACTTCAAATTTCATAATTTGGTAAAAAAGGTTCAATTGTTATAAAAAAATTTCTTCAAAAAGTTTTTAAATTTTAAAGAAAATCTTATTTTTCATGTATTTTATACGATAAAATTTCTTCAGTGAGCAACAGTTGAGAACAATGAAGCGATTGATCTGATTAGCTGGAAACATGTGATTGCTATGACGTCACATGAACTTTTGAACGCGTTGCTTAAAAAAACGTGGTTATCATTACCATGTGACTATGACGTCACATGAATCTGGTTCATTCTTCAGATATTTTAAGATATCTTGATTACTATGATTTGTTATCATGGAAACGAAGTACAGTCTATTTTAATAAAAATGATTGGAAGAAAGAAAAATAAATGAAAATTCAACAATTGTGGCAAATTCTTATCATTCACTAGGAATATTTTTATTGACCCTGGCGATTTTATCAAAAACATTTTATTTGAGGAAAAATCACAAGGCACATAATTAACTTATGAATTCATTTTCAAAAATAGATCAAATTAGTTTCGGATAAAAATGCATTGCAATTTTGTTTAATAGCTGTTATTGTTATAGATGTTTTAAGCAAAAGTTGTTAGTGTTGTTCATATTATATATTTATTGATGTACAATTTTAAGACAAAGAAATAGTTCATACAGTATTGAGAAATTCACAAATTATTATTGTGAATATCAATTGTGATACGAAAACTTTAAGATAAAAACAAGCAATATTGTTTTTCAAACAAAAATAAATATAAATGGTGCCATAACTGCGATACAGGAAATTTCATTAAACACACATTAGTCATTATTGTCCTTGTACGAAGTATTCGAGACAAACACCAATCCTATAACTGAATAGGCACATCGAAGACTTGATCCAAACACTGAAAAATATATCACAGACTTGATAAGTGTACAGTTCTTTTTCTTTTTAATTAGCAATCTCCTTGCGTCATCCGTGGGGGTCTTCATATCTGGAGTGAAGTAGGGACTTCCACAGAAGGGCGCTGAGTAGCAATGTCAGGGTCCAATGGACGGAGCGTATCCTTGAAGAAGTATTTTGGACTAAAACAAAGGAAAGATAATATTTTCAATTAGATTCAGAGGATTATTATCCCATTTCAGAGAATAATACAAGAAAGATCTAATGTTCTCTATCATTTGAGGAGGTGGGACACTGTGTTAGTGTGTTCGATTTTTTATTGAATTATTTATCCTTTTCTTAGTGATAAATGTTTTTATTTTTTTAACCTGTAACATAAAAATTGTCACACTGACCCTCGTAACTTTATCTTTTATGTCTAATTTGAGAACAGCGAAGTGTAATATGAACTTTGGAAGATGTGATGTAAGCAAATTTTTTTATCGAAATGTTTTTTAAATTACGTTTGGTAATAATTTTTTTTTTCTTGGGCGCTTTCGGCAAAATTAAATCTTGCTACAAGTTTACATCGTCAGAGCTCAGGTGCCTCCCTCTGTGGAGGAAACTGGGCGTCAAAATTACCTGCGGTGATTGGTATCCGCCTATACGGCGCCGCACTAAAAAGTGATACCAGCACTATAAGGGATATACTAGGTCTGCAATGGTAAAAATACCAATCCGCAGCCCGTTGGATTAAAAAAAAATTTTTTTTTGAAAAAAAAATCGTCAAGTTTTTAAAAATAAACATAAATTTTTGTTTATTCGCCCCTTGTATTGTATTTGTATAGGATCTTAAAGATCACAAGAGGGATTCCTCTAGAATAGAGTAAACATTCACAAGACTAAAACAGAACACACAATTTCTCACTGGACCATGGGGAACCCATCAGCCTCTGAAAATTTCTTGTGCGGCCTTCATAAAAGCTACCACTTCTATTAATTAATATTAAAATAATTAGATTACAACAGTTTGCAAATCAATGGAATTGAATAAATAACGGCATGAATGTACGTTTCAATGAATGCTCGTGAAACTAGCCAATTGTACATTTCAAGTGTTAGAACGCCACCTAGTGCAACATGGCAACATTATTAGGCATGCTCATGCGGAGGAACAATTAAGGTTTAACGTTATGAAGTGTAATCCAAATATATGTATACATATATATGATTGCTTGCATAAATAAAAATACCAACAGTGAAATATAAAAAGTTACTACAATATCTATGAATTTAATAAACTTATAGAAAAATATTAATCAATGATGAATGTTATACCCTTAAGTGAATACAAAAAATATTTTATATTATAACTTTTTATGTCAAATAATACATAAGTAAGGATTTTTTTAAATAATATTTCAATTTAATGCCCAAAATTGTTAAATCTATATAAAAACTATAATAATTTTATAAAAGTTACATTCATAGGTACATTAACCTATGTGGCCTCCTTTATTATTACTTAATTTACATGCGGCGCTACTAATGGTAAAAAGGTTCGCCACCTCTGTGGTATAAACTCTTATTTTTTTCTCTCGCAATATACTTCTATACCAAAAATGCGTGAGGTTAACGCTGCGCCAAGTCGTGATCTCCATTCCAAACAGCACTTAACCAGCCCCCTGTGTGTTGAGGTAGTTCTGAAAATGTGCTGTTTAAATAAAGTCCAGAGATCGAATAAGCTATTTATTTTGTTTATTTTAACCTTGATCAGGTATAATCCTCCATCAGGATAAAAATATAACCAACAACACTAGCAAATGACCAAGAAGTCTTAGTATCAACAGTTCATGAATAGCACAAGGATAAAAAAGATAAAATTATTAATGTAGTAGTTGTGTACCCTTCCCTCGCGAAGGGAAGGAATGAAAGTTGCCAAAGCCTGAGACAGGTTTGACTTCTACACGATAGATGGCGACACCACCTATCTCCACCTCCTCAATTTAGGCATGGAATTGGAGGAGAGGGAAATATTTTCCTGCACCCGTGGTTTCTGCTGTGACTGCCCACAAGACTTTCGGACCCACTCTGATTTAGCGAGCACGTACTCCGTGTGTACTCAGAGGGTATTTGGTGGCATCAGGCGTCCGGTCTGGAGTCCGATGGTCTAACCACTAGACTATCCACTGCCCTAAAGCAGTGGGTTAATTATAAAACCAATATTTACCAGGAGTACACTTATAGAATCTGATTTCCAGTCTAATGTCACAGTACGACAAATGTACCCATGTCGATGCCAGTTGTATGAAATTAAAATATATTTATTGCGATACTGAGTGTTTCGTGTTTGTAAAACAGCTTCCTTATGAAAAAACTGGTTTATGAAAGTTACTCCTAAACCGGATCCTTATTGAAGGAATTATCATTTATCGTGACAGTGCTTGCTATACATTTTAAATTGGAAGTCATGCATACTATTTATGTAGTTTATTTTATGCTTTAAAATATCTATTACTGCAAGGTACTCGTTTAAAATAAAAGGAAATTCGAAAAATATTCCTATTAATAGTACATGTATTCTACACACAAACTATTAATATGAAAGATAAATAATTTGTAACTGAAATCAAAAATAGTGTAAGGCTAATTTTAACTTTTAGAGCATTGAAATATTTTTTTCAGTCAAAATTATTTAAAAATAGATTTAAAAAAAATCTTGCACGTTTTTGAAAAAATGCCGAATTTTTGAAAGGCTGTGCTTGAAGTGTAACATTAAGTTCTCTGGGCTGAATCGTTTTTCAAATGGCGTGCTGACATTTTTAAGGCTTAAAGATAGATACAATTCTTAGTTCTTTTCTGTTAAAAATTTTAAATAATGCAGAAAAGTAATTTTTCATTCTCTTTTTTTTGGCCGCATAGAACGAAAGCGTTTCTTAACTGAGATGAAACATTCAAGTAATTTGCATCTGCTAATAACTTCTGAAGTACAAATACAAACAAAACATTATTTGATTTGCGTGATTCAGCTATTGCATGTCTAGAACTAAAAGACTACAAACACAAAAAACCCCAGAAAAACAAATAAGAAAAGACAAAATTCAAATAAGTTTTGAGATTTAAACTGCTTAAATGTAACTCCTGCTTTTAAAAATATAATGCTTTCACGCAATTACTTTTTGAAGAGAGAAAAAAAAATTCGAATTTTGTTCTTCGTAAAATAAATTGGATTTATTTACTTTTAAAGAACTCCAGAAAGTACACAGAGTGTTGGCAGGTTAAATATATCAATTGTAACTGTTTAATTCAGTAACGCCCACAAGGGGGGGTATTCTGGGGGTCCGGACCCCCCCCCCAAAGCCCTTGAGTCTTTTTCGATTGAAGATAATCGCGCGTATACATATATACATACATTCGCCATTGATATTTTGAAATGGGATGTCGTACTCTAGGATTCATATGATTTCGAATATTTGCTTAATTATATTTGTGTGATGTATTTTATATATATTTAAATATATATATATATATATAACGTAAAATTTAATTAAGTACTTGTAATTAGCAATTTATTTTATTAATTAATGCTAATTTTTATTAAAAAATTAATAATATTTTTTTGTTAACAAAATCGATAAAATCAGAAGTATCAATTGGGGTTGTCTTTAGGTATGATACGAGTTGTGGAACTCTCGACCATTCCTCCCTTGAAAATTTTTTGTGTGCGCTATTGGTTTAACTCATGCAATTTATTTAAGTAAAAATTAAATTAACCTGTTAATAATAGGATAACGTACTCAAAAAATTACAGGACTATATTTTTTCCCTTATGAGTATTGAAACTATATTTAGAACGCATTATGTCGCTATTCAAATGCACTCAAATAACTCATCTCTTGCCAATGGATTATGCAATAGAGTTTGTGGTGGATTAAGACACGCTAAACCCGTTGGATCTATGGCAAGCACATACGACATATAAATTTAAATACAGTAACACTCCGAGCTTACGCGATAGGAGGGAATGAATGATGACCCTACCCTGTAAGTCGAAATCGCTTTCAAAATTTTCTTGTACCACGGTAATAACTCTTTTATTTCTTGTTTTGTTGAAAAAATACACTCTTCGTTAGAGTCTATAATTTCTAAATTCTTACTTTGCAAATAATATTTCGCCGTTATTGGGTGTGTGAAATCCCCAAAGCTTTCGATTACATACTCGAAAAATTAAAGTTTTCGCAGTCTAATAATTCATATTTTTATTTAAATTATGAAATTCCTGTTTACCATTCTCTAATTTCGAGCAAGGTTTAAAAATTAAAATATATATCTTTGATTATGGGGAATTCATTATTCCTGACTATAAATTCCACATTTTTTGTTCTATAGTTAACTGTTATTTATTTATTTGGATTTAAAATTTAAGGATAATTTGTGCAATCAAACTTGTTTAACAATATTTCCTAGTAAACATTCTAATATATTTTTTAAATATAATAATACGACGGATTTATGTATCTCATAGCAGTTTGATATAGCATCGTAAAGATTGGAAGATAGTGAACACGAAAAAAAAATTAATATTCAGAGACGAAGATTAAGAAATTGTATGCAAATATAAATCTGAATAACATTAATATTATACTATAAAATAAATAGAAACGCTTAATCAAATTATTGAAATTAGACAAATAGTACAAATAATGGAAAACTATGAAAGTTGTAAATATGATTTTAATATAAAAATAATCATGCTTGATAAATTGTTAAAATATTTATATGAAAGATGTGGATTATTATTATGAAAAGTATATATATATATATATATATATATATATATATACCGGAAAATCGTAACGCACGCACTTTTAACACAAAAATTAAGATGGAAATTTGCGGTAGAGCGTTATAAACCATGTATGAAAATGAGAGTTTTGAAAATAAAAGAAATGACACTCTTTATAAAAACTTAAGGTTTGTAGCTCTAGGAGTATACTATTTTTTCTAAAGGTTTTGAGATAACACCTCGAATGAATGACTTCAACACACATTTCAGGGTTCTTCGCTTTATACGGCGAATATACCTGAAAATCAGAAATTGCAGTTTGAAAGTATGGGTGCTCGTTATACTCCGGTGCTTGCTATACGCCGGATTTTACGGTATATATATATACCCCTTTAGAATATGCGTGTATTATATACACGCACATACACTCTCACACACGCGCGAAGTAAACATATATGTGTGGCCTGGTGATGAGTTTAAACAATACTTTTGGTGCGTACATTTTCGTTTTTAAATAAGTTGTATGATGATTATTATATTATAAATTTTTTATGACAGAATTTACTAGTTTTCATTTTAACTTCATTCAGCATTCGAACAAAACAATAAAACTCAAAATTTTGAAGACCAGCTCTCTGTTTCCCCTATCTTTGGATAAGTTCCACAAGTATATAATTATCTTATGCATGCTTTGCGTTATCATTTATTGCCGTTTTTTTTTTTTTTACTCTTTTTCTGTAAAACTATAGATTAGTATTATATTTAAATGGAAAAAGTAATACTCTCAATAAATCTAACCACGTAAAGAAACTTAATAGAAGGATATATAACTGTTCTAATTTGATAGCGCAATTTCAACAATTTCAAACACTTTTTCCGATTCATCTTTGAATTGCTTCTGCTATGGAAGTAAATTTGAAGTAATATTACATTTTAATGTGAATTTTGTGAGAATCTTCGAGAAAGAAATATTTATTAAACAATTATTATTTAATATATTAATTTACATTTCGATTCTCTGAAAACGCATTTGTATTTTCTACTATTGAATTTTCTGGAGTTTGAAAAAATTGTAATTTATTTTACAATAGTACTTAATACTTTATACGTTTATGTTAGTCAAAAGAGGTAAAAATAAAAGATCTAATTGTTGAATTTCCAGAAATGACTTTTAATGTTCTGTAAGATATCATCAGCTTAAATCCAAAATATTCTTTAATTTCATTTTTTATTTTTCTTCTTTTGTTTGTGCTACAAACGTGATCTTTAAAATAGAGTAATAATATTTCATTTCTAAAAAGAAATTCTAAAAGACAAGCGTAAAAAGTGGGAAACCCGTGGGGAAATATCCTTACACAAATACAGTCGTTTCGTAACTTACTCCTAAATGTCAGATTACTGGAAATTCGAACCCTCGCAACCATTTTAGATCCGTCTAAGGACCACTCAGAAAAAAAATGGCGCATTTGCTCCAGTGGAAACGGACCAAGAAATATTATGAAAGAAAAGCGAGTACACTTTCCGGAATAGTCAAAATGTATTCGATTTTTTGCTGTTCTTCGCATAGAGAGAAAGTTACTCTATACGGAGTGCCGGGCATATATAGGTTTCACGATTTCTATTGGTTCTGAGTGAAAAATTGCGCCGTATTGAAATAGACCGCGGAATCTTTTAAGGTTGTCCAATTCGATTTCATGAGACATCTGAGATCTAAACACTCTCTGAGCGAAGAATCTGTATGCTGAAAGCACATAAAGCTTTGGAGGGATATGGATGGAAAAAGAAAATAGTTTTCTATTTTTTCCATGTGCGTATCTATTTCTATCTCTGTTCGGATAGCGAGACATGGATGAAAAGAACTTTCATTTAGATATTTCTAATAAAAAGGTTCCAAGTTTGAAAGACGCTTATTCGATCTTTCTTCCGATTTCATCTGTATCGAGAAAATTGAAATAAAAATGGAATTTTAAGTAGGTATACAAAATGAGAAAAAGTAAATTTAGTTGGTGCGGTTTCTTATTTTTGAAAAAAAAAATGAATTCAAAGAAAAAGATACCTGAGTTATAAAGATTTACAAATATTTCCCATAGTTTTTTTTTTTTTTGGTTTTTGAATGAACTGGCTAGAGTATACTGTTTTGCTTACGATCATTATTTATTTCATATTTTTTATAATTAAGTTTCATATCTGTGTTTTTTCAATTGCCGCATCATGATTTAATAAATGATATCAACTTTTCCTGTTAATAAAATGTACAACTTTAATTCTTCTAGACCATTCTTGTAAAAGTAATTACAGCAAGTTTAGGTAGAGACATTGAATCGAGTTAAATTTATTTTATATATAAAGTTCTTGTCTAAAAGCAATTTTATTTACTTTAATGCAATGTTGATCCTATCGAACTTCTACATTTCTTCTCAAATTTAGACTGGTGTATTGTTTTAAATGCAAAAAAGGCACCCAAAAGAATAAAATATACTGAAAAATTCTGTGAGGTACTTCCCCCCCCCCCGATGTTTGAAAATTTTCATAACCCTTTCGTGACGAAGGACGCAAACGCGTGCGTACCGTCAGGGCCGGATGTTTCTATCGCCAGTGTCACTCACAGGCCGGAGGGTTTTGTGTAGTTAAGCCTAAATCCATAAAAATACCAAAATATAAATGCATTGTTCAATATTGTTCTGTCTTTTATACGAACCATATACTTCAAATATTTCGTATTAATATACTTTATGTATTTCAGCCACTTTTTCTTCAAGAACAAGTTTTTAAACATTTTATTGTAAGCATTTGTAAAAATCAAACTTGTAAAAAAAGTAAGAAAAAAAAAAGACAACTTTTGTCTACCAGATCTAATTATCCATAAAAAACAAGACTGAAAACCCAAATCAAATGCCTTAGCGAAAATAAATCTCTCATCTTCAATGTAAACAAAAACCACATGTTCATTTCAAGAACAGTCGTAAAGCACTAAATTCGGAAACATTCCATATTCCATGAATCAGTAGCCAGAATAGCCGCCATTGTTGAAGATCACTGCTGCCACACGCCTCGGCTATGATTCAAAGAGAATTTGGATGTGTTCTTGGGGTACAGCAGACCAAGAAGCTTCCACACGTTGCCAAAGTTGATCTGGTGTGGCAGCTGGGGTGTAATCTGGGTCAATCGTTGAGCAACCATGGACCACATGTTTTTTATCGGTGAAAGATCCGGAGAGCGAGCCGGCCAGGGAAGCAATTCAATCTGGTGATTGACGAACCTTTGGATAATGCGTGCCACGTGTGGTAGCGCATTATCCTGTTGAAATATGGCTGTGGCCAAGCCCTGAAGGTAAAGAAGGACAACTGGCTCCAACATCTCTGGGATGTAGCGCTGACTGTTTAAAGTACCGGCAATGCGTACTAGAGGATTACGAGAGTGATATCCAATACCGCCCCATACCATAATACCCGGTACATAACGCAGCTGTTCAGCATCCTCTCTCTACGGTGTTTCCATACTCGAATCCGAACATCGTGGTGTTGCAGATAGATGCGTAACTCGTCAGTAAAGAGAACTTCATTACATTCTGCACCCACATCCTTCTTTCATCGCACCATTGTCGGCGGAGACGTCTGTGGTTCTGCATCAAGGGTAGACAAAGCAATGGACGTCTTGCGGACAGACCACTCTGCTGTAAACGGCAGCGAATGGTACGCGCAGACACTGAATGATGCGTTACAGACTCAATGTGCTGTGCAATGGTTCGTGATGTGACTGAGCGATCCGTCACTGACATGCGCACAATTTGCCTGTCCTCACGTGAAGTGGTGCACTGAGGTGGATACAATAGACCACGTCGGTCCGTCGTACCCTCCTGTATCCAACGGTCACATATCCTTATATTATAGTTGTTTGGTTTCGTCCAACACGCGACTACCGATTTCCCTGTAAGATAATCCACAATCTCGGTAGGTCACTATCCTTCCTCTGTCGAAATCAGATATTCGGTCAAAAGCTGATCGCTGTTTTCTACGAGACATAACTGATGGTTTTTTTGAAAAAACCACAAAAAAAAAAAAAAAAAAAAAAAAAAAAAAACTCAATTGCGGAACTTGAAATCATCGAAATCTCCAAACCTTAAATAGTGCTTTGAGGTGGCGCCACAGGCGTGCTTGATGTGTGTCTGCGCTGAAATTCTAATCATTTGCATATCTCACCTCTGCTAATGCATGTTGTCAATTTCATGTTATTTGCATGCTTCCTTCAGGGGGTTGCATTTACTGTGGTCAGCAGTGTATATATATTCATAGAAACGTTGGTTTATTTCCAATAATATATTGTAATAAATATATATAAAAGAGAAGAAGAAGAATGTAACGTTTACGTCCTGACACGACATCTCTTTTCTGCTACTATCTTTCCTATTTCGGGAAATTTTTAAATGTTTTATTATATATTATATCGTGTGCTGGTATACTGGACGGGTCTCAAAAATATTGGTCGAGGGTCACGAGTTTTACACCCCTGCTCTATAGTGTTTACTTATAAGAATTATTAGTGTATCTACATTTTTTTCAATGGGGTTCAGGGCCTCAAGTAATGTTAAGACGCCTTTATGTTTACTAGATAATAGTATTTATAGGATCTCTCTGTGACTTTTCTTAATTTTTGTACGCCGAATATCTTTTACTGTTTCTAAGAATACAATAGTCTGGACGTTATTACAAATATATGCATTATGGTGATGAACTGAAAATGAATGATGTGGGAATATTAAAGAATCAATCAAAGGATATAGACAAAAGTTTTAAATGCAGAACATCTGTATTTAAAAATTTATTTTTTCCATATTCCTATGGATATTTCATGTAATTCATTCAGGATTAATTACTTGTTTAAATAATAATTTTTAAAATAATTAAATGCATTTAAAGTGGTGAAATTTTAGCTAAATGCAAAAGCATTTTCCAACGCTTATTACTAAAAGGAATCTCAAAGGATATTATTCCTATATAAAATTCCGTTTATGAAAGGACTTTTAATCACATGTGAGTGACCTTTATAACGATAAGCCGTCTCGTTAAATTAATAAGGCATCTCATTGATGACATGTTCGCCGCAACGATTATGCCCATGCATTAATGGAGTTAAAATATTCTTAATGACCATCTCATGATTAATCTAGTTCATAAATGACTCTATTGTACACGATACTAAGGGGAAATTATGTGTTTAACTATTTATTACATGCTCTTTAAATAAGTTGAAATTAAGGAAAAGAAGCAAATGGTATTAATATGTTACAAGACTAATTTAAGTACTTCGTCTGTCACACAATGCAGTACATAGCAAATGGTTGTTCTTTAGATGTTAACCATTAATTTAACAAGGAAATATATTTTAAACTAGCAGTTACCCACTTGCTTCGCTGGGTATTCTTGATATTGTAAGATTTTAAATTTTTTTAATGTTATTGTTATCTAATTCTTAGCACATTAAACCTTCCATTGTACTAAAAAATACTCTTATAGTCTTCATATTTGGATTTGAAAAATGGATGACTTGAATTTTCAAAATAGAAGTACATTTATCATGACCCCTCCTCCTCCTCCCTTGAACCTTGTAGTCCATTTCCTGAAATTTTTTTAAAAGATCTCTACTCATTCAAAAAAACATGTTTGCCAGATTTTAAGTCTAATTCAAGGTTGGGCGGAATTTTCCTGGTACGGGCTACTTCTAATATTTTTAAGGTGTTACGGTCCCCTCACAGACGAAAGTGTGACCATTCTGTATGAAAATTGTATTTTTTCTTTTCTTAAGACTTGTTTTCGACATTGTATCCCTCTTTTAAAACATGACAGATGAATAAATATTTTTACTACAAAATTGTAAAGTTGAATGCTTGAACAACTACGATTAACTGCTAGAGCGTGGGCGTGTTCAGTGCAGTGATCAGAGAACATACGTGAGCCGATGAATCTGAAACCGATGTATGTACTTTAATTTGTTCTCTGCCAATTTTTGCGTCATCGCGGGATATGACATTAACTTGAGAGCCCAATCTCGTCACACCGCGGGATGGAGTATGATGTCTCAATAGCCAATCCAGTGCTAGCGCGGGAAGGGATGATCATCAAAATTTATTCTCTTCAGTCGGAGTAAGGAAGGGTCTCATTTGTACTGTTGGTATTGTAGTTATTTTTTTTCTACAACGGCAATGAACATGTGTCGTTTGCCCATTTATCGAATCATTAGCTTAAGTAAAGACAGTCGTATCGATTGTGACATAACCGATTCTGTAGTCTAGTTGGCGTCAGTGTTCCATAAATATGTCTCTTTTAGTATATGCGACTCTTAGTTTTTAGTAAAGGCGGCCACCCCTAAATGCCTTGGCGGTCCACCGGTCGATCGTGATCAACTTAACGCCCATCCCGGGTCTAATTCTTTAAAAATTGAAATTTTTTTATCTATTACACCCCCCGTAACCCTCCTCAAACCTCGTTCTTGACAAATCTCTATTCAGAACCAGAAACATGAGCTAAATTTAAAGTCTGCAATTCTAAGATTTCTTAACCGGGAATTCTTGTTATCTATAACCCTTTGGTAGTCGATTTCCACTAACTTTGTTTTTACTGGATCTTTACTCGACAAAAGAAACATGCTTACTAAATGCTAAGCCTGTAAGAGTCTATTATATCAAAAACGGGAATTTTTCTCTTTAACATCCCTGCAACCCCCTTTGTGAGTTAATTTTCGAAAAACACAGTCTTATATATAGAGGATCTCTACTCATTAAAAGGAATATTCCTACCAAATTTCAAGTGTTTCCGGTTTCTGAAGTGACCCGATTTAATACTCTTCGAGGTCTCGTGTTGAGTGGATGAAAATCGCTTTTCTCTCATATATAGGTATAATATCTTTTTAATATTTTATTGGACGTTTACAATAAGTTAAAATACAACAAACTTTAATTATTTTGAAAAGAATAATCAAAGAAAAATATGCAGTAAAATGTAAAATTTTAGTATGCAAAAATTTTTTTATCGCCATTTTTAGGAATTTATAAAGACGAAGGAATTTATAAAACGTTAATTACTATGTGAATAATTTGAGGATAAATACTCTAAAATTTTTAATGTTACGCCATGAATACTGACATCCTTCTTATGGCAATTTTCACATAATGTTAATGAATTAGATCATATTCGGAGCATGATTAGTACAGAAAAATGTTATAGTATTAAGAGAAATCCATGTGGTTGTGACGGGTGCTTACGCGTTTCACTAACCTTCTCTTAAAATCTTTAAATTGTATTTATTTTGACCAATCCCCACTGAGAGCTTAAAGTGTGACTTATGTAAATAAGATAGTTTCGGGTTTAGCGAGTTCGAAAGAGATATAAAAGGGAGAAATGAAATGAAGAGATAAGGATGACTAAGCGGTTTGATAGAGTAGAACTCCGTGTTTGGGATTAAAAAGTAAACTACGTGGTTGTCTAGGAAGGTGTTTTTAAGCGTCTAGTTTAATGAAGTGAAATTTGAAGATTATTGAAAAAGATTCCTTAAGGCGGTTCAGAAGTTATTGAAGATATCCTAGATTATAGCCACTTCCGAAATTCTACTAGTTCCAGGTTCCTTCTGAAGAAGATTTCAGGTCTGTAACTTTTGTAGTTTAGATTTAAATGTGTAGTTTGATTGTACGTGTTATTCCCCTCGTGATATCAGTTAGTATTCCGTCGTCCATAATTGAATTCTGATAATACTCCATGATAATTTATTGTTCTTAAAGTTGATTATTAATTGTGGATTTCTGTCTTAAAGAAATAATAAATAAGGATTTATTATTTGAGTAGTCTTTAATTATGAATCCTACATATCCTAACATAGATAATATGCAAAGGGGTAGTGGGGACTACGACACTGGCGCCCAAACGAAATACCGGAATTAAGAGCAGGTGCAGGATTTAGAGTTTTGCCGGAGTTATTTTTTTCGGGTAAAGAAAATGTGTCTGAGTTTCTAAATAATATCGATGATAATATAGCTTACTATGAAATACCGGCGAATCTATCGTGTGCATATTTAAAAGGTCATTTAGTTGGGAGAGCGTTAGACTGGTTTCAAGTTATCGGCTTCGAGTGTGTAAATGAAGAAGCGACTGCATTTGCAACACATAAAAAGAAATTATCAGATAGTTTTCCGGTAATACGGAATAAATCAGAGCTAGAAGCTCAGTTTTTTTCGTCAAAACAACGGAGAGGTCAAGCCCCGTCAGACTTTATTTTTCAGATGTTAAAAATACATAAAACCTTGGAATTAAATTATGATGAGATAAAGTTGATTGATCACATAGTAATGCGACTAGAACCCCAAATAATGGATTATTTAGAAGTTCGAAACCCCACAACGAAAACTCAATTGATAGAGTTGGTAGACCGGTATGAGGAACGTCATAACTGCAGGGAAAATCAGGGTTCGAGTAATAATTTTGCTAGACGAAGTTGGGATGTGAGTAGGAATCCTGAGGAAAGAAGGAATAATAGAAATTGGAGAGATACTGGGGTCGGAAATAGTCAAAATGATCAAAGAGGACTAGGCAGGGGTGCGAATAATTTTCCTCGTCGTAATTATCAAAATCAAGGATTCGAGGGTGGAAATCGATACAATCAGCCAAATCAGAGAACAGACCGGTATCAGAACCGTAGGATGGTGGTTAGGAAGGGTCCTAATGATGATTCAGCAAAACAGAATTCGAGGCGTGTTGATTGCAACAGCGAAAGGCAAAGAAATGCCAATTTAAACTTTCAAAGAGATCGTATTGAGTCAAATCCTCCTAATAGAATTAGACTTAATTCATTGAGATTATCACCAGTTGAACTTCCGTATGTGCCGATTTTGTTGAATGATACTTTTTTAAAAGCGCTCTGGGATACAGGTGCGGAAAAGTCATTTATTTCAGAAAAAACGTACCGATCGTATTTTTCTTTCTGTCCTTTAAAAAAATCGTTAGCTGAAGTAGTTACAGCTCAAGGGTCACAGTGCAGAAATTTAGGCACAGTTGAGTTGAAAATTAAAATAAGAGAATTTTCACAGTTATGGAAATTTCATGTGATTGCTGAGATGAAAGATCCATGCATCATAGGTGTGGATTTTATGTCACATGCAAGGATTACTTTTGATTTTGTTAAAAAATCGTTGGTCATTCCGGATTCGAAAACGGAAAAAGTGGCTGATTTGTTGTCTAGAAACCCGTTAGAAAGTAATGAGGAACCAAAAGTGTCTTGTGCGGTGATTAGATCGTTAGTATTATCTTCTAGAGAACAGTTAAGAGAGGAACAGAGAAATGACCCGGAGCTAGGGCATATTATGAAGTTTTTGGAAAATCCGGACGATAGTTCTGTTAATGAATCGATCTGCAGAAATTGGTCCAATGACTTTAAAATCGTTGACGGTTTGCTATATTATGCAAAGTATACAACCACACTAGGTGAATTAAGGGTATTTATACCTAAAACATTACGTAAAGATGTTATGCGAGAATTTCATGACTCGCCTATGGCAGGTCATCTAGGCAAAAAGAAAACCTACTTAAAATTAAAGGACGCGTGTTATTTTCCGTACATGAGGAAATACATTTATAAATATGTAGCAACCTGCGACCAATGCCAAAAAGTCAATTATAAAAACGGATTACCAGCTGGTCAATTAATTCCCATAATAACGAATTTTCCGAATGAAATCGTGTCTTTAGATTTGTTAGGCCCATACCCTGCAACTAGTCCAGAACGCTATAGATTTATTTTAGTAATTACCGATAATTTTTCTAAATGGGTTGAAATAGTTCCCTTAAGGAAAGCTTCGGCTAAAGCAATTGCCAATGCATTTTTTGAGAATTATATTGCGCGTTATGGAGCTCCTGTAAAATTAGTCACCGACAACGGTCCCCAAATGATATCCGAAGTTTTCGAGCAAGTGTGTCGCAGATTGCACATAAAACACGTTAAAACTGTGGTATATCGTCCACAAGCTAATCAAACAGAACGAGTCAATCGCACTCTTTTAAAAATGATTTCGAGTTTTGTCGCGGATAATCACACTAACTGGGATCAATTTCTGCAAGAGTTCGGTTATGCAATTAGGACAGCAGTACATGAGACAACGGGTAAAACACCGGCGGAATTATTTTTAGGTCGAAATTTAATCACTCCTTTTCAGAAATTAGTTATGGTAACTGATGGATCAGATTTAGTTTGTGGGAACATAGAAAGGTTGTTTGAGGAGGCTAGAGTTCATACAAAGCGCCAGCAAGAGAAGTGGGCGAAATATTATAATAAAAAGAGGCGTGAAAATAATGTGAAAGTTGGTGATCTAGTATTAGTTCAAACTCACCCGTTAAGTTCAAAATGTAAAAAAATAGTAGGTAAATTTATGCCAAAGTTTGAAGGCCCATATAAAGTTCTGAGTGTAAAAAATAATAATAATTTAGTAATATTAAAATTTGGTAAAAGAATAACGGTTAATGTG
The DNA here is from genome assembly GCA_019973975.1 of Trichonephila clavata. NCBI lineage: Eukaryota > Metazoa > Arthropoda > Arachnida > Araneae > Nephilidae > Trichonephila > Trichonephila clavata. The sequence continues at coordinate 250,032 of BMAO01002039.1, forward strand.
GACCAGGTGAGAATTTACCATCAAAGAGAAGACAGTGTTGCCGAGTCGGAAAGTAACACTAGTAGTAATCATGGTGCAGTGACATCAATCAGGTCAGATGATGCGCAGTCGTCATTGGTGCAATCGGAGAATGATAGGGGTGGTCGTAAAGGATCGAAATCAGGAAATGTAAATGGTAGTAGAGATATAGTTGCGAATAGACGCGATGGAGTAGAGGTGAGAAAAAAACGTGGACGGACGGAATCTACTGTTTCTTCGGGGGATGGCGCGTATAATTTCAGGAAAAAGAGACCTGTATATACTGAGAGAGAGAAAAGAGGAAGGCCTGAATCCTGGATTGACAATGTACGGAAGAAGAGACCAGAGGCCCAAGTAGATCGTGAGAAAAGAAAGATTTCCTCGTCAATGTCCTCTCGTCCCTCCAGGAAGCGTTATAGAAAGGTGGAAGAAAATAGTTCTGAAAGAGCAGTTCCAGGACCATCCCACAGATTCAAGTATAACAGACCTCATCAGGAAAGGAGCTGTCCATACAATCTTCGGAGCCGACGTCGAGTGGACAACAGCCAAGTTCCAGTTCTCACAGAAGAAAACAACGCCTCAGCAGGAGCATATCAACTTCAACGGACTCGATGGAAGAGGAGACCCAGAAAGTTGGAGCGCAGAGTGGACAACCCTAGGACAAGGTCATCCAGCACAGAAGCCATGGTGGGAGACAAAGCCTATGCAGATTGGATCTAAAGACTAGTCAGGTTGTATAATTCTAATTTGTTTATTTTTCCTCTGACAGACAGTTCGGAGTATTTTCCATGTGGGCTAGTCTAATTTTTTTGTAAAGTTAACGTACAAAAGTGTCACTGAGTTGTGTGCATTTTCATATCGGTTGAAAAGACTTTTGTATTAATTTTTTTCCAAATTGTGGAAAAACATTTGTTGAATTGCAATTGTTTTGCTACACATTAAAGACGTGGCTTTATATGTGAGATTACTTGTATTGTTTGTTGTAATATATTCTATGTAAAATGTATATATTTTGTGTGTAATTATTAAGATGTATAAGTAATGTCTGGTTTCTGGGCGCGGCGTAATTAGGAATACTAACAAAAACATTAACAGCGCAGCGCGATTGATTGGGAATTTTTGAAAATGAAACCAGATAAGGGTTATTTTGTTACTAAACTATATATATATATAATATAATGTATGCCATATTTTATGTCAATAAGGAAGTTGTATAAAAGTTCTGTGCATTTAATGTCATGTTTTAGAAAAAATTGACAAGGTTTCCTTTCAGGGCAGCAGTCCCTGAACATAGTGATGTGATGAAAGTTTGATGTCGTATGAAGATACTGTGTAAAATTTTTATATTTATTAGCACTTAAGTAAAGTGCATGATCAGGGTTTTTTCCTTGAAAGGTTTTCCCCTGATCTTCGCCCGAATGGGATGCACTGTAGGGATATATTGTGAAAGAACAATAAATTGAAGTGGAGTACCCTTTTGAGTAGTCATTTCTGTGTGCTAGTTTAATTAAAGTTTCTAACTTAGAGAGTTAAAATTTTCTGCTAATTCAGTGTTTTCAGGCATTCTAAAGTTCGTGAGTTAAAACTTTCTACAAGTTCAGTATTTTCAGGCGTTATAAAGTTCGTGAGTTAACTTTTTACAAGTTCAGGCATTCTAGAGTAGTTAAAATTTGTGCAGGTTCAGTGTTTTTCAGATGTTAGGTAAATTAAGCGAATTCTTGCAGGTCGTTTAGACCGTCAATAAGTCACGCTTTTTTTCTCGGAGGGGGGTTGTGACGGGTGCTTACGCGTTTCACTAACCTTCTCTTAAAATCTTTAAATTGTATTTATTTTGACCAATCCCCACTGAGAGCTTAAAGTGTGACTTATGTAAATAAGATAGTTTCGGGTTTAGCGAGTTCGAAAGAGATATAAAAGGGAGAAATGAAATGAAGAGATAAGGATGACTAAGCGGTTTGATAGAGTAGAACTCCGTGTTTGGGATTAAAAAGTAAACTACGTGGTTGTCTAGGAAGGTGTTTTTAAGCGTCTAGTTTAATGAAGTGAAATTTGAAGATTATTGAAAAAGATTCCTTAAGGCGGTTCAGAAGTTATTGAAGATATCCTAGATTATAGCCACTTCCGAAATTCTACTAGTTCCAGGTTCCTTCTGAAGAAGATTTCAGGTCTGTAACTTTTGTAGTTTAGATTTAAATGTGTAGTTTGATTGTACGTGTTATTCCCCTCGTGATATCAGTTAGTATTCCGTCGTCCATAATTGAATTCTGATAATACTCCATGATAATTTATTGTTCTTAAAGTTGATTATTAATTGTGGATTTCTGTCTTAAAGAAATAATAAATAAGTGATTTATTATTTGAGTAGTCTTTAATTATGAATCCTACATATCCTAACATAGATAATATGCAAAGGGGTAGTGGGGGACTACGACATGGTTTATATTATACCTGCACATAAATTTAGAGGAAATTAGACCTTATATTTTACATTTCATTTCAAAATGAAGTAGGGAAATGTATTACGTGAAAGAAAATAGAAAAATCTTTTTTATCTGTATAATAGGAAAAATCGACTCACTCATCACGAGTTCTCGGAATTATTAGACATATTACTTAAAAAACTCAAATTTGTAAAGCATGTTTCTTTTGTTGAGTTGAGATCCGATAAGAATGGGTTTTAGTGAATTCGACTGCCAGCGAGGTTAATGGGTGGACAGCTAAAATTTCTTAGTTTTTGAGCTGTTAGACCAGTAAACTTGAAATTTGGCAAACATGTTTCTTTTGTGGAGTAGAGATATCTGAAGAACGAATTTTGTGGAAATAGGCCCCCAAGGGATGTTGCTGTAGGGGGCGGTATAGATTAAAAAATATATTGTTCATTTGTTAAACTTACAGACTTGAAATTTGAAAAAGGTTATTTTTGTTGAATTGAGATCTGCTAAGAATTTTTTTTTTGCGAAAATCGTCTCTGGGGGGGGGGGGAGGGCGTAAAAGATAATTAAACTTTTCTCTTAGAAATTCATGTCCTGTCCTCTTTAGATCAAGAAGCGAAGTCTATAAGAATTCTTATCGAATGTTAGGACTTAGAATAGTTACTTCAAGTATAAACAAGTATCCATTTTCTCTGCGCTTGGGTATTTAAAATATAAAATTAATATTTGAATATTTATATTTTCTAAGGAATCGTTCTGATGTATCTTTTACCCTTTAATTTAGTCAAAAACATCTTTAAGAAATAAATAATAGGTAAGAAAAATGTTTAAAAATAATCAAATATTGAAGGGGGGAGCAGTGTAGCTAGAACTAAATCGGTACTTGTGTATTATACCATTGGCCAATTCATCAAATGTAAAGGCATTGCTACATACCCTGATCTAGCCAATAGTAGTAATCTTTTACCACAAGTATGCTAACACAATCATATTTGCACACACAACAACAACACTTAGTGACATCTTTTATGTTAGCGAAATTGGTCGACAGTATAATTCGTTAAGTATTTAAATGTTTCATTATTTGGAAATCTTTTATTGGGAGCAAATAGTTACAATAATAAATAATATGGGGTGATATACGTATTAAAACATCAACTAATTTCTTTTAATCAAAAAACGTCGTCAAATGCGGCGATATACAGAGAATAGTGGAAACCTTTCCCGCGCATGTTTAAACATTGTAATAATAAAGATTGCAGCATTTGGCGACATTTTTTGAATCGCTGATGTCTTTTAATTTTGATAAAATTGGTCGACAGTATAATGCGTAAGTACCAAATGTCTTTCAAAATACGAAGATGCATAAGATTAAGATTAAAATTGAAATTGCACGTTTCAGATGATGGTTGAGACGACTTGATCGTGGCACAAAAATACATTTGTCACCGATAAGCTAGTGCGCAATTCCATCCCTTTCTCTTTCTTTCACAATGCCAATTACACTAAACCTACATAAATGAATTTGGGTCACAATAAGGCATTCAACATTGCTTTGTGTTGTGTGGCCGTGGAAGCCCACTGGTCATGGTCGCGAGTATGTGCAGTCGAGGGTTCGAATCCTAGTGCTCCTGAAGACCTGCCTAGAGAGGAGCTGATACACCTCAAATTTGTGCAAGGGGTCATGTTGAATCTGGGGAGTGAGTGAGTGAATATTAACGTCGCACTGTTCAGCTACACGAGGGCTTTGGGGGACGGTCCACGTAATTTTGAACCATGGTCAAATGACGCGGACGACACCTGAGCTGGCACCCCCTCTCCTAACTACCACACCACCCCAGCGGGAGGACGTTTGAGCTCTCGACAGATTTTACGTACATCGCCCCCCCTACACGGTGGGTCTTTAGTGGTATTGGGATCGAACTCATGACACGCTAGTAATGATCCGATGCCTAGACCACTCGGTTACCACGACCACTTGAATCTGGGAAAGGCGGATGCCAGTTACGGTGTTGTCCTCCACACTTGACTACGGTAAAATGTTACGAGTTTTGCATCGTCAATAGCCTTCTTGTTACTTAACAGAGCCAGGGAAATTAGAATTAAATTAAAGTTTCTTTCTGTGTGAATTATTTATGTAAAGCAAAGCTTTTTCACTTGAATATATTTTTCCTTATTTCTCTGTCTGTTGTCTGTACTTACTGAAGAAAAAAAAATATTAACTTGCAAATGCACCCTTATAATTCATTACACTAACTCGTTAATAAAATAATAAGTGTAGACGTTGCCTACATTTATTATTTTATTAAGATATGATTTATATTTATATCATGAGAGAATGAAAAAAAAAACGGACATTAATTTCTTTCTGACTTGTGTGGTTAACCAATGCGAAAAGCAGAAGACATTAATTACGTTATCGGCTGAACTATATTAAAGGTTAAAGCACATTAAAACAAATTAAGTATATATTCAACGTGAAAAAAGGGAAGAGACAGCAGTTTCCTTTGATAAGAACCAGCCACAAATATCTAGTTTAATATTTTTCTCCCCTTTTGGTACTCTTAATAATTAGATGACTTTCTGTGGTGGCTGTGTATTGATAAAATCGAAATATTATGCCTTTATTCATTTATTATTTACGAAATGGCATCAATATAACGAGAAAATCAAAGCTATTTTTTATAATCGTATATATAAGTTTAAACGTCTGTATAATTATTTATAACAAATCCCCCCCCCCGCCCCATTGATCGTATCCTGCCAAAACTTTGCAGGGAGCTTCTGTAGTGTTTTAAGGAGCCATAAGCATATTCCCGCCAAGGAAAAAAATTCTTAATTTGTTTTTAGCGAACATTTTTATAGAACATCCTTCTTTAGGAAGAAGATTATGTATATGCAAAGTCGGTAAATGCCGTGATAGTGGAAAACCGTTGTCATTCATGTTTAGAAACGATTAGTGCAACTTTTCATTTGGCAACGTTTAAGAGTGAGTTTTGCAGAAATTGACTTCTAGAGGAGGAGGAGTTGCGGGAGTACTGTAGATGAAAATTTCGATTTTCAAGCATTTAAACTTAGACTTGGAATTTAGCAGCATGTTTCTTTTGTTGAGTAGAGATTTGAAATGAAGAGGTTTTTGTGGAAATCGACTCCTAAGGTGGTTACTTATTGCTCCAAGTCATTTTTTCCCAAAACAATTGCACGTTTAATTATTCTGATATGTTTAGTTTATGCCCCCCCCCCCAAACCCTTTTATTTTGAATGTGAAGGAAAAAAAAAACGCTGGTTTAATTTAGTCCAGATTACAGGAGCCTCTAAAATATTTCCATTCTTAGTCAACACTTTTTCATGCAATCCTTAAGCAAATCTACTCTCCCACTTAATTGAAACAAATTGAGTTCTCCTCTAAAATAAATTGTAAAAAAGATAATAGATTTAAAAAAAGGAACTAAACTGAAATGAAGACACATTTTCCGGATAACGATCACCAGCTCATAATCACGGAGCCCTATCAGAATAAAGTTTGCATTGAAATTCCGTGCGGGAAGCATGTACTGCATTCAGTATTCGTAAATCATTAGGTACGGCCCGTAAATGCCAGTTTTATTAGCGCTCTTCCACAGTTACGAAGGCGGGATGCATTGAGAGATTAGCGCCGGCCGAGACGTCCGTCTATAGCCCTTAATGTTACTGCCAAGGTCGTAACATTAAGACCAGTTTCTCAGCGTGTGAAGCTCAAAGACAAAGAAGAAAAATGATAGTCTTTTTTTCATTGTTGTTGTCCCTAGGACTTTATGGATTTATGTGTTTTGGGCGTGTAAACACAATAAAGGGATATTTTCTGTGGTAGTGGAGGAATAAATGGAAAGAGAATTATTTTGAGTTCATTAGGTAGGATAATTTTCTGCAATCGATATAGGTTTGATCAATTTTTACAATCGATATTTTAATTCTCTGAGGAGACTGATAAAGTACGGTATTCACATGATTTTGATGAGAGAATTTTTGAACTAGTTTTTGTATTACGAAAAAAATTACTAGAATTCATATTCAATGGTTGAGAAAGCAATGATTGAAAAAACAAAAGAGTTGTTTTATAGTCGTAGACTGCAAAAATCAATAATCGTGTTATTTAAAAATATCAAATACTGGTTATATACATTTTTTTAGATATAATGAAATTAATATCTAAAAATCTAATTTGCTTTTTTGTTTTGTTTTAAAGGTAAAAATGTGCGTTCTATTAATAATTTCACTTGCGATTAAATTCATTATTTGATGATTTTGTAAATTGCCATAAAATGTTGAACAAATGATTCAATGATAAAGCTTAAATTATTTCATATGTAGAAAAATGTTTGAAAGAAAAATACAATGACTAATTACAGTTACATTCTAAATCAACATAGATTAAAAAAGCGTTGAATAAAACTAAATAAAATAAATACTAAATGTATTGATATTATATGATTTAAATGGCGGATAAAAATTTTAATATACTTTTTAAGCTCAACAATTTCATAGAAGCAGATAAAAATAAGTGAAAGTGTTTCTTAATTATTGATTAAGATAAATTTAATGATGTTTCAACCAAATCGCGGGTTCAAAACATGGCTTCATTTAAAATGGAAATGAGAGTAGAGATTTAAACAACTCCATTTAACAAATTCTTACGAAGACAATACAATTTCAGAAAAATTGCTTTCGCTGTTCTGTTTTGATTATTTGCTTAACTTTCGCTTTAATAATCATTTTAAATACTTAGTTTTTCAAATTTTGATGAAAACATTTTCTGAAGTTTGCATCAAAGTATAGCAAATTGCCCTAATTTTCTGCAGAACATTTGTTAAAAGTCATTGCTGCATAGTGATATGTTATTATATTAATCAAATCAAAACAAACTCTACATGTTTAAAGGGGATAAAAATGAATAGCCTTATAATAAGTTACATTATAAGGCATGGTGGTATAACGAAGACGGAACATGGAGCAAACTAGGAACTAAAAATTATTAGTTCCTATTTAGCTCCATGTTGAGTCTTCATTATACCACCAGAATTTTTAAGCATGCGCAAGAGATGTATTTTTTCAACTAGATGTCAGTAAATGTCATATATTTAAAAAAAACTTAAAATCAATTTAAAGTGCTCATACCGTGGCTCATGTTTTCCGTGATGTGCAATCCGGAAGTCTGTTGTCTCAGTCCGGTCCCGAAAACGAGTTCCTCATTGCTCATGGTGTACACCCTGGAGATGGTGGCGGTGCACTTGAGCTTCATGTTGCCACCACGGAAATGCAGTTCGTTCACGATGAACTTCAAGCTCAGGCTGGAGGTCTCCAGTCCGTCCGAATGTAGGGTTGTCGAGTGCTCCAGCTCATTATCAGCTGTAGCCTGGAAGAAAAGAATCAATCAACTTATCTTGACAAACGTCCTGCAATCGGTTTTATTCTAATAAATACAGTATCAGGATGCACACTATGAAGTATTTATTAGGATTGTTGTTGCCCTTTCTCGGAGATAAGCAGGAATAGATCGGGTCCATGACTTCATATACTCTAAGACAGTGCTTCTCAAAGTTTCGCTATTTGTGACCCAATATTAAATCATAATTTTCCTCGCGTCCCCCTGCATAAAATAACAATGTAATTAATTCAATAATACTATACTTTGACGCAAGAACTACAATAAGACTTTAATCTCTTAAGTGCCACTGGCTTATATTTACTTCTCGCTCAGTCAGTACGTTAATTGCCTCGACGTATATATACGTCTTTCCCTTCAGAAATACGATCTTTTCTGTGCACTGCAAACTATTCCGAAAGTTTTGAAATGCAATAAAATGACCTTGATAGTGTTTGCGAAGGATTTACATATTTCAGAGGATTTGCTTATTTATTCCTTTTATCCCCACCCCCAATACATCACATACGCATGCCTACATGTAAAACGTTGACTTCGGGGAGAGAATCACGTAACTTTTAACAGGCAGTTGAGTGATTAATTATAAACCGTAAAATTACCAAGATAAAAATTAATTTTTGTACGTGATTTTTTATATGACAAACCTGTGGAGTCACACTGGTATTTATTAATTTTGTTCTTAACTTAGTATTGTTAAATTAATTATAAAATACATTGTGCAGTACTGATACATTTATTTGGTATTATATCATTGTAAACGTGAGTTTTATTTTTTGTTATGTCAGAATGTATTTTGTTCTTTTCTTTCAGTAAATCAATATTTTTTTTAAAAAAATAATCTTTGGTTTTTGATTTTTCTATACGCTTGCGCCCCCCTCGTGGAGTTATCATGCCCTACTAGGCACTCACCACAGTTTGAGAAACGATGCTACAAGTAAATACAAAACGAACAATAGATTGGTTGTAATATAGAGTTCCAGGAACTCTAAGGCATGTTCTGGGGAAGCAAGCCCAGTGATACATTTGGTGCAGACTGCATAGCTCTTTGCACCTTCAGTGTATGCCGAAGTTCTACGATGATCACTAAAAAAGCGAGTAAGTGTGATTTGGTCTTGCCTATTGCAATCAAAAGTCAGAGAACCACCAGAACGATTGCTCTGATACCAGAAGTGTTGTCTTGGAACAGGTCATGTGGTTTTGTTTTTGCACTTTCCCCTGGAAAAGAGTTCCAAGTAGGTAAGAAGAACAGATGATACCAAAATGTCACAAGCACCAGCTTTGGCCAATGTTAACGCGATCTCTTGGCTTTCAGTTTCGAAGTGTAAGGGGATCCACTGGAAATGAATACGATGAGCCGTGGAAAGTCATTTTAGCTTTTTCAGGATAGTCAGTCCAGTATTTCTAGGAGTTTTTCTAGGGGCTGAGCATGCTTTTCGAATTAGCAAGAAGTTCGTATTGTCGAAGGCTTGAGTTTAAGAGGGTGGACAGTATATGTATATATCTTGTTCACAAATTTTCAATCGTTAATAAAATACTTTTTATTCCTCCACTTAAGTTCAAAAACATATTCTTAAACCTGGAGTGGAGGACACTCGATGTTAATACAGTTTTTTCAAATATTAATTCCTTAATTCTATTTAATTAATGAATAAACAGTATCAAACATCAATAATAGTTCAGCATCCTTATACAAAATGAAAATCGCTCGTTGTGTCCGTTAGCGCAATGGATCGCGCGTTGGACTTCTAATCAAAATGTCGTGTTTTCGAATCACACTTGGGATGGCCTAATTTTTGAGAATGTGATTTATTTTTACCATACTATTTTATTGGAATAGTTAAATTTAATTAATGAATAAATAGAAACAAAAAAATTATAGTCCAACACCATATATAGAAAGGAAAATGATGAATCGCTTTCTATTTTGCCACTAAATATTGTGATTCTGTCATATGTATTTACATATTTATATTAATTGTAATTATTTATTAAAAAGTAACTAAAATCAAGCTTCCCTCTTTGTTGACTAAGTAGGAACTAAATCTGTTGTATAAGTAGGCCATAAAACAGTCATGTTCTGTAAAAAGTCGGAACTGAGCCGCGACCACTTCGTGTGGGCAGTGGCTATCTGGCTCGAGGTCCTTCCACTTTTTAGTAGATATTCTTATCATTAGTTGCAAGCGGAAATAGGTGAAGATGTTTTTTAAAAGAACTGGTTTAAAGGTTGAAAAAGGGAATGGGGTTATAAGTTCCCTGTTGAACAGAAGCACCCTTTTTGGCGAATAAATCATCTATTTTATTTCCTAAAATTTTGCTTTGAGAAGGGATCCACTGGAGGGGGACAATTTCAATTCTAAGGTTTTTCGATAAATGGGAATGCAATTTTCTGCATAAACTTTTACATTAATAGAATTTGTTTCTTCATATTTAATTCAACAAACTAAATAATAACATTCCGATTCTCTTAAAATATTTTTTATTCCATCACTAAGGCAATATTCAGGTACATTAGGAATAAAATTATAAAACAAAGATATTAAATTCAATGAAATAACTCATTAAAATAAAATTGTGAGATGATTACATTTAAATTAATACAAAAACTAATTATTACATTAATTAATTACAAATGTATGTTTGTTGGTGTGTATAGTTTGTGTTTTTTTTTCAAAGATACATTATGCAAAATTTGAAATAAAGGGTAAATAATAAAATGAAACGAAAAAAATATTTTAATGGAAAACGCACTGCAAAAATATAATTAAGTTTTTAAAGTAGACGTAGATAGTTCTTTTGGGGAATTTTTTTTTTAAACTTTGAATAATTTGAGGTGAAAAAAAGAAAAAAAAATACCAACAACTTCAGTTCCCTAAAATTAAATCAGCACATTATGTATACTTTGAATAATGCAGCGAATTATAAATGAAAATTAGCCTTATTTTTGCTTTCCTGCTTGTCTCATATTACTGACTAAAAGGGAAAAACAACTTCTAGGGGAAAAAACTTAGCTCCCAGAAGCTAAGAATACAGGCAACGTATTTTTCTATAAGAGGGAAAATAAGAGCGAGTCTCAAGAAGCCAATGGTAGACGGATAAAACAAGAAAAGTTGACTTTGAAGAAGAAAAAATATAAGAGGAAAATAAATAGACAAAGAAGTAATGACATACTTTTGAGAGCAAATAAGATTAATGATATATTAGAAATATTAATTTACTCACTAAAAGAGGAAGTTTGCAATCGAAGTCTTTTAAATAATAAAACTTCCACTAAAATTCCGTTTATCTATGTTATGGTGCACTAGTTTTCCTTCTTTTTACAGTTCTTTAATTAATATTACAAGTTAAACTTTCACTCAAGACTTCTGAGAAAGATGCTTGTGTTTTTGTAGAAATAATTTTGTAATTATTATATCAAAGTCAAAATTCTTAGTCTTAACCCTAGGAAAACTCACGTGGAAATTTTCGCCATATAGACAAATATATTCACCATTTTGTTTGTTAACTTTCCTGTAAAATTTTTGTTTTCAAGTTTCCTAAAATTTTAAATGGACTTTTGAAGAATTTTTGAGCAATTCTCCCTTGTGTACATTCTTGTTGCTCTTTTTGCGAGTTCTCTTGGAAGAATTTGATTTTTGTTTTGATGCTTTATATTTGTACTTTTTTGTAATTTTTAAATTTTTCTGGGAATTGTTAGATTTTTTTTTACTTATGGGTATGTAGATTTACAAAATATTGAAAATTACTTTTTAGATTTTATCGATTTTGAAACATTTTTGAGTGAAATATCTTTTTCATAAGATTTGTATTAATACTTTTCCCCTCTTTTTAATGGTATGGTGAATATCAAATTATCCATCTTTACAATACAAACAACTATGCGTTTTTCAAAATTTTTCATTTACTTAAAGTAATGAATGTGCATTATATGATCAAAAGCATCCAGACGTCTGTATGTTTAAAATTTCTGACAGAGAATTAAAAAATGAGTATGAGTTTGGATCCCCTTTTTCTATAATAAGACCTATCATAGCATAGAGAAAGTTACTCACTACTTTTTGGAAGTTCGTATCGGGAATTATACCGTTCCAGCAGAACTCTAGTTAATTTTATCACCTATTTGATCATCGCGGTCTAAGTCTCAGGCGATGTTTCCCTTTCTGGATTCAGGTCTGGAGTTTGAAGAGTTCAGACCAATTTCTGATCATCTATGTCAGCAAACTACGTCTAAAATGACTCAACAGATTGGAAAAGAGGTTTTGTTCCTGTTCAAGTGGAATAGACCATCTTCCTGTCCAAATATAAACGGCCTGGAATTGTCCAAAATGTCGAGATACCCTTCCGTCTTGGCAGTTCCGTGCACAGGGGTAGAAGGGTTTTGGTTAAACCAAGAGAAACCCCTCCAAACTACTATTCCTCCATCCATAAATTTTACCTATGGTGCAATACAGTCAGTTATTAGCGTTCATCAGAAAATCTCTGTATACAAGCTCTACCAATAAATTACCACAATACATGCTTTGATCCATCGTTCCATTACTTCTGACAAAAAGTTCAATGTCCAAGATTTGACTATCATAATCAAATTTTGGCATGGGTTGCCATAATGTTTGTTTAATAACCAACATATCAACCACTGAACCAAAGAAACCGAAAGTGACGAATTGTCATCGTGTTAATGTGTTCTAAAGGATTTCTGGAATTCCTTACGGATATATACTTTTCGAATTCGAGTGATTGACTTTTAAAATTCTCTTCAGTGCTCTGAGGTCCTGGTCTCTATTAGACTGCATACTCTATCTTATATGGATACGCAGTTATATAGCTCCTGCACGTTTCTACAATACATAAGAGCGGGACTCTTCTAATATTGCATCAACTTCACGAACAAACTTTCCACAGCGGTGCTAACCGATCACGTATTAAATCATTCAGCTGAATCATTCCTGTTGTACTTTTCTAGCTTTACGATTTACGAACTCGTCTAATTTTTGTTATAATTGTCTGGGAGCTAGTAGATTGACGTCGCTGGGCGAATTTACTGCTGAAGGAAGAATACTAAGGATAAGTATAATTTGTGCTGATTATTTACTCGAAAGAAATCAGGACACTTTTGATCATATAGTGTATTTCTAAGGACAGAAATTCCGAATCACAGATCGTCGGCAAATCAATGAAAACATTTTATAATCTCATCATTGAAAGTTTGCATACAAACGATCATTTTCCTTATTCATGCAACAGTCACTAAGTAACAGGAGTCTTTTTGAGTCAATGCAACTTTTACTGATTCCTCTAACGACGTAAATTAAATTGGTATAACAATCACCTGATCTGTACATAAAATGATACAAACATTCATAACTTGAGAACGACTCAAGTCGTGGTCATCTAATTAATCATACACTGGAAAAAGCCTTAACGATAATTGATTGCAAATAAAAGATAATATCTTGTAGGATATCCCCTCCTTTTTATAATCTTTCTCAACCTATTTTTCAGGGGGATTCAACTAGCTTAAATATCTCTTCAGAGATTAGTTTGTTCCACTCTTCTACCAAGATAGATTAAAATTTTTTTTAGATATTATTACATGTTACCTGATTCTCCACTCAAATATTTCAACAATACTTTTGGTGATTTGGAAAGGTGATAGTCTTTGATTTACCTTTACAAATACTTTGCGTATTACAAAGTGGGATTCTTACGACGACACTATCGAAGGGTGGACGGATCTTGGATTAGACGTCAAAATTTTAGTTTATTTGTAGTTGATGAACACTTTTTAAATCAATGAATGTACTTGTATTTATTTAAGATGCTAATATTGATTACTTTTCTGTTACCTATCATAGTATCCAATCATTCAAAACCCAAATAAATCATAACAGAAGCTTATAATTACCTAAAACACAACCTGGTGTAATTATATCACAATAAAAGGTCTTTAAAGCTCTTTTAAAAATGTGTGCTGACTTTTGGGGGGGGGTTATTGGAGATTGCTTGGGGATAATTCTTGAGTTTTCATGTTAGGGGGTGTTTTTTTCCTCTTTGAAAAAAATAATTTTGAAGAATTCTTGATAGGCAGGCATGTTGAATTTTTCAAGTGAGATTTTAATAGTAATTTTAGAATGAACACCTAAAATGTTCAACTGTATGCCGAGTTTCTGCACCAAGTGCATATGCTACCCGGGGTAGCTGTTTTTGCATAAAACATTTATAAGCTTTTTTTAACAAGTAAAATTAATCTTTTGAAGTCAGCACAACAGTGCTTTCTCTAAGTTGAATTAGAAGTGATTCTATGAGTTGAATTCTGACTAGTCATAATATGTAGCTTAAATTTAAAAGCTTATAAAAGCTGGAATGCAAAATAATCATATGAGCTGGGTTTGAAGAAATCGATTATAGCAAGAATTTTAAAAAAAGTGAGTTTCAAAATTTTTCCGATTAAATTATTTAAGACATCGCATCTTACTGTGTATTAAACTCTTTTAAATATGAACCAATGATTTGTTTAGCTTCATTTCACGATATTGTGGAGTTATTTAGTTCATTTTTATTCTGAAATTGCATGTCTGAATGTTTCTACATCATAATTTTTTAACGATTTTAAATATCTGCTCTTTCAATATCAATTACTTCGATAAAGACACAATTATAATAATATATTTATCCTAATATTATTATAACTCAGTTTTAAGAAGTATTTCAAAACGAGAAATAACTCCTTTTAATGCCAATGCTCGTATGGTGAAACTGAGAATAAATGCTACAGTAAAAATGTAGACTGCATAGTAACGATTTACAAAAGAATAAAACCAATTTGTAGCTTACCAATTCATCATTGATGTACCAACGCAAAGTTGCAGCGGGTTTGGATTTAGAGGATGTACAATTGACATAAACAGTATCTCCGATTCTGTACTTGGATCGCCCTCCTGTGATGGAAGGGCCCTCAGTAGGTAAAACTGAAAAAGAAACAAAAGCTGTATATTGAACATACCAATCTAATTTACTTTCCAATAATGGATTACGGTCAATTAAAGTAATTTGAAAATAATAGGTAACCTGAATATTTTGTCAATACAAATCAAGTTTAAAAGCCAAACCCTCGATCATGAGCGATATTTTTGTTCGATCGCGTTGACGCTCCTGTTGACTAAACTTGATTCTTCCATTGAATTGACGCTTACAAAAACGCGTTACGCGTTTTTCTACTAACAAGTCCTCTTGGGGGGGGGGAGGTATTTAAAATTTAATTTATTGAAAACCATCCTACGAAGATGTGAGCTAGCAAATTAAGTCTTGTATGTAAAGATTAAACTTTCGAGTTAGAGAATAAATGAGATTGGGATATATTAGAGGAAATTAAGATATAAAGAGATTATAGAGAAGTAAGACTGCTAAGACTAGAAGTATAATAGGTTAAATATAAAGTGAGCGTAAGTACTTAGGAACTGAATATTATAATATTAAAGTGACGATTTGTCAAAAATAAATTAAATTAGATTAGGTTGCTAATGGAATCTAAAAGTATTGATTGGACGTAAGTGTGATCTGTTTTAAATATTAGTCTTCTCGTATCTCGTCTGACTCGCTATTGTAATTCATATTTAGAATTTGGGTGCGTTTCTAGACTTGGTAAAGAAGTTTTATGTTGGTGTTGATATTGACAGTAAACTGAATTTTTTTTTTATTTTGAAATATGGCTAATCTTCCTTCCGACCTCCCCACACTGAGGGAACACTCCCTACACATTTGTTTTTTTTCTAACAACTCTTCAACTTCTTTCTTACGTACAATTCAATTTCAGTTTCTATAGGTATATGCAGTTTTATAAAAGTTGATTTCATATTTATTAGAAATTTTAGTTAATAGACAATAAACAAATGTAAAATGTTTTTTAAAATGTCTATGGTTCTTTCTTGATTGGAAGCTTCCATTAGTTTTTAAAAATGCTATAACAGTTCAAAAGCTTCGTTAATTTGTTGGCCATCGGTTTAATTATCCAAAATGTAAATTATAAGATTTGTAAAAAGGATGCTAAACTTATATAATTATGCCCTATAATTGATCGTAAATCCCTTTAACTTTTGTGAAATCTTACATATCTTGTTTTTACATCAAGAAATAAGATATATTGAACTGTATTTCAAAAACCATTCTTGTAAAAATTCCTTGGTAAATTCCAGATTAAACATTTAAGATGGTAATGCTATTTCTATAAAACTTTTCTAAACATAATTATAAGAAATAAATATAAACAATAAAACATAGCTTAATTTACATTCTAAATAGTTATTTGTGATGCGATGTACCCGCTTTCCTTTCCCTAATAGCTGGGAAAAAGTGGCCTAAATGGGTGGTCAAGAATTCTGCCCTCTGTTTCCACGACCATTCCTTAGAATCCGAGAGTGGGCCTAGCCTTGTCTGTAGAGGATAGTCCACTTGATGCACCGGAAAGGGTCCCACGCTTTGAGGAGCCGACGGACAAGAGATGTAAGAAAAGCTGAAAAAAGGAGGATGAGGGAGCTGGACTTTAAAAGGCAAGGCGTGGGAATTTGCGGGAAAGAACCGTTCAGAGCCCTCTCTAGCGATATACAGCGGGAAACCCACTGCGTTTTCACTCACGATTTAAGTCGGACAGTGAACCCAAAGGACTGTGGCCCCTATTACAGATAAAATCGTGTCGACTTCACGTGATTCTCATGATAATGTCCCGTTGGTGTGGTGTGGTAGTTAGGAGAGGGGGTGCGAGCTCAGGTGTCGTCCACGTCATTTGACCATGGTTCACAATTACGCTGACCATCGCCAAAAGCCCTCGTATTGCTGAACAGTGTGACGTTAATATTCACTCATTCACTCACTCATGGTAATGTTGGATATTTGAGATAAGCTTAACTTTACTATAGAAGAGACTAACTGTAATCCCAATCCCAGAACGATTGTAAAAATATTCAAGATAATTTTCACTTTAATAAATCGCTTTGATAAGCTGAATCAAGTCACTACAGTGATTATGAATATTCCAGTTTAAAAAAATTTATATGTATTTTAACAAATTGAAATAAATATTAAAAATGTTTCAAACTACGAATTTTAATTCCAAATTCAAATTATGTTCAATCAAAGGCTTGTACTTAAATAATTTAGCTGTTATTTAACCATATTTAAAGTATTTCTTTACATACGAAACCATTTTTCCAAACTAAAACGCGAAATTTACTCAAAACATTGTATAAAGACGCGATGTCTAAACACTGTATCAATGCTAGAACAAGAAGAGCTCCAGGAGGTCTTAATTGACGCCATTTCGTATAAGTTATCGAACGATCGAGTTCATGTAGTGCGTGATTTGCAATCAGGGGGCTTATAAACGACGGATGAATTGGCCGGAGAGAAATTCCGTAATCTTCCTATTATATCCGCATAATGGCCGCTCGAGTCCCATTATTCTCAAGTTCGCCTTGACCAGCGGCCGCCGCTGGCGAGATGTTATTAAGAGGCTGATAGATAGCCAAGAGAGGCCCCTGATAGGGCAATAAATGAAATAATTAAGTGTTTTGTTTCCAACAAATTAAAGGAAGCGTCAGTTTGTCTGAGAACGATACAATATTTTCGAAACAAATTCTTCGCAATGAATTATTTGCTTTCTTATTAAATAGTGTTTAAGATTAATGGGAAGATTTGAGTTTGATTTATTAATAGTTATCAGCTGTATCTTAAACACAGATATGTTGTGTCCATAAATATTTATATACTTAATCGGCTACGCTGATATTGTTAAGGAAAGTAGGAGAAAGTGTCGAGCATAATTCTATACTTTATTTGCAGCTAAAACATTTTGAAACAAGTAAACAAGAAGACCTGTTTTTAGATTAAAGTAACACAAATCAAGCCTTTTTCTTAAAAAAAAAATACGCCTAAGATTTGCACGACTTAGACGAAGAACTTCCGTACTTTAATATCTTGATATATCTTGCTCAAGAAAAAAAAAAGGTAATTTAAACTTCTCGCAAAGAATAAAATAAAACGTCCATGTTGCTTACGATTTATCCAAACCTAGCTATTATTATGCATTGTTTGAAAAATATATCGATCGGATAGTTTGTACAAATCTTCAAAGATCAGAGAAAAATAATATATAATACAATCTAACAAAAAAGAAAGACAAGCCCAGCTAAATGTAATTATGCAATTTCCAACGGTGCTCATAAATTTAGCACCACATGAAGCATAAGTGTAGCTATTAGAGCATAATAATAAATAATTAAAAATATTCTTCAGGCACTGATAGAATAATCAGTATTAGTATTTATATTCATATTTTTTGATTTAAAGAAACATTTTTCAGATATTTTTCCTACGAGCTTAAATTTTTGTTTGGGCTTTTCCCCTTCCTCTCCTAAAATCTATATATTTATAATCAAAATACATTAATTCAAGCGTCAAAACTGATACCGAGAGCCACCACGAAATGGCTCCCACATTTGATGACTTGCCGTGTCTGCAAAGGTTTAGTTGTCAATATACCGCCGAATAGAAAAAAATTATTATATTCTTGGTTAATGAGCAGAAATAAATAAAAATGTAAGAAGTACAAATGTCTAAGTAAATTATTTGGATAATTTTTTCAGTAATGCTCTATTTTTGCAATTTGTATGTCTCACAATCAAATTATTGTATTAAATCGTACCAAAAATTTCCATTTCTCTGTGGGCGTCGGGCTGAACATTGTATTCGAAAGATTCTAGAGATTCATATCCATGAGATTTTAATCCAGATAATAGATAATTTTACCATTATTTATTTCTGACGAACATCATTGACCATTTTGAATTTTCGGAATCTTCCTGTACAAAATCATTTGAGGAAAATGGAAATAGACACGCATATTTAAATGCACACGCAGTTATCGTGGAACGCAAAAACCACAAATAACAGGAAATGCATCATTAAAAACATTTGATAATGGATTTCATATTTTTGTAAAAGAGAATTTTAAAAAGGAGTTAAAGCATCTACGTATTTCCTGCCCACCTGTTTTGTCTTTGTTGGTCAATTGTAGTGAAAACTTTAATGTCTTAAGAAAATTTGTTCATTGTATATATTTTAAAACTATTATTGTAGTACATCTCCTTATATATATTTTTATCTTATAGGTGTATTTTTAATTTTGTTTTAAATTAAATAATTGTGTAACCACTTTCACCTGTAAGCCTCATGTTATGCAATGTGGAGCATGAGGAGTTTTGCAAATAAATTAATTAAAAAATGGTCCCGATTTTAGGTAAATATGAAAGATAAAACAGAAGAAAATCTTTGAAATCTTCATAATTCAATACTATGATCTTAATTATTTTAAATCCAAAAATTACCATGTTAACAATCAAACTCAACTCATCAAAAATGGCTATTTATTCATTAATAAATTTACACCTGTGCTCAAAATTAAGAGATTTTTATATTTGGCGATTATCTCTTGAAAGATTGGACAGATTTTAATGACATTTGGTATGTATATAGGGCTGATAAAATGCAAAATAAATAATCATCAACAGGAAAATACACAAGCATGATTGTGTGTAACACTCATTGAAGTCGGATGGTGTGAAAGAGCACTTGCAGAATAAAATTGGTTAATAGGGGATATGATCCCCCTTTTAGATAAACAGGTCTCACACCATGATTTTATATTGGAAATAAGGGAGTTTTTTTTAGTTCCTGCGGCAATCAATACCTCTCGTTCAGCAATTCTGTTTTCAGGCTTTAGATGGTGGTTCTAGGAGGGGATTTACGTGTTTCAATTGCTGTTTCCAGAGCGTCCCAGGCACTCTCTCTAGCAGTGCTTCTCAAACTTTCTATACTTGCGACCCAATTTTCAAACATAATTTTCATCGCACTCCCCTTCCTTACAATAACAATGTGTTGAATTCAATAACAATATACCTTGACGCTAAAGTACAATACGACTTTAATTATAAATCGTACAAATAATCATGATAAGTATTAAATTCTGAATATAATTTTTTTACATGTCCATAAGGTCACTGGTAAATATTTAAACATGTTCTTAAGTTAGTATTGTTAAAAATTAATTATGAAATACATTGTACAGGACTGATACATTTATAAGTGTATTATATCAGTGTAATTGTGTATTTTATTTTTTATTTTGTAAGAATGCGTTTTGTTTTACTTCCTTTATATATATATATATATATATATATATATATATATATATATATATATATATATAAGTAAATTAATAATTTATTTATAAGTAATTTTTTGTTTTCAATTTTTTATATGCTCGCGCCCTCCATGTAGCGTTATCACGTCCCCCTAGGTGGTCGCATCTCACAGTTTGAGAAACACTGCTCTATAGGTATGAGGTCAGAAGATCTAACTGGCCAATCCATTCTGCGAATATCCTCACTTTTCAGCAATTCATCTACTGGATGTGCTCTATGTGCCTCGCGTTGTCACCCATTAAAATAAAAACAGGGTCAACTGTACCCGTGAAAAGGCAAACATAGGGATCCAGAATCTCATCACTATACCTCACAACATTCACAGTACATTTTTCAAAGACATGGAAGTGTATGAGGTCATCCAACGTGATGCGCGATCAGACCATCAAGAGTCCGCTGCTGTAATGGTTGATTTCTTGGAGAATGGAGGGTAGGTAGTGAATCCGTGGTTCTTCTCCATATGAAAGTACAGCACGAGAAGAGTCAGCCCTATTTACATACCAGATTTTTTGAAAGTCTGTCCAGTAATTTTAGAGAGAATCGACACAGAATCTAAAAATCCTCTTAATTTTGAACACCAGTGTAATTCTTTAAAATTATTTAGAATTTGAGGCCGTATCAACTACATATTGCGTAGTTTTTAAATAAATTTAAAGATAATCCTTATAACAAATTTTTACATTTCGATTATGTTCGTATCAGATTGCCCGAGTTATCTTTTCGAAGACAATATATTCCGATTTCTGTCCAATTAAATTTATTAAATAGGACAATAAAACGAGGACTTAGCACAATTATAGGGTCCCACACATTATAATAAGCAATAATCGGCTAAAATTGTGGAAATAGAAAAGATAACACTTATCGCCGTACTGCACAGCATTTCAAAACTAAAAATTACTAAATTGCTGCCATAAGATTTGATTTTCAAAAAGTACGTGAGGAGAAATTGAAAATAAAATTAGGTATTCGAAACAAAAAAGATTCTATGAAAGAGAACTGATGATGGAAAATGAAAATGTTTCAATGAAATAAGACTTACCTCATCCAATGTTACTTTTAAATCAATTAAAGTAAATCCTGACAATTTCGGAAAGACGCAAAAGAGGTATTTTAAATCCACATTTTTTTTCAAATATAGAATTTTAGTCACCTTCAATTATATCACAATTTTGTTAACGTTTGAATTGTACATAAAACTAATTGCAAAGAATTTATCAATATCATTTATTGATTTTTTTGAATGTTGCAGAGCATTTCTGTAAAAAAAACAAAAAAAAAACTAGTATTTTTTTTAAATAAAAATTACGAATTGACACTGCCTCAATACAGTTGTCTACAGTTTTAAGTCATACTACTTAGCATTAAATATAATGCTGCAATTTCGACGGGTTGGGGCGTTGAGTTTTCTTTAATTAAGACGGCCCAAACAAAAATTTACTTAAAAATATTTCTTACTAACTTTATGACAGAGACAATCACCAGTACCTGGAATCTGTAAATTCTCAAGCCTGTATATGCAAGTAGGAGTTCATGAGTTTTTTGGGCTCTCTTATTTGGTTGTAGATATATGATAGAACTTCCCTATTGGATGAGGTCTAGGTAACTTGGGGCGGACTTTCGATGGGGCGCGTGATGATGAAGGTTAAAATCTCGTTGGAAAGTTGCAGAGTACCCAGCTCTGTCAAGCTTTAACATTTATTCTTGTAATTTTGAGAGTTTTAAATGTTATTAACACTTACTTATTTTTAAAATTAATTTACTTATTTTAAAATACTTTATTGGGCATACTGTATATTTATGTTCAAGTCCTTTGCCAGCCTCTTAACTTCGGAACGTATGTTGTTATATTCCCAAAAATGGTGTCTAGGTATAGTAAAGTAGCCATTTGCTATGGAACGTACCACCTACGGCGCCTCCTGGTGGTGAACTGTGGATTTAACATTTCTATCTCAAAAAGGGGACGAGGATAGGGGGGAAAAGTGATTTACAAAGTTGAAGAGCATCATCGATTTAGTACAAAAATATACCTTATGAACATTAATGCAAATAATTGTATTGTAAAATCACGCATTTGTGTTTTCGTGATTTCCTACACAGGGAAATAAAAAAACATCTAGTTATGTATTTATTTGAGACGTTCAAACTTCTCACCGTTAATTGCAATGACCATTTGGATTCTTATTATAATGTCACATTGCAAACGTTGGAGCATAGAGCATGACACGTTGGCACAATAGTCCATAATGCATCCAGTTCGCATACACATGCTGTTTCAGGTATTCTCACATGAAAAAGTTCAATGGAATCCGATCAGGCGAAAGCGGGTACCATTCTTCGACATTGCCATATCCAATTATTTGCCCAACATGACGGCGCTCTTGCTCAAAAGCCATCATCAACGAAGCAATACCTCTTCAAGGAATTAGGGAATCAAATAATCGGGTATGGTGGTGTCGCAGATCCACCTCAGTGTTCGCCTGATCCGACTTCAAGGGTCTTTTGACTGAGGAGATACTTGAAGCAACATCTGTATGCCACTCATCCATAAACGTTGCAGGACTTTAAAGAACGCATTACGGACGTTTGAACCAACTTATCACGCTCGCTTCGCAGTTTACCACTAAGGGGCAGTAGGTTGGATTATTCAGTAGTACCAGGCAACCTGACTATACCAAGACACCACTTTTAGGAATATATGAAAGACCGTTCCGAAGATAAGAGGGTGGCAAGGGACTTAGATGGGCATCTGTATACAAGTTATATTTTATGAAATAAAATTAACGAAGTTAAAATGCTTGGAGTTTATATAATAAAAAGTTAAAATCAAGGAGAAACATCGAAAGAAAGCTAACATTAACAGATCAGGACGTGGGCGGGGTTTAACCAGGCCAATCGGAGAGCAGACTAGAAAGCCGAAAAAACTTGGAAAATCTTTTGTGTACGAATGCTGAAAAATAGAGGAAAGCTTCTGATTGGTTGGGACAGACAGTTCCAAATAGGAAAAAAGCTACAATGGTTTCTTATCTTTTTAGGCGGTAACAGGCGATTTTAATATGTCAAAGGCTATCTTGATATGCGGTTGTTGGCATTTGCTGTTAGAGTTAACATATAATTGTATATACTGTGGCTGAATTTAAAAAAAAGTTATGAACTGGAAACGGATCTCTCTCTCCCTCTCTTTTTCTCTCCTACTCTCTCTCTCTCTCTCTGTCTGACTCTGAATATGGTTTCAGGAAAAAATTTCAATAATAAAAGTGAAAGGAATCAAACTAATAATTAAATGTAAGATAACGAAAAAAAATTTTGATTGGATTATCAATGTATT
Organism: Trichonephila clavata; assembly: GCA_019973975.1. Classification (NCBI taxonomy): domain Eukaryota; kingdom Metazoa; phylum Arthropoda; class Arachnida; order Araneae; family Nephilidae; genus Trichonephila; species Trichonephila clavata. Next base: position 273,483 of record BMAO01002039.1, read on the forward strand.
CTTAGATTTTAATGTTTGGGTACGGGATAAATGTCAAGTAGGGGTCGTTTAGTGAGTGCTATGGATTATAATGTACTTTTCTAAATTTAACATATTGAGGTTATTTGTTCAGGAATGTTCTGAAAAAATACAACTGTCAACTTTTAAATGTGTGATCGGAAGGTTAGAGCAGTGGTCGACTACCTTTTAGCTGCGGCCTGCCAAACCAATCCACCAATAGTATTCATCGTACCACACAGTAAGGCATTTTTTAAACAATTCGATTCCATCAATAATGCGTGCAGATAATAGATGTTAATAATTTAGATTTACAGTTGTATCATTTATTAATTTTGCACCATTTAAAGATATTTCTTAATACGAAAATAAACATAAAAAATAACTAATTCTTCATCAAAAATAAAAAATAATTAAAATTGTACATATTTCGCATTTTTAAACATATATTTTATGTTGTATATTTCTTATTTTAATAAATAAGAATTTCTCTTCATTATAGTTAAAGGAAAAGATAAGTAAAAATTGTAATGCGAACCAGTGCTTGCACCGTTCTACACACATTTTCATATCGCAAAATTAAGGGAATAATTTGTGACTTTCAATTTGACACGCATTCAGTTGCTTAAAAGTTTCTTTGCGGACTCGAAATATCTTTCATATTAGGAAAGAATTTTAGCTTAAATATGTAGAACCAAAAACGGAAAGCAGAGCGTACATGGGATTTTCTCTCTTCAAACAATTAAATCTCTAGAGCAATGACCTTTAATAATTTACAAAATAGCTGCAAATTTATTTTTAGATTTACCTTTTTTATTTTTTCATAATTCCATAAATATCCAAGTTTCTAAAGATGTTTGTCAAATAAGTTCAATTAAAAATTTATCACCTTCCATCCACTCAAAAATTTATAAATTTGTAAGGCCGTGCAATGAGGATGTGAATGAGAATGGTACCACGTGTGCCACATGTAGCACACGTAACATAGGTTACCGACCCATGGGTTAGATGGTAGAGGGTATGAAAACTTTGGTATTTCTTATTATCTAGTGGTTTTAATGAAGTTCCGGACAGTGTGTGTTTGTTGAGTTTTTGGAGATGTTTCTAATAATTGGATGTTAATTTTTAATTTTAGAGGTATATCTCTCCAAACAGATTTGTATAATACTGGGTACAAAACAGATTAATAAAGTAGCATTTTATTTTTTAAATTCAGCTTTGAATTGCGGCAAGTCAATAGGTGTAGCTAACGAATGTAATTTTGTAATTTTTCACGCATGTGTATGTGTTGTTTTAATGTGAAGTCGCTTCTCATAATGACTCCAAAACATTTTGAGAGCACTAGAGTTATTCAACTAACTTTGACTTGAGACCTATGGCTATTCCTTAAAAATGTATACAAAGAATTGAGTGAATTGATTTCAGACATATTTGGATTTACAGAGAAAATTTATCTTATCCGTGTGAAACAACTGATGCTCTAAAACTGGAAATTTTGCTCTATCTCTTTTCGATTTCGATTTGCAATGCCTGTCTTCAGAATTTCACCCCTTGGAGCGTTGGTGTTGTTTGCATTATGTCGAGTGTAGTTGCCTTATTGTACTGCAAACTCACTTGCATAGCTGTAGCTGTATCCTTTCGCAAGTATTTTCAGATTAATGGGACTTTCCAATACTCTATGTTTAGGTATTCTCCAGGTACATCTTTTTTTTAAAGATTATTCTGAAATGGAGGATAAAACTTCGTATCCATTTATGAATGCATTTTATTTTTAGCTTATATAAAGGTTAAAAAGTTTCAATTTGAATTTAAGCCATGGGAATTTTGGCATTCGAGTAATAGAAACCTGAACTTACCGAACACTTTCATAGGCTTCTCAGCCTCAACTGTTTGGAATTCAGGAGCCTCCGCTGATACTTCACATCGATAAGTTCCAGCGCTGTTGAGATCGACATGCCGAAGGTAGACTGATTGACTTCCAGATTTGGAAAGCTGGATTAATACACAAAAAAGAAATCAATACTTATTTCCAAGGAAAAAAATGTTTATGTACATGTAAATGATGTAACGTGTATAATATACCATACGTACAATAAAATACTTGTGTTATACGTAATATATAAGTCTAAATAGTCGTTGGTTCCGATTGTATCAACACTGTCTGGCCGTGGTTTCTATTTTAATAAAAAAAAGAATACTATTATCTAGTTCTAATACATTATTAGTATTCATTTAAAGTCAGCATTCCATACCTCATGCCATAATTTAAGTTGTTTGTAATTAGATTATTCATCGTTTATTCGGAAAAGTATGTATTACAAACCGTGATATAATTAATAAGTTTTCTCTTGTTTGTTTTCAATATTCAGAAAAAAAAATACAAATAATTTCACTCGTTGGAAATCACTTTGGAATTATCGGAGTCAGATAGGTACATTAAAAAAGTACTATGGCGCTTTGAAGTTATGAAACGTCTGTAATGACAACAAACATCTTAAATACATTAATCTTTTTTGTTTTTTTTATCAGTCGTTTTTTTTACCCGTACATAATCTCTATTTTATTTCATTCCTTTTCTCAGAGAATTAAACGAATTTTACAGTCTTACAAATACATACGAATACATTGACAGTGGAAAATTTTTCTATCTGAAAAGTATGTTTTAATTTAAATGGGACTTCGCATTGGTATTTTCACCATTGCATACCTAGTACATTCCCTAGGAGATGGTATCACTTTTTAGTGCTGCACAATTTAAGTAGATACCAACTGCCGCACTGTTATTTTGACAACCCATTTCCTCTTCAGAGGGAGACACCTAAACTCTGATGATGCAAAATTGTACGAAGAGTTCTAAATTAGACGAGAATTTTTAAACCAATTAAGCACTCTAATAATTTTTAACATGTCCCATAATCATACAACATGAACGCTATTGATTTTCTGCATCATGAAAATACACAGACTTGAGCCGTGGTCAAACCCGCAATCTTGGGCGTACAAGACCAGCGCCTAACCAACCACGTAACCCAGCAAATTTATCTGAAAATTAATGAAATAGCCTTCCTTCGAGAGTTTCGTGATCGTATTTTTCGTTTTCAAATATGAAATATTCAATGTTAAAGTAATTACCTAACGATATTTTTTGAAAAAACTTATTACGTAAAATTTTTTTGAAGGTCTTTTTAATTGGTAGTGAATCTTTATTATTTTTTTTATTGAAACACCGTTTTATGGTGTGAATATTGCTCTGACACTTTCTTTAAAAATTATTATGTTTGATTAATTCAGAACACTTTTAAGAAATAAGGACTAACAATTCAAAAACAAGAATTCTAAAACTCCTCTTGGCTCATCACATCCCCCTCCCTTGGGAGCCAATTTTTGCAAAACTGTTTGTTAGAGGAACTCTATTTCGTGAAAGGAACATGTATAGCAATTTTCAAGCTGGTAGGTCTAATAGTTTAAAAACGGAAATATTTATCTACTACAACCCTTAACCCCCCCCCCCGAAATTAACCTTAGGGGTCAATTTTCGTGAAACCTATTTTGTAGTGGTTCTCTACTCCATAAAAGGAATCTACTTACCAAATTTTAAGACTGGACGTCTAATCGTTTGAAAATAGAAATTAATTATCAATAACTAAATATCTATCTAATCTTTAAGTCCCGTAATGCCACTTGGGAGTCAATTTTCTCTGAACACATTTTGTAGCAGATCTCTAAAGCATTAAATGAATCTGCTTACCTAATTTCAAGACTGTACGTCAAAAAGTTAGAAATGGAAATAATTATCATAACTCCCCTTAATCCACCGTAACGCATCTTGGGGTTCGATTTTCCCCAAATCCATTCTTAACGGATCTCTTCTGCATGAAAGAAACATGCCTACCAAATTTCAAATCTGCCGGTTGAACAGTTCTGTAGATATCGTGGTGAAGGAGTTAGGGAGAAGTGGCTTTTTATATATACACTCAAGAGCCAAAACATTATGATCACCTGTCAATAACGAGTTGACCTACCTTTGGCACGCAACACAGATTCAACCCGCCTTGGCATGGATGCCACAAGTAGTTGGTAGATCACCGGAGACCGATTGTACCAGATGTTTAAGCAACGGTCACGCAAATCCGAGATATTGTGAATTGGTGGTCTTTGAGCTGCCGTCCCATGACATCCCAAATGTGTTCTATCGGATTGAGATCCGGAGAGTTAGGTGGCTAGGACATTAACTGGAATTCAGCACCATGTTCCTGAAACCACTCCAACACAATTTTAACTTTGTGAGATGAGGCGTTGTCCTGTTGGAACATTCCACTTCCAGCTGGAAAACCAGAGGCCATGTAAGAGTGCAAATGGTCCGCAATGATGTTCAGATACCCTGTAGCCTTCATGGTCTGCTCTACCACAACCACGAATCTCAGAGACGCCCAAGAGAACATCCCCCAAAGCATAATACCGCCACCATCGGCCTGTGTATGACCTACTGTGCATTGAGGGAGCAACTGTTCTCCTGGAAGACGGCGTATCCTGACACGGCCATCGGCGTGATGAATGACAAACCGTGATTCTTCTGACCAGACAACTCTCCCCCCCCCTGATCCATGGACCAGTCGCGATGTTTACTGGCCTAGCGCAGGCGCAGTTGGCGATGACGCTTGTTCAGCAAAGGCACACGAGTGGGACGTTTGCTGCGTAGCCTTATATCCAACAGTGTCGCTGAACATAGTGCTGCGATACTATTCTACTTGGCCCTGCATTGTATTGGGCTGTCAGCTGAGCTACTGTCTGGATCCGGTTTTGCTTCACCATGCGAGACAGTCTCCAACGACCTTTTTCTTTCATAACGTGTGGATGTCCAACACCATGTCGTCTACTGCTGGTTTCACCATCATTCATCCAATTTGCATAAGTACTATTAACTATAGACCGCGAGCAACCCACGATTCATGCAGTTTCGGAAATAATTCTTCCGAGCTCTCGAGCCAGTACAATCTGCCCTCTATCAAAGTCGCTTAGATCCGCAGCCTTTCCCATCACATACAGAAGTAAGTGAAAGAATAATTCTTCAGACTCTCCAGCAGCAGTTAAATTCCTTTTCCACCTGATCACGTGCCTTCCACGTCATCCAGGCGAGTTCATTGCAAAATGTAGGGGTGGTCATAATGTTTTGGCTCTTGAGTGTAGATAAGGAGAAAGTTATATAAAAAAAGATTATTATTTTTTTTGTAACGGAAATATGTAAGAATTACAAGTGTGCAGTTTAAATTTACTATCATCAGTTCATATTCCTTTTTTTTGCAACTTACGTTTTATTTGATGTTAAAGAAATTCATTTTGCTCGAAGTTAGTTTACTTTTGAACCGTCAGAAAAGTTGAAGTGTGCATTAACAATATAACTCTTTTTGTTTATTGATTTTAAAAAATGGGGAGGAGTTTCCTTAAAAAGACGAAAAATCGAAGTGACGAGACAATGAACAAAAATAAAAATATAATATTAAGAAACTAAATAAAAATTTTAAAGTTTTTATTTTCGAAGGTAAAATTTTGTTAAATGTTGAAATTCTTTGAAATATGTTTCTAAAACACATTGAAACATTTTTTGGTATACTTGCGATTCAAATCAATTCATCCTTTTATTAAAACTTATTCTCCACATATGGGAAGAAAAAAAATGCCTTTATATATATACTTTTAGAAATATTTAAATTTTGGTTTATTAAGCGATTCATTAGATAATTAATAATCAAATAATTACTAGTTTAAAGGTATATATCACCAAAAGCATCATATGAAAATACGGTATACAGATAAATAATTTTTTTTTAAAATCCAGGACAATTTAAGCCACGATAGATCAGTTTTCATTGTTAAAAGTTTGTCACCGATATTATTTCTATTGAGTTAGGAGATAGAGTCCTTGAAGTCAGTCATGTATAGCTGATACATGTAGAAATTAAACGAAGGATGATGAGAAAAAAAGGGTTACAAGACGCAGCATTTGAAAACTACATATTGTGGAGAAATTTTGTTTCATCAGAGTGGAGACAAAGGGCGCCTGTCATACCGCTGGTTTGCTAGTAGTAGTGAAGTTCCCCAACGGTTAAGGACGATTGAAATTTAAAGAGCTCAGGAAAATGGTCTCGTTTGGAAGTGAGAGCCTTGATTCGATTTTTATGAGCAAAGAATGTATCCGCATCTGACATTCACGGGCAAATCATGGAAGTTTATGGTGAAGAAGCAATGAGCAGACAACATGTAGCGAAATGATGTCACTCTTTTCAATCAAGCAGTCCGCAATATGGCAGGGAGCAGCTGGCCAAGTTCTTCAACGACAGGAATCAATACGGCACGAAATAAAAAAATGATTTAAAATGATCGTCGGGTAACTCTGAGTAAAATCTCGTCAGAGCTTGGACTGAGCTATGGTAGCGTGAAGCATATGTGCTGGGATATTCCAAGACAGTGCTGTGGAAACATCCACCGAGACTTGGCTCAATGAACAGAGAGCTGATTTCTACCAAGACGGGTTAAGAAAATTGGTTCTGCGTTCTGCTAAATGCCTAAATAGACTTGGTGATTATGTCGAAATGTGATAGGCACTTATGACTCTTAATACCCTTTTGTATTTTCTGTCTATTGTTAAGAAAATTTCTTTATTCGACTTGTAACATTTTTTTTATCACACCTCATAAATGCCTAAATTTCTTATGTTGCCTTGACGTGAAAATTTAGAGTGGGATGCCAGATTGTTATTAAAAAAATATCAATCAATTAAAAAATTTAGTTTGTCTCCCTGAGCGAAGTACAAATCCTTTAAATGTGTAACACTAATGGAAGTAGCGTGTGTTGGACTTCAGACTAAGATAATAAATTAAATATTCCATAACATATTTTGAATAATTTTAGTACAGACGTTATATAATATATTATTACACGTGCAAATTATATTTAGGATAATCTCTCAAAAGCAAAACTGATTGTAACTAAATTTATAATTTATTTTTACAATACTAGTTGTGATTGCAAGAAAAACGCAAAAACATTTGAAATAAAGCCTTCCTGAAAGTTCAGGTCATAAGATTTTTGTCTGTTTGGATTTGCCATTATTCCAGATCTACGTCAAAGCTATTTGTGTGACGGATCTCGATATTAAGAGTTCCTACAAAATGTAGACAAATTCACTTGAATTAGTACCACAATCTCAAATTTCCACATCATACCATTATTCAGCATTGTTATTTTCCACCCAACCGGATTCGAAACCTTAGGGTACAGGTCCAACCAAAGATCTGGTGGATTGTTTGATTATTTATTAAAACTGCACTCTTCGGAGTAATAGTAACTGAAACACTAATCTTTCTATCTGTGATTAATTATAAATATGAATTAATACTATTTCTATCAAAAAAGAAGGAAATATGTTTATCGAGGGGGAAAAAATCCGAAAATATTTATATTTTGCTGTTTATTTCACATTTTAATAAATATTCTGATAGATACATAACATATATAAAATTATAATTTTTTATTTATATTGAAGGAATAGTTATATTTTACATTGCTTATTTTTATGCTAACAAATATCTTCAAATGATCATAAATATAATTTACAACAGAACTCTAAATCTTCATTATTTTTTACCTCCAACTGCATGCACTTTTACGGGAATTCAGTGACCGTGGTAGCCAAGTGGTCAAGGCATCGGGCCATGGCTAGCGTGCCATTTCGAGACCAGTACCACTGAAGACACGCCATGTAAGGAAGCGATGCACGTTAAATCTGTCGAGAGCTCAAGCGTCCTCCCGATGGTGTGGTAGTTAGGAGAGGGGGGGGGTCAGCTCAGGTGTCATTCGCGTCACTTGACCATGGTTCAAAATTACGCGGTCCGTCGCCAAAAGCCCTCGTATAGCTGAACAGTGGGACGTTAATATGCACTCACTCACGCTACGAGAATCGAAATATTTCAAAGATTTTCTACTGCGTGGCACCCTGAGTCATATTGGAATGTTGATTTGGCAAACAACACCTATAAGGTCACCTAACCCTGATCTACACTATTAAAATCTGAGAGCAAACATAAGTATCTATCTATGTGAGGTTATCTGGTCTCAGTAGAAACACCCAGCTACGCTGAACCTCCCCAAAGGTACTGAGGCGGCATTCACCAAAGGGCCCATTTCCTGTTAGGGAACTAGTGACGTCTCAATGGTCACAAATTTCGCTTTGGAAAATATCCGAAACCGGACACTATGACGCTTATTCCTTAAGGCAAGTCACCCTTTGACCTCCCTTTATCCAGCCGATAGAGAGGTGACCGGCGCAGTTCCAACACCAATCTCCAGCTACAAATTCCACCGCGTGAGAGGTGGCTAGGACCAATAGACGAATAACAATCCAGGCCAAGTCCAAACACAAGGGATTTTTCATCACGGGAGATTTGGAAGGGCGTGACATATTAGATCTTTAAGAGACACCAAAAGAGACTCAGAGACTCTAGATACATTAAGGAGCTTCACAGACGCTAGAGACATTTCTACAAGCTTCAACACTCTACGAGGCCCCAGAACACTCTAACGAACTCTCTTTCACACTTACTGTGGTTTATCAAGGCTCATACCTAGGAGTATCCCAATGTCGTTCCAAAGCAGCCTTTCACAGGAATAATACTGCCTTAACAGTGACATCAACAGCACTGCACCTTTCCAGCACCGTAGCAGTAGTGACTCGCTTCGCAACAGTATTAAAAGATGGGAGTTAATAGCAAAATAAATAATGGTATATAAAATACTTTAAAGTCTCATTCAAATGTTAATAACTTTACTTTTAATATACCTTTCGTTGTAGAGAATATGTAAATGATTAAAATAGATGGTCAAAAAATTGTCTGAGTTTCACAATTTTGTGTATGCAAAGATTATGCCACTAGCCCTAAATAATAATCTTACCGGTTCGCGATAAAACACTTACATAGTTTACCGGTTGTTAAAGTTAATTGGATCGAGGAACACCGGTTTAAACAACAAAGAAAGTGCATAAGGACATTAAAAACAGCAATTGAGTTTTCATGTTTTCCAAACATCAATTTAAATAATAGAGCTTGAAAACAATTTTTTTATGGATTTAAATTTTAAAAATGCATTGAAAATTGGATATCAAATTATATTTTCATTTTTGAAAATGTGCTCCGGAAACTAGCAATTCCAATTCAACATTTCATGTAATAAAAAAAAGGTAAAACAGAACACTCTTAAATACGAACAACAATTCGATGTCACAGAATAAAAGAATTGGCAAGCACTAGATAAAGCTAATATTCGAGAAATATAATACGACAAAATCAGATATAAAACTACAAACGATGTCAATAACATTTAATCTTCCCAACTCAACTCGTAATTGCCTTCATTTTGTACAACAGTGCAGACGTTTTCTACCTGACGAGCTTTTATAAAAATAGTAGAAAAGGAATTTTGATCAAACAACTCAGCTTTTCTAAAGCAAACTAACAAAAGAGCCTCAGATACAATTTTCGGATGGTTCATCAGATTTTTGCTGACTTATAACAAAGAAGAATGTATATCTTTATATAGGTAAAAGACAAATCTTAGCTTTATCGAGGAGTTCCCTAAAAATGTGTTATTTTGTTTTCAGAAAGACAATCTTAATTTAAGAAAGAAAAGCAAAACTTCCTCTAAATTGGACCTGTATTAAATGTTTGTTTTTTGCTTTTTTCTTGTTTACCACATTTATTTTTTAATACTTTCTTTCTTCTTTTCTCGAAGCATTTGTATTTTCCAAGGATTTCCCAAAGGTCCACGAACCGAAAAATAATACGAGAAATCGGGACTGGAAGTATTTTAAAAGGGGAACACTAAGAAGAATCAAGATTCTCTACCTGGGGATTCCTAAGAGTGTACATATAAGAAGCGAAAGTCATACAAAAGCATAGGAAAGGGAAAACATAGCGGAGGAACTGTTTTCCAAACGCTCTATACCGGTATCGGCGATAGAAAACATGTTGCTTCTTTTAAAAACAAGAAAGCAACTTTGTTCACATTACTTAATTCGCAGGGGAATTCGATCGTATTCAATTTTTTCCCTTCTCTTCTTATTTATTCTGGAATTTGAGAGATATTCTTGGAATCTTTTGTTTTTGACGTTCTTAAACTAATATGATTGTGTAATGTTATAACAATCTCCGATGCTTGAATTTCTTTTTTTTTGTTGCCAATAACTGAAAAACAAAAATACAAAACGAAGGAATACAAATGTACGGATTTATTAGTGAATGTTTCCTAAGATTTGAATATTTAAAATTATTCTAAATTTAAGTGAATAATTTAAATATGCTATTTGAGATTTTATAGATACTTTTTAATGTATAGTTGCGTTTAATCAGTTTTGAGCCGCTTGTAGCTGCTTTGTTCCCTTCGTTTTTACCCTTCGTTTCGTTGCTTTTATACGTGGTATTTAGGCGGTGAATTAATGTTAGCATTTTACAATTTGAATTACGAACAAATATTTTTGTAACCTATTTTCAAGCAATGATTTTTTGCAAGAAAGGAAGACTAACTTGCAAATAAGAAAGATTCAATGCTAGAGATGGGAATCTTTATTAAATAATCTTGGGACACAGAAAAAACGTTCTGCATTTACTCTTGAAAAAATATTAATTTTGATAGCAGAAGTAAAATGAGCTGAAACATCACAGAACAAAAGTACCACATGAATAATGGTTCCTTTAGCGTTATGATAGACTTGAAGTTCAAGGAGTAGAAAAGTTAATTGTGCCAGTAGCAATACAAAACATACCTTTTTCTTCCCCTTTCTGTTTAACTAATGTTAGCAATATAAGTTAAAATAAATTATACCATCTGCATTTTCTTATTTTTTACCAATTAATCATCCGCAATAGGAATAAAATGTATTTTCGGGAGGTTTTAACTATTTATGATCAATTAATTTATAAAAATATTTTGAAATTGTTTACTTTTCATTTTTTAACGGCCTATCCAGTTTTTAACGGCCTTAGTTATTTCATAGATTAAACTAGTTATTTCATAAAATAACTAGGTAAAGTATGAAATGTTTTATCTATTATATACTTTAACTGACTTGTCTAGTTATTTTACGAAATGCCGAGTTATTCTGAGATAACTGAATTATAAATTTTAATGATTAATGAACTGACTGAAATTAGGTCTCTCGATTATGATTGATAAAAATATTATGTGTACAATTGCTAAAAATTATACCCCCCTCCACCCAATTTTAAAATTTTCATCTCAGATATTTGTAGTGGAAATGAAGCGTATCTTAAGTTCTAAAAGGGTATTAATTTATGATGCTAATGAGTATGAAAACTAATACTTATTTTTAGAAGATTAAGTTTTCGCATAATACATTCAATTTTCTAAAAGGAATAGAATTAGATACTAAAAACGATCTAAATAACCATATGTTTCAAATTTTATTCGATCTTTCGATTCTGGTGGTTGGTTGTATTCAGAGATATTCTCGAAATCATTCAGATTTTTCTGTTAATTGCTAGTCATCTCAAAAATTAGAATATAAAAATCATAATAAATTAATGAAAAGAACGAACGATCACATGGGTATGCATTCTAAATCACTCTGCCCACGACCGAATCCAAAATAACGCTCAAGTAACCTACGACTTTTATATATACAATCCTAAAGTAAATATGTTTTCAATAACTCTAATAAAATCTTTTTAATATTTTTCAATACGAAGTTAATAAAATAAAGAGTTCATAAATGAATTACTTAAGATGCACACTACATTTTTATTCCATTTCACTAAATTCATTTAGCGTAAAAATGATATTGACTGTTTCTCACAAGAATAAATCTGGGAAAAAAAATTAAAATAAGAAAACCTTCAAAGTTCTTTGATGCTTGCTGTGATAAAACATCATGTCATATTGATTTATTCTGTTTACATATTCAATACGGTCAAAGACTTCTTTTCCAGAGAAAAATGTTTCAAAAATATTTGAGAAGTATGAGTTATTCAAATAAGATCTATATGTAGACAAATATAAAAATAAAATATTGGAAAATAAAGTTAAAAATAAAAAGTTTTGCCAAGATATTTCTTAAAAAATTTTGACAATACACTTTAGAATTCTGGATTGATATGTTTTTAAAAGTAAAAAATAAATTTGTGTTATTTTTTCCATAAATTTTTAACCATCCTCAAACGATTTATTTAATTTTTGAAGGATGTATTAATTATTACTCAACATAAAAACAGAATAAGCCAAAAGAATAAGAAAGATATTTACATATGTATTCAATTAATATTAACCTAAATATATTACACATTGATTTAAGTAAATCGTTTTATTTATGTAAGTTAAATATCTATGTTCATAAGTTTTAATTATTAATTATTTTCATTTTCATTACATCTTGGCTCTACAATAAGAAAAAAGAATTAGTATTCTAAATATCCACAGTATTGTTCCTTTGTAAATCACAATAAAATATCAATTTTTACATTGAGTACAGCTATTCTAAAATGGTTGAAGGAATCTAATGAATTTTCATATCATAAAGTTCATTTTTCTCAATATATTCTAAACGAAAGATATTATTTTAAAAATAAAGAGATATGTTAAACAAAAATCTTGAGAAAAGAAATAGTATGCATGACAAACATTAAATTAGTGATAATTACCAATTTCATCAAATCAAAAGACGTCGCAAAATGACATATTATACAGATACAAGTGGAAACTTTTCCCGCACACATTCAAACATAGAAATAGTAACGATGACAGCACTTGGCGATATTTTCTAAATTGGTAATATCCTTACATCTGGCGAAATTGGTTGATGATATAATAAATTCTTAAGAACGTAAATTGTGTTAGAAGTCATATAAAATCTGTATATTATTTTTCAAATATATACTATTGTATTATTCTTTTGTAATCATGAATTTACGTGCACAGAATTTATACTATTTCTTAAAATATCAAATGCACAAATACAGTAAAACCTGTTTTTGAGCGGTAGATAGGGACCACATAAAAAGAAAACAGCGCAAAATAATTATTCGAAAATTTCAAAAATACTTACATATAACTAAAAACTTTGTCGACATACTAAAGAATTTTTTTTATGCGGTGGGGAGGGACCGCATAAAAAAGTCGCAATTAAATTTATGCCAATTATTTACAAAATTTATGAAAAATACCTTCTAAATAAAACAAATAATTAAATTCCACATGGAAACCTTTTAAAAACATTTAATTTCTCATTGTATAGAAATTTTCAAAATGCACATACATAATTCACTTTAACTGATCGTCATCCAAACCGCGCATCTTCCTGTGATCAATTAGTTTAAAGTCGCTTTCGTCACTTTAAGATACACAGTCTCAAACGATTTATTTTTTGACACCATAAAGTAAGAGATAAGTTTGTGCAATGAAATTCGGTTGGTCAGTTTCTTGTAAATATCACAATAACCAGATATGCTTGATAGAAGCTGTTTTTGAAATTTCAAACTCCTTCGAAATAGGTATCTATTTTAAGAAAATGCTTTCCCAATTTGCTCGAAAGGTGTATCTTGGCATATACACTGCTGGCCACCGCAAATGCAACACGAAGAAAGACAAGAGATAGCACAACAAAATTTATTTTGTAGATGACATGTTGACCAGGCATCAAATGATTAAATTTATAGACTTCTGTGAAGTGTGGTTCCTGCCAGAATCAGTAGCCAGAGAAGCCGCCATTGTTGGAGATCACCGCTGCCACACACCTCGGCATTGATTCAAAAAGAGTTTGGATGTCGAGCAATCGTTGAGCAACCATGGACCACATGTTTTCTATCGGCGAAAGATCCGGAGAGCGAGCCGGACCGTTACAGACTCAATGTACTGTGCTATGGTTCGTGATGTGACTGAGCGACCCGTGACAGACACGCGCACAATTTGCCTGTCCTCACGTGAAGTGGTGCACTGAGATGGATGTGATCGACCACGTCGGTCCGTCGTACCCTCCTGCATCCAACGGTCACATATCCGCATTACAGTTGTTTGGTTTCGTCCAACACGACTACCGATTTCCCTGAAAGATAATCCACAGTCTCGGTAGGCCACTATCCTACCTCTGTTGAACTCGGATACTTTATCAAAAGCTGATAGATGTTTTCTATGAGACATAACTGATCGTTTTTTGAAAAAACCACAAGAAAAACACAATTGCCGATCTTGAAATCGTCGAAATCTCTAAGCCTTAAATAGCACTTTGAGGTGGCGCCACAGGCGTGCGTGATGTGTGTCTGCGCTGAAATTCTAATCATTTGCATATCTCACCTCCTCTAATGCATGTTGTAAATTTTATGTTATTTGCGTGCTTCCTTCAGGGTGTTGCATTTACGGTGGCCAGCAGTGTATTTTATCTGCTCTCAAAGTATCCGCTCATTTTTGTCCGTTTTCATATTCTATCCAAGTTTTGATAATGTTGCTGTCATTGAAAGTTTCGTCTTCAATCAAGTGCATTGAGAGAAAGCAACTGAACGTGCATTATCGAGAGATTTAATAACTAATGAATATAGAATATATATATAATTAAATTAGATTTAAAATTAAAACCCTAACCACTTCTAGCTTTTATATTTTCCCGTTACATCTTCAAGTATTAAATTTATCATCCAGTTCGGGAATGAAGAACACATGGCCTTAAGCAGAACTGCCGCTCCGACCATTAATTTTTATTACCTAATATGTCATGCTTAAATTATAAAGTATATCTCTTCAATAAGAAGCGTACTTGAAGAACATATGGCTTTTGAAGGGGCCGTCTATTCAGATATTTAACACGCGTCCATCTTTCTCTCTTGGCGATCAGATCCCTAAGTGATTTCATGGAATAAAGACAGTTCAAAATAAAATGTCTTGATGTTCATTCGAAAAACCACGACATATATATATATCACAAAGAAAGTAAAAATTGCTTACAATGTTTGTTGATTTTTCCAATGTCATCCGATCAAAGGCGTCAGATCAATACCCACGAAATGCATTGTGGCAATGAGCTAGATAAGTCTGTCGTTAGCCGTAGCTTTGAGCAAAATGAAGGTGGCAGTATGTTTTGGCTCCAATTTTGAAGAGGAGCAAGCAAGAGAGTGGTCACGTGGCCTCCGACCTCTTTTTCCCTTCTACCAACCTCTGGAGAGGACTTTCGGCTTGACGAATTTTAAAGAGCACTCATTGCCTCACAGGCTCTATATATTTATGATAACTTATGTCTTCTCCAGGATTCGAACCCTGTTCCTAAGGTACATCGTCAGCGTCCCTAACCACTATACTGGATGAGTGGTATTTGCTACACGTTATATTAAATTGAATCCAATAAATAGTTATAAATAAAACAGAAAATACATTCTCATTTTGGTTCATTAGCCAATATCAGTTTTTTTAAATTTATATTGACAAACGTATGGCGCTAAACCGGAATCCTCTTAATACGAATAATTCCATCTCCAGCAAATTATTTAAATTTTCATTTTGAATCTTTAGAATATCTATCGAAAATATGTCTTTTAATAAAAAAGGAAAGAATTCAATTGAAAATAATTGACACACCGATATTGTTGAATAAATTTGGCAATTACGACAATTTGTTGAAAATTATAATTCGGGTGATAATTTCGCAATATCCTTAGGCGATTAAAAGTGCTAAAACTGACGAATAGTTCAGGATATTTCCGGAAATTAAAATAATATAACCAGGATTAAGGTCAAAATTATCTGACACTTTTAAAAGTTCCTAAAGGGTTAATTTCATTTTGTCGAATGCATTAAATATTTGAATGGCAAGGAATTGAATAAGTTCTGAGACAGTTAATTTGGAAATATGAGTTAATATTTGAAGTTTGAAAAGTCATTAATAAATAAAACTTCTAAGTTTATCTTTATTGCTAAAATAATGGTAAATATATTTGTGTAAACAACAAGAAGGCTGTATTTATGCCACTAACTTAACAGTTTTATTCTGAAAAATTTAATGTCTCTTAAATTCTTAAATTTATCGAAATATTAAGAAAAATGGAATCAATTTTAAAATATCTTGTAGTAATTCGCTTCCGCGCTTTCTTTGAGCTAATTTCAATCATAAATGTTGTTTATACCGCAGATAAATGTAATTTGGAAGGAAATAGCCACATGAGTTTTAAAAAGAAGAATTAATTTTCGAAGTTACGTTGAAAATTAATTCCCTTGCTTTTTCCTAAAAACGGAAATCATGCCTAAGGCTGAATTATAAAAATGAGTGGAGAGACAAAATTGAAATGATTATAATCTTGAAATAAAAAGTTGTTTACTAAACTTTCGTAGTTTTCATAAAGTTTTGAACAAATTTCAGTTCAATTTCTTTTCTGAAAAAGGATAAGGAAATATTCTCTTTACATATGCATTTTACATGTACTTCCATTGATTCGATGCTTTAAATAAAGATGTCAAATTAATTTCCATCTACGGCCGTTTCGAAATAATTGAAACGCACACGTGGTATAATAGATATCTTTGTGTAATTCATTTTACTTTCAAAGTTAAGTTTTTTCATGATATTTTCTTCAAGAAATAACAAATCGAAACATGAATATCAATGAGTTTCGTTTTTCCAAAAAAAAAAAGTTACAAAACATTACAGTCGAGCTTTGTTATGAAAAACAAAGAAATAATAAGTGAAAGTAATAAAATTATTAAAATATATAGATATTTACACAAATAATATATGTATATATAATTTATTATATAAGAAAATGTTCACAATAAAGATGCAATGAAAGTTATTATAAGTAATTCTTAATTTTAAAAAGTTTAGCAAAGTAATGAGGGGAGAAAAGACATTCAAATCAAACAAAAACATATAAAAAATAAACAAAAATTAAAAGTATTTATTCCTGAAAGTTAAATATCTATTTTCCTGTTAGAGTTTCAGGAAGAATTATTTTTGAATCTAACATGCTGCATGATTTTACATTAAAAAATCAAAGGTGACTTAAAATTGTTGCGTTTATAATTACTCCTACTTGAAGGAAAGTGTTTTAAACGGAAAAGCTATTCTTACATATATTAAATTTTATAAATTGTAATTCTTATTATATTACACAAAATAAAAAGTCAACTTAGACGAAAACTGTCAACTACCCGCTTTGCTGAGTATTTCATTACGTTGTATGGCTATCTACTGTTTTTAAGTTACTGATAACAAAGTTTTTTGACAATAAGCTTTCAATTGCATTCAAAAACATTCTTATAGCCCTTGCCTTTTGGTAAAAAAATGACAGTGCTTGAATTACTAAAAAGAAAGTATAATTATCTTTTATTCCCCTCTTTTGAGAGTCGATTTCCGCAAAACTCATTTTCAGTAGACTTCTACTCAGCAACATAAACATGCATGCCAAATTTCAAGTCTGTTTGTCTAATAGTTCAAACATGGGAATTTTTATATATATGCCTGCTGGATTCGATTTTTTCAGCGCACGTTTTTAATATATTACTCAACAAAGGAAACAAGTTTTCTTAGTTTCATGTTTATAGGTCTAATAGTCAAAGAATGGGAATTTTCTGAAACGTAAGACAGCTCCATTATTTCTTTGGGAGTTGATTTCCACAAAAAAACAATAACAATCTTAGTGGATCTTTAATTAACAACGGAAACATACTTGACAAATATCAAGTTTGTAGTTCTCTCTTAAAACTCAAAAGCAGAATTTATTTATCTAGAATAACACCGTAAGCCTCTGCCCTCCCCCCCCTTTAGATTCGACTTCCGCAAAACCTGTTCTTAGTACATATCTACTCAAAGCAGGAAATTTAATTGTCAAATAGTTTGCAAAAATAGATTTTTTTTGTATCTATAACGCTGCGACCTTCTTCGGAGTCTATTTCTATAAAATCAGTTTTCTTAACGGATCTGTATTCAACAAAAGGAACATGCGCACCATATTTCAAAACTGTAGGTCAAATCATTTCGAAGATCCCGTGATAAGTAAATGAGTCATTTTCCCCTTCTTTCTCTCTCTCTCTTTCTATATATATATATATATATATAGTGATTTTGACCTTGATAACTTTGGCTCTAAACTGTTCTAGAATAATTAATTTTTAAAAATATCCTGATTAGCTGACTAATGATGTGCTAAAAGCAGCAAGAAGTCTGAAAAGCTCCACATTTCGTGAGTTTAGCCACGGTTAGACGACGAGTATGACACTTAAATCAGTACCCAAATATGTTTTGTCAACGGGGGGACTCTCAGAATAGACATTATTACAGTGCTTCTCAATCCTTCAATATTTGTGACGCAATATTCAATCACAATTGTCATTGCGATCCCCCCCCCACTTCCAAACATTAACAATGTATTGAATTCAATAATGCTATACTTGACGCTAAAGTTACAACAAGATTTTCACCTTTTGAGCTAACCCGGCTTATATAAACGTCTCGTTCAGCCTGTGCGTTAATTGCCCCGGTTGTATATATACATCTTTCCGAAGCACGAACTTTTCTGTGCACTGATATCCATACAATTATTTCGAAGGCTTTGGAATGTAATAAAATAATTTGTATGTGCTTGCGAAGGATTTACTTATTTCAGATTATTTGCTTATTTATTCATTTTCTCTACCCCCTCCCCTTCCAATACACCACGTACGCGTGATTACGTAGAAAAACGGTGGTATTGGAAAGCGAATTACTTAACTTTTAAATCGGCAGTTAAGAGATAGATTAATTGTACACCGTACAACTTATCAAGATAAGTGTTACATTTTGTATTCTGGTGTTAAGTTTCTTTATTCACTGGTAATTATTAAACTTGTTCTTAACTTAATATTGTTAAATTAACTAACATATATATTGTGCAGTACTGATGCATTTATAAGATTATTACATTAGTGTAAATGTGTATTTTATTTTTATTATATCAGAATTTATTTTTTTTACTTTCAGTAAATTAATATTTTTTTTAAAAAAATAATCGCCTGTTTTTGACTTTTTAATATGCTTACGCCCCCTTTTTGGGTTTTCACGTTCTCTAAAGGGGGAACTTCCTCACAGTTTGAGAAACGATGCATTATTAAATTGCATCAACCTTACTTGATGATAATCTTCGGAAGAAAAGTTATATTATTCTACGAAACTCTCACTCTAACAACCAGGTTGCCACGATCCCTTGCAAAACTTACAATACATAAATGCTTGCTCACATATTTATTATATCTTGAAAATTCAAAGACTGAGTCTATGTATCATGTATTTTAAATGTAAATGATCTTCAGTATGTTTCATCTTGGCAATATCGTATCTTCATAGATTTGCATTCCTAATAATATTTCCAATTCATACTGAATGCATATACAATACAATTACTAGAATCATCCTTTAGTTTCATACACATGAGTATTATATTCTATATATTAATATGAATCCACACATTTAATATAAGACTGCCAAGATGTCTGTCTCTTAATTAAGCGAATTCTAAAACATTTACGCTTGGGATCATCGTCGAAGATGAGTCTGGAAAACTATGCGCCATCATCCTCAAAGGAACTCAACTTGATACACGAGATATACCTTTGAAACAAATCAATTAATAACAATTGATGCGACGAGTTTTCATCCTTTCCTATTTCATAGCGCGATACTTTGAAATAAATTTCAAATCTTGTTCAGTTTGGTAAAAGTGTAAGATCAGTTCATTTGTTTTTAAACTATCAAGATAAAAAAAATACGTGATTACTTCATTTATATATTACATTGAATATTCGGAAGGGTATAAGATTTCACACATTGGTGCACTTGATATATATACGTTTATTCTCAATGGGCGGAAGATGAGCACTAAATTAAAATTGACAATATAGAGTTCTGCATATATCATAGAGAATACTTCATTTCATTTAACAAAATTAATTTCATTAAAATGGTCAACATACTAATGGAAGATTGAAATTATCCCCGAGTGAATTAATGAAACTTAAATAAGTTATTGTCAATTCATGGAACATTAATTTTAATTTTGTGATTCAAAATAATCAGTTGAATGATAAGTGTTTAGATTAAAATCTATGTAAAAAAACCTGTGTGTCGGCTCCGATGCCCGACTGGAGTTTACTCCTTAAGTCTGATTATATAATAGTTAGGCAAACAGGGTAAATATACACATCTCATAATACTGAAAGCGTGCATGTATTTTCTTTATTCTATATTCACAAATTTTTCAAATTGACTCGATAAAATAATGTATATATAAATTATGCAATTATGTAACGTAAATATATGTTACTCATGGTACAGGAGTACATTGTTAAGAAGGTCGACTTACTTCACTATTAATTATCAATGAGTATTAATTACATTCTCTCACCATTATTAATCACAATGACAAGAGGCGTGTGGCAACTAAGTATGATACGTGAACTTGGGTAGATAAGTCATTTACGAATCATGAAAACATCGCATCAATGGTTATACCATGCCTAGTCATCCCCAGTGCATCTACCAGAAACAAAATCCAAATTAAGCTCTGATTTTAAAAATTGTGCTTATCTTAATCCTTATTGAAGCAGTATGAGTGGTAGTACACGATACTCTTTCCCCAATGTTTTAGAACCATCTTCTATATATGCTAATAATGACTCGTGGATATAATCTATAATGTCAGTAACATTCTAATTGGCAGAAATATAAACTATGACGACAACATTGGGTTTACCGTTAGATAAAATGCATCTCGCGGCACATATATCTTCCAAATTAGATTTAGTTTGATTAACCTACTGGGTATTTTTTCTAACAAAATCATCATGATTGCCAATAAACTTATGTTGTAATCCACGCACGTTTTGATAGATGGCGACCCCGCTCCTACGATTAATACTTGTGCGTAGTGCGGGTTAAACTCATTTCGAGTCCTGGGTGCAGAATATCTACGGGTCCTCTTGACATTGACGGATTGAAATTAATACCAGAAAATATGATTAAGTCCAACTTTACGGGCCCTGCTGAGGTTCTCCGGGCCCCTGGGCGCTCGCCCCAAATGCCCAGGGGATAAACCGTCACTGCTTGGTCGTCTATACTGTGTTATGCGTTTAAATTTTCAATTTCAACTAATTCCTCATTGCGAAGCCATGTTTCTGAGAGCATCAAAATGCGTGTCTTTTGCACAATATTGGTTGTATTGTTGAAATAGAGTTTATTTTTAATAATCATGCTTCGTTACTTTGCTATTAAACGCACCAAAACAAATTTGGTGATTTTCAGTTGTTATAGTCTACTTCTTTGTCAAAGAGCTAAGGCATGAACTCCCGTTGGTGTGGTGTGGTAGTTAGGAGAGGGGGGTGCCAGCTCAGATGTCGTCCGCGTCACTTGACCATGGTTCAACATTACGCAGACCGTCCCCAAAAGCCCTCGTGTAGCTGAACAGTGGGACGTTAATATTCACTCACTCACTCATTTACTCAAGGCATGAACTATCGCTTGGCTCGAAATCGCTTTTTGACGCCAATTACGCTAAAAAAAGAAACGCTAGTAAATAGAGTTTGCGATTTTTTTTTTAAAATTGAATATTTTTTTGGAGTTTTTTTTATGTATCAATGTGTTTTTAAACGGGGGAGGGGGAGATGGGTGTCGCGTGACTTACAGCTGGGGTCGTTGACTATTATTCCAAAATTTAGTAACATATTTAAAAATAATCAAGCACATACTTGTCTTTGATACTTGCATATGCCATTGATAAAAGAAAGTGATGATCTCAGAAGTGAATTCAAAATGACTACACTTCAATCACACATTATTCTTTATGTATAATTTACTGTCCAATTACATTCTACAATGTTTTTTAAATTTTTTTTACTGTGCTACTTTTTTACTGTGCTACTATATTCAAAGCAAAACTTATTGCGAAAGTTTAATACTGCAAAACAATAATATACTACAAATAAAACACATATAGAAGTACCCAAGCGTATGTAAACATTGCGCAATGCTTATGGGTTCGCACAAGATTTTTGCACAAAAAATGGGGTTGCCACCCTAAAAAGTTTAAAAGCCTCTGGTATATATCACGTGACCGTGATGAATTTAGCTCATTAAATTTTCTCAAATCTCTGAAAGAAAATCTCTGGAGTGAAATTCAAAAAAACAAACTATCCTGTTTTTCTGTAGGTACTTTTGACAGAACAAACCTAAATGGGCTCAATTCATGTGACGTCATAGTCACATGGAAAAGATAACCACGTGTTTTTAGCCAATCAGTTCAAAACCTCATGTGATGTCATAGCCACACGATAAAAGCAATCATGTGTTTCCATTTAAATCAGTTCATGCACTTCATCGTTGCCAACTTTTTTTTATCTAAAAAATACAAATTTGTCAACAATAGTAATGCACATAGGTAGATAAAAAGCAGTTTATTTAAAAATCCATGCATAAAAAAAGATTTTTTTTAAAAAAAATTCAAAATTTTTTGAAGATATTTTTATACAATATATTTACCACTCTATAAAATTTGAAATATTTCAAATTTTATAGGATAAAAATACAATTAAATTGATGTGTGTTTTGATTTTAATAGAGAACACATGTTTGTGTCTTTATCATGTGACCGTCATAAATTAATTTTTAAGGGAAAGGAAACGCATGCATTTGTGTAGGATATATAGAAGTACTTCCCCTCATAATTCTTTAAGCCAAACTCAGCCTTCGACAAGAAAAAGATACAAAACAAGCATCTCCAAAAACACCCCATCGATATTTTACACTCTTCGCGTTAAAGCATACATCTCAATCACCATACGAAAACGCCATTTTTCCCAGCCATTAACTCGGGCATCTTATCTAACTAAGGCTCGGCGTACAAGAACAAATATTATCTTATTTTCTAAGTGAAAGCCGTGAGGATGCACGTGAAAAATTGCTAATGATCCGAAGCCTGTTCCAAGCACATCCTATCAATTTATTTGGGTTGAAGGCTGGTGAATTTAAGACCTCTAATAGCTTAAGGCGATATATCTTGAGAGTTGTCAAAGGAGAATGGCCCAGACTGAGGAAAAATTATGGTACGAGAGCTGGAGTTTTACAGTTCTTGAAGTTTCTTCACTGGATTAATGAGGGAGGATCCTGGAACGATTATAATTTTGACAAGAAATGGTGGGGGTGGTAAGGCCTTCCCTGTGAATCGTCATTACGTTGTTTTGGGGAGAATAAATAGGGAAAATTTAACATGAAATTTGCATTTGTATTACCTGTTTAAATTACTCAAGTAGTAATATTGAAATATAACCAATGAATTAATTTTAAAACTTAATAATAATATATAACTTCCCTCCACATATAAGCATTCAGATCAATAATTACAACAATACATTTATTTTATCATTAATCACGAAAATAAAGAAAAATGGAATAAAAATATAATATTCACCCAAAAAAGGACAAACATTTAAGAAATTTTTTATATTTCTAATACATTAAAGTTTGGACATGTTCCATACTTACTTATTAATTGTCAGAAAGAGTACGCATTCTCTTACAAAAATATTAAATTACATGTAAATTTGTTGTAGAATAATGTACTTTTTATAAGTTTCTGGTATAAATATTTTAATTGGATACGATTAAATATATGGAATTGTGCTACATGTTAAATGTAACTGCCCTGAATTGGCGCAAAGGGATGATGTTGGATAATTTCGAACAATGAGGTGTCTATTTAGAAATAATCCTTAATATTAAATGTACCAAACATTTTATGTTACATTAATTTAAGCCTTACTATTTAGACAAAATATAACATGTTGGATAAAATCACATTTTATTAGTCTAGTGCATATGAAATGTTGGATTTTCTTTATGTCTAAAGGTTTGTCTCCCAGTTTTCGTTAAAATTTATTTTTGCCTTCACCTCGTTCACAGTCGTATTGTCCACCACTAGAGTCACATTTCAAGAAAGAAGTCTTTCTCAAAAATGTTCATTGTGTTATTGATTCAAATTATAATGATATTAATCCTTGATCATTTACGCAGTGGGACTCAACAACCAGTAAATCAAAGTCGGAAAAAATCTAAACGTTAAATTTATTAACATTAAAACAAACACAGGTATATTCCTAAACATAAATATATTAATATAGCATTCAACCATGCTAACATCTTAAGAAACAGTCATATATAATAATAATAATCCCGCAATCTCTTGAATAAGCAGATCGCATGCATTTTTTTATCAAAGGAAGAACTGATGACATAAGAGAAAAGAACTTGGCACAAGGCTTTATGTAAATTAGATGCGACTCGTTCGATAGCAGTATGATGAAATAGCATCATGGTTTGCTTATACTTCACTTAGTGGAATTTCCAGGTGATATAGAAAATTGAGGTAAAAGTAGGTTGGATATTTATTTCCAACAGTTTTTTGTTTTGAATGTCGTAAGGGTTTGAATTCAACCGATGATTGTGTATTTTTAGATGTGTATAAACATGGTAATAATGCTGCAAAAGTGCAAGCAATACAAACCATTATTTCGGGGAGGATACCGCTAGCGATCAAAAAGTGCAGTTCGACTTGGAAAAAGTGGCCGTGGTAGCCAAGTGGTCAACGTATCGGATCATGGTTAGCGTGTCATAAGTTCGAGCCCAGTATCACTGAAGACCCTCCTTGTAGGGTACGTTAAATCTGTCGAGAGCTCAAACATCCTCTCGTTGGTGTGGTGTGGTAGTTAGGATAGGGGATGCCAGATTAAATGTCGTCCGCGTCACTTAACCGTAGTTGAAAATTACGCGGTCCGTCGCCAAAAGCCCTCGTGTAGCTAAACAGTGCGACGTTAATATCCATTCATTCACTCTCGGCTTGGAAAAAACTGGTTTGGCAATTTTTCTCTACAAAACGAACCACGTAGAGGACCCAAAACAGCTGTTAAAAATGATACTCTGAAAGCATTGGTGAAAACGAATCCAACTTGTTTCACACCCACATATTCGTCAACATCAGACTCTCAAGGATACTTCGATTACTATCTTCGAACCAGCTATTCTCCTTAACAGATATTTTTATACGATGCACATTCACTCCTTCCTTTCGGTATTCCCAAATATATCTATCTCTCGAATCCATTTTTAATCAAATGCATAGCGTTCTTGCAAACCAAACATTCAGTATTTTCAGTCTGCAATACATGTACCACTGTATTACAGATAATTTCCCCTTTCGTTCCAAATCATAATAAATAAATAACTAACTAAAAAACCATACCTTTCAGAAATTCTTATCAAGATAAGTCGAAGAAACAAACAAAAAACAAGAAAATTGAATAGTTAAAAATTGCACAGAAAAATTCAAAAAATCTTTCACGGACAAAATTTAAATGCAAAATGAAAATTAAAAAATAAACGATGGAATTATAAATTTGAAAATCATCTGCCTTTTTAAAGACATCCACAATTTTTTTTCTAAGCCTGTGGTAAAAAAATTGGCTTTTTAATTGTAGGCATTAATAGTGATCTTTGACAAATTGACTGTTTTGAAAATATGTCTCAAGATAAATAAATTTAATAGCAATGAATAATTTGAATGGTTTAATTAGATGATGATTTTTAGAGCATTTCTTTATTATTATTTGTTAGTTGAAAATATGCATTAATTATTATAATCTGGTGTAAATTCTCTTTTACTAAGACTTTTCAGAAACAAAAAATTTCCAGAGAAACGTTTTTGCAATATAAATCACGTAATTCAATTAGGACGATATTGGGTCTACTTCTTCCGAAGGAAATTTAGAAACATTACAAACTCAAAACCCCTAAAATATCTAAGAATTAAAAAAGTTTACAAATGAAACTAAAATAGGAAATTTTCAATATTTCTTGTTTTAGTTCCAAGCACAAAATACACATATTGGTGAACGAAACTCCTAAATTTGAGTCATGAGTGAAACAATAAGTGTAACTTCAAACATTTGATAAATTTAAATACAATTATTCACAGGAGATATAATAATATAAACAGCGTTCTATTTTATCTAACAAGTTAATTTATCAAATATTTATCTTTAAAGATAGAATAGAACTAAGCCTCGAGTCCAGATAAAGAGGAAAATATAAATGAGATAAAATACAAGTCGCAAATAAATTCACCCTCTGACAACTACTCTTAAACGATTTTATTGATTTCAATAACTGTAATATCAAACGCAATGATAGTGAGGAGTAAATCTCAGCGCGTATATCGCTCCCTATTCTATTGTCCTTTATCTCCTGCATCTATACAGGGTGTCACAGGATCATTGGGACAAATTTTAAGGTATCCGACTACTTGCGACAACTTTTTATTGAAAACATGGAGATATGGGGATTTTTTTGTTGTTTTTAGATTTCTTTAGTACATTCAGGAAAAAATATGCTAAAACTAAGAGGAGAAAAATTATTATTACTAAAATGGGAAAAAACTGGTAAAAATTTACAAAAAATAGCTAAATGCGGCCCATTCTGTACCAAATGTTTATGAACAAATTTTCATTTTTTCAATTCTGATGTGTTGCTATGTTATTCATTTTTGAAATAACCTTCAGGATATGAGATATTTTAATTTTTACAAAATCTAGAGCACTTTATCTTAGTTTTTATATGAAATTGCTAAAAAAAACAGTGATTATATTCACATAAGGGATTGTAAATTTTGTAATAAAACAATAATTGATAAATCTGAAAGTTAAACTACTTCTACTACTATACAGAACATACACAAAAAATTTCAGTTAAATATTTTCAAAACTTTTTGAGCAATCGCTCTGCCCCCGTTTGAGTATTTAAAAAAAAACACATTTCGAGTAAAACGCGTTTTAAATTATGACATCTTGCTTAACGTAATTGCATCTGATTTTACTAAAACACTTGTAGCTTTTGTTCTAGCAAACGGAAAATAATAAATTTTGTATTTTTATAAAGGTATTAAGATGGCCCATAAAATAAAATCATAAAAAAATTGTCAATATTTGGTAAAATTCACAGTTTTAGGGTAGTCGCATACCTTAAGGAGAGGTAGGGACATCTTAGCCGCAATTGACTTGAACTCCCTACATGGTACTCGCATTCCTTTGGACGGTATTCGACATATTTTGTTCCATATATAGAGCAACATGTGTTGGCTTTCGTGGCCTACTCTTATTATGACAATTATACCTCGTAATGATCCATATTCGTACAAATTTTGACACAATTTAGCAAGCATCCGGTGGTCCGATGTGTCTCCCTGTGGGTACCTTTCGCGATACAATATTTCTGCTGCTTGAACATTTTCCAATCCGTTAATCAGGTGCATATTTGCCAGCACGCATTTTTGAAACGTTCCACACTCCACTGCAGGCAATGGCAGATTTAATGACTGTGGTAATGTTGGTCTGCTTCCTACAAAGCTCTTGTGAACAACGCCCCTTAGCCCCGAATGAAAAAGTTTCCAAACATGGGTTGCTTTGCAGATCTGAATCCTTGTGATGTCCGCTACATCCTCTTAAAGTTTGTCCCTATGATCCTGGAATACCCTTATATTACTGCAATATTGAATGCAATCATAGTGTTGCATAAATTAAGCGTAAATCGTTTCCTATATCTGCTCTCTTGTATCGCCTGCTTATATGTATAACATTTGAATATGCATTTGATATCGTTGCATCCTTGATACCGATGCATAAAAAAATTCTGGAAATGAGCCGAGGTCAACGCAAGAAAAATAATCGATATAACAAAATATGTTTACATTAAATTAAACAATAAAATTAAGAGTTAAAATTTAAAAAATGAAGACTGCTCACATAAATTAGGTAAAAAGTTGACAGTGATGCCAAATGTAGCATAATTTTGCAATACGTATTGTTACTGCATATCAAAAGCATACAAATGATATATCTAAAATAAAAGTTAATGGTCCAAAAAACTATCTGGGGTAATCCTAATTAAAACTTGACCAAAAAGTTTTCAATCCCAAATTCGGAAGGAAAAAAAATTAAAATACACTTTAATAAAATATTCATTAGAATTCATTAAAATTAGTTGTAAATTTCATAAAACAGAATCTGATACAATAATGAATACTTATTATATTATCTTTCAATACAGTCCTAGTTAAACCTTTTCCCTTCACATAGCATTTTATTAAAGAAATCAATGATAAAAATACACTTACATCCACTCTGACCCCTAGCAAGGGTAGGAATTGCCCTGGAGGCCAGTCGTTGGGGACATATCTGTAAAATTCAACATCATCTTTGTACCATTTGACGGAGTAGAGCTTGTCCTCATCCAGTTCATAGCTGCAGATGAGTTCCACGGACTCCCCTTGAGTCGTGGGGCTGGGAACGTCCATCATCAGCATCCGGATGGCTCCGAGGATCAAATGAGCTGAAAGAGAATCATTTTGTTATCCCACAGATAAAAAGGTTCGCTTGACAAGTAGGACAAGACAAGTTGGATCAATTTTGGAGGGGAAAAAATGTTCGGTTTGGGTTTTTTTTCTCAAATTTATTTGTTGAAGCTCTCATATTTTATATATAGGATTGCAAACTTGTATAAAATAATCATCCTGCATTTTTTTGTATCGAATGTTTTAAGACAGAGAAAAGATTAAAAAGCATTTATCCATTTAAACTTATTTTTAAATAACTTTGTGTTTCATTTTTTTCTTAGACTAATAATAAGAGAGAGAGAGAGTGTGTGTATGTTTTTAGACGATTCTAATATTCTACATATGTAACTGACTCGGAGACGTAAACATTTTGTTTTCTACAGAATAGGAACTATTTGAAGTATAGTGGATTCCGACATTATACTTTCAAAAAAAATTCTGATGTACGTTAAATTTATCGGAGTTTAATTGATTCACTAATAGTTTATCAACATTCAATTTAGAAGCGAAAAAAAGCGATACTGACGATGGACTTCGTAATTTTGAATCCCATTTGCTTGTTAAGTACTATACAACTGATCTGATACACCGCTCTTCAAACATCAACACCAAGCCATAAAAGGGTTTTAAGCCTCGAAAGATTTAAAGATTTAAACGGCATAAGTCCTCTACACAAACGATTGTATCGTTGCATCCGGAATTATCAGTAGCCATGTTAGCCAGGAGTTCGTGACCATGAGTTATCGACTACTATGGTCATTATTGGAGGTTAAAGTCCTTACGTACTGAATTAATATGGCTCATTATAGTAGGATACTACATGGACCATCATTTTTCATCGTAGCTCAAAATTATGAGGACGGTTTGATAAGACTTCCTTTACTGCTTTTAGTGCAATATTGAAACCAACAGCAACATTAATAAAACCTAATCAAATACGTCATTGATTAACCCCTTAAATGCCGCGGACGTGTATACACGTTCTGCTGATGGTACCTTTAGTACCCCGGACGTGTATACTCGTTCTTCCAAAGGAAGAATTTTTGTATTGGCCTTCTTGATTGTTTATTATTGTCAGATTTTGAAACTACGAGATAGCTATTGGCGAATGATATCGTAATTTTGCGCCATGGTCAAGTGACAGGACGGCAGATTTAACGCGCACGAACAAGAGTGATGACAACTTCAACGACACTTGAATGTTCGATTCGAAATAAACAATGCCGGCTACGTGTTGACAACCCTGACCATTCGTCAATCGCAGTCACCTTTTGCTATCTAAAAGTATTTATCTCCTGTAT
Source organism: Trichonephila clavata (assembly GCA_019973975.1). Taxonomy (NCBI): domain Eukaryota; kingdom Metazoa; phylum Arthropoda; class Arachnida; order Araneae; family Nephilidae; genus Trichonephila; species Trichonephila clavata. The sequence goes on from BMAO01002039.1 coordinate 303,229, forward strand.
TATGTTGTTAAATGTTGCGTTACATTTCTTTTTGAAAGTCATTTTATTTATTAAATTACATAATAAATTTTGAATAAAGAATACTACTGCATGGAACTAATTTCATAAACATTTGAAATATTTGCATATTATTCTAAGCTCGTTTTAAAGTACCTCAATCTCCCAATAGGAAAATTCGATTAAGTTCGTAATTGAATTTTTCTATTCAAATGTAAAAATACCTTGCTTTTTAAAGTGAGTAAGATGTAAGTATAATTTCTACAAACGAATTTTTCTATCTCCATTTGCCCTTAAATATTTTCTTTTTAAATATTATATTCCACACTAGCATTAGAACATGTTTACATTGAAATAAGTTAAATTATAACAATTGAAAATATCAAAATTGTAACCAATTAAATATTACTATTCGCATAATCTATATATATAAAGGAGAAAAGCGACTCACTCACTGACTGACTGACTGACTAATCACGAAATCTCTGGAACTATTCAACCTACAGACTTGAAATTTGGTAGACATGTTCCTTTGATAGAGTAGACATCAGCTAAGAAAGGATTTTCCGAAATTCGAAACGCAAGGGGCGTTACGGGGGGTTAAGGCTTTAATAATAACTGTTTCCATGTTTAAACTACTTGATGTACAATCTTGAAATTGGGTAAGCGGATTCCTTTCAGAGAGTAGAGATCCTCTACAAAATGAGTTTGCTGAAAATCGACCCCCAAGTGGCGTTGCAGGGGCTTAAGGGGCGTTATAGATAATTATTTCCATTTTTAAACTATTTGACACACTGTCTTTAAATTTGATAAATAGATTCCTTTCGTAGAATAATAATCAGCTACAAAACGGGTTTTGTGAAAACAGACTTCTAAGTGGCGTTGCGGGGGATTAAGGGGCGTAATAGATAAATATATCGGTTTTTAAACTACTTCACCTACCTGCTTGAAAATTGGTAGGTAAGTTTCTTTCCTGGAGTAAATATCCGCTACAAAATGGGTTTTGGGAAAATTGACCCCCAAGGGGTGTTGCGGGGGCGGGGAGTTTAAGGAGCGTTATAAATTCCTATTTTTAACTTATTAGACGTACAGTCTTGAAACTTAGTAAGCAGATTCCTCTCATAGGGTAGAGATACGCTAAAATTGGGTTTCGTGAAAATTGCCCCCAAGTGGTGTTGAGGGGACTTAAGGGGCGTTATAGATAATTATTTCCATTTTTAAACTATTAGACGCACAGTCTTTATATTTGATAAAGAGATTTCTTTCATAGAGTAGAGATCAGCTATAAAAAGGTTTTGTGAAAACAGACCTCTAAGTGGCGTTGTAGGGGAATAAGTGGCGTAAGACATAAATATTTTCGTTTTTAAACTATTTGACCTACCTGCTTGAAAATTGGTAGGAATGTTTCTTTCATGGAGTAAATATCCACTACAAAACGGGTTTGGAGAAAATTGACCCCCAAGGGGTGTTGCAGGGGGTTAAGGGCAGATATAAATAATTATTTCTTTTTTTAAACTATTAGACTCACAGTCTTGAAATTTGGTTAGCAGATTCCTCTCATAGGATAGAAATACACTGCAAAATGTGTTTTGTGAAAATCGACCCCTAGGTGGTGTTGCGGGGGTTCAAGGGGCGTTAATGATAATTTTTTTGCATTTTTAATTAATTGGACGCACAGTCTTCAAATTTTGATAAGCAGATTCCTTTCATAGAGTGCAATTTCCCTACAAAATGGGTTTTGTGAAAACAGACCCAGAAGTGGCGTTGCGGGGGCTCAAGTGGCGTTATAGACAATTATCCCCATTTTTAAACTGTTAGACGTACAGTCTTGAAATTTGATAAGCAGATTCCTTTCGTAAAGTAGAGAACCGCTACAAAATGGGTTTCGCGAATATCAACTACTAAGTTTAATTTCGGGAGATTAAGAGGCATAATCGATAAATATTTCCATTTTTAAACTACTTGATCATCCTGCTTGAAAATTGGTAGGCATGTTCCTTTCTTGAAATAGAGTTCCTCTAACAAAGAGTAAAATGAAAATTGACCCCGAAAGATGTTTGCGAGGGGTCAAGAGGAGTTACAGAAAAAAATTCCTGTTTTTAATTGTTAGACCCATATACTTGAAATTTTTTAAGCATGTTTTTTTTGTTGAATAGGGATCCACTAAGAATAAATTTTAAGCAAATCAAGAGTTCTGGCGGGTTGCAGGGGGTTACTGGGACGTATTGACAAAAAAAATTACTTTTTTCGAGCTACAAGGACTATAATAATGAAATTTGGTTTGCATTTTTCTTTTGTTGAATTGAAATCCGCTAAGAGCGGTAATTTTGGAAAACGGCTCTCAACGGGATTACGGGGATATTTATAGTAAAACTTTTGCTTTTTTCTGTTAGATTTAGATTTGAAATTCGGCTTGCATGTTCAATTTATGGAGTAGAGATCCACCGAAAATTGGTTTTGCGGGAATCCACTTGGTTTTTGAGTTACGAAAGAGCAAACATCATTCTATGCTTCAATTTTAGAGATTTTTAGAAAATAAAAATTAGATGAGTTCTGCTCTTTTTTTTATCAACAGGTGACAGTTACAGGTATAAGTATTATTTTCAATTCAATCGAATTCTTAATGCTAGGACTTAGATATCAATAATTTATACATATATATAAGCAGTAAAAATTTATAAAACATCATGAAATACCCAGCGAAGCGGGCGGGTAACAGCTAGTTATACATATATAGCATTAAATTTCAATAAAAACAAAGTTTAACTTCAAAGTTTTGGTAACAATTATTAAATATTTCTATTATTAGTCAAAACTCTCTAATAAATTTAAAGTTCTTTTAATAATTTAAATATACGTTTAATAGTTTCTATCATTTCAATTTTGGACAACTGTTTTAAACATAAATGCAATTTCAAACGGGAATTTAATTCTAAAATAATAGAAAAATGTTGCCATATCTAATGGCAATATATCATTAATATGATTTGTAAGAAGGAAGTACGGTACTTTTCTGTCTTGTTTCAGTCCAAAGTTTATTATAGGTTTAAAACAAAGCAAATACCTCTAAATTTTTTTTTTATCAGAAATGTTAGTAATGGTATTCTAATGCATATTTTGACATTGTTTTGAAATGTAAGTATATACATACTCATACTTCACTTGAAACTTTAAGAAAAATAAAATACTTGATACACAAAATATTTCCTTAAGTAATAGAGGTTTTAATGATTTTACTCTCTTAAAACATATTAATGTTATATTAAATGTTCAATATAAATGTATTTTTAAAATATCTTTAATTTTAATCGATTTCTAAAATAAAACTGAAATGCAAGAACAAATACAAATAATTTATTGCAAAAACTAATGTCCTTAAATAAACTAAACAAAAATAAGTTTATAGCGAACTTTAATTCAATTTAATGTATATGTTTAATAACAAAATTAATTACATGTTTATGAAATAATAAAAAAGTGTTTTTTTATTTCAGTTCAATTATAAGATAAACTAATTACATTTTTATTACATATTATTATTAAGATATCTTTAGTTTAATTAGTTTACAGCTGTTACTTTTCCCTCAACTTTTTCGCAAAAACTTCTCAATTTAAGGTATCAATTTTTTGTTTTAAAAAACACATTTAAGTTTTTTTTTTCTTTTTTAATATTTGTAATATAAAAACAGTGAATGATTTTTGCGATCTATTGTCATGGATATTCTATTTTTAAGCATAAGTTTCATTTTGATAAGTTTTAATTAACCTCGTCCTCACAATTTTAATATCACAAGAAAGTTATTGTTGACAGAACTCATAATTTTTAACTCCAGATGAGGAAGAAAGTGAAAATTCGTGCATCATAAATATAGATTTGAATTATTTTAAATTTTCTCTATTTCATCAATCGCGGTCTTATAATTAAGTTGCAGTTTTATTTTAAATAGTTTAGCAATTTAAAAACCTAATATATATAATACTTGTATGCATTCCAAACGTTTCTGAAATTGGGAATAAGATGAATTGTGTTTTTCTGTGAATTAGTTTGCTTTATTTTTTATAGCATTCTCTTTTTTTTGACAGTAAAAACAAAACTAATATTTTCCAGAATGTTTTGCAACTTTTTTTTAGGAAGTTTTTCAGATGAAAGCTTTTTAACAGAAAAATAATAGCATCCATTTTTGTTATATCTGTTTTGGAATCTTACCAAAACAGTACTTATAAAAAGAGTTTTTAGATTATTCTTTTCCCTTTAAAAAGTTATTAGTATGATTCTTTTCTGCATATAATATATTTTTTAAATTACTACAATAAAATATTTTTTCAGTCTCTAGAAAAAATACTTAATTCGAATTATTTTTTTTTAAAAAAATGTCCTCTAGAAATTAAGTTTTAATGAAAATATTTATATAAAAATATCTCAAAATGTTCAAGTATCTACTGGGGAATATTAAAAAAAGGGTAAAAATATATAAAAGTGTAGTTTGGCGTATGAGAAAAAATCTGCCTCACAATTAAAATAAATGTTGTCACCATTAATAAATTTATTTCTATAAAGTTTGTGTGATTTTAAATAATTTAGGGGGGGGGCAGGATCTTCCTCTCTTTGATTTTGCAAGAGCTTCAGGAGAGTTTAAGTCAATTTTATCCCCATTGGAAGCCATTTATGCTTTTCTTTTTTACAAAAACTATACATTTTATGCCATGACATATCAATCTTTCTCTTTACTCCTGTACCTACAAAGTATGCTATGTTTTTACTGAAATATTTTTACACACTTGTGCACCTGTTAAAGAACGTGCATGAAGCACATTAAGCAATACTTTTATAAATTTTATTTTCATGAGTTTTGAACATTCTTCACATAATTTCATAAATTTTTCTAACATTAGAAAACATTGGAAAAGCAGCATATTTTTCATCATTCCATTATGACTCGGAATTCATTTCTTTTTTAAGAAAAATAATTATAGTATTTTAACAGGAAATCATCTAGTACTAAATCTTCATTTATGAACATGAAAATATCGCTTAGACTCATTCTATTGAAGGTTTCATATGTAATGACAACATTTACTAGAATTCTCCTTAAAAGATTTATATGCTAAACCACGATGTATTTCTTAAAACTCTACTAGGAGTACTCTAAATAGCGGAATCATAAATCGAATAGCTTCAAGTTTTAATATTGATTTGTTTCAGGCTTCCATTTTGTCTTAATAACCAACTTTTAAAATATACTAAGGCGTGTAAGTGTTTACAAGAACCAATGATAAATAAAAATATATCAATAGTCATTACTCACACTTCTCACTGAGTTTTTCCATGATGCCGTATCAATATACACTGTTTATGCATAAACTATTGATATCTTAGTCCTAGCATTAAGTGGTCGATTGTTTTGAAAAACATTCTTTTAATCCTCGCTTCTTTATTTTAAAAAGGACAGGACTTGAATTTTTAAAATTGAAGTAAAATTATCTTTTGCGCTCCCGTAACCCCTTACCTCAAAGTGGATTCCACAAAACCTATTTTTAGTCGATCTCAACTCAACAAAATAAACATGCTTGCCTCAAAAAGTTTAAAAATTGTAATTTCCTCCACCACCAACCCTTTTTGAGAGTCGATTTCTGTAAGACCTGTTCTTAGAGGATATCAGTTCAACAAAAGAAACTGGCATACCAATTTCATTAGTAAAGGTATAGTAGCTGGAAAACGGAGGAATTATTATATATATATATATATGCCCCAGTAACGCCATGCTTACAAAATTTAAAGTTGTTAGGCTTAATAGTCAAATGGGTGAGATATTTATTTTTCTATAAAGCTCCTAAACTCCCCTAAGGTTAGATTTTCTCAAAACCTATTTTGTAGCAGATCTGTACTTCATGAAAGGAACGTGTCTGCTAAATTTCAAGTATGTAGATTTAATTGTTCAAAAACGGGAATATTATTTATCTATAATGCCAATTATCCCCCCACACACAACCTCCTTTAGGAGTCGATTTTCACAAAATCCGTTCTGAACGGATTTCTCTCCATAAAGAGAACAAGCTTACTAAATTTCAAATCTGTAAGTCTAGTAGTACTGGAGATATCGTAATGAGTGTGAGTCGCCTATCTCTTTTAGATAAAAAAATTCTTATCAATACATTTCTTTCTTCTTATGTAATAAATTCTGGAAAAATTGATTGGACTTAATCCATTCCACTTCGAATCAGACTTCTAACCAATCAAATTCGAACTTTTCCACCTCGAAAGAACTTATCCATCAAGCAATTCTTAATGAAGAAAATGATACAAAGTAGAAGAGAGGAAAAAGTTCTTTTTCAGAAGAGTGGTAAAAAAATCGCTATCTTGTCACCTCTAAGTGCTGATGTTGACAAAAAAGTTCCTTTTGTGTTGGCTGCATTTTCACTTCCTTTTCTTTTGATATGATCAAGCGGTCGAGCGGTGATGACTAACAGGACTTATCGATTGTGACAACTGGGGAAAGATGAATTTTGCTTCCCCAGTTTGGATGTGGTTTTTACCTCATCCGATTTTAATCAAGAAATTGATAGAAATGGCTGTTTTAAAGTTGAAAAAATATTTCCTTTATCATTTAAATCATTAAAATGTTTTAATAAAATTAAATTTTTTTTTAAAATTACGATGAAAAATTACTCTTTTATCAAATTACATTTTTTTCCAGAAGAATTAAGGATGATTTTAACCTAGCTTTTCTCAAAGTGTGGGGCGCACCTACAGAGTGATAAATCTACGAGGGCTGCGGGAGAATATTAAAAAGATTGTTTAAAAAATTAACAAATATTATTTAAAGAATTATAATTTTACTGAAAGTAAACAAGCAAAATGCATTCTGACATAAAAAATAAAATTAACTTTTACACTTATAAATGTATCAGTACTGTACAATGTATTTTAATATTAATTTAACAATACTAAGTTTAGAACAAGTTTAATAATTACCAGTGACCCCATGGGTTTATCATACATAAAGTTATATAAAAAAAATTAACACTTATGATAATTTGTACGGTTTACAAATTACTGCTGATGAAAATGTATGCAATTCGCTCCCCAATGTCTCCGTTTTCCACGTAGGCGTGTCTATGTGATGTATTGGGGAGGGAGGGGGAGGGAAAAGGAATAAAAATGAGGATAGCCTTTGATGTAAGTAAATCCTTCACACAAATACTATCAAGGTTCGTTTATTGCATTCCAATCCTTCGGAATAATTTCATGGATAGCAGTGCGCAGAAAAGATCATACTTCGGAAAGACGTATATATACGTCTGGGACATTTAATGCACCGGTTGAGCGAGACAAATATATACGCTGGTGGCACTTAAAATGTTTCAGCCATACCGTAGCTTTTGCGCAAAAGTATAGTATCATGGAATTCAATGCATTGTTATTTGTATCGAGGGGGGCACGATGAAAATTATGAATGGATATTGGGTCCCAAATATTCAAAGTTTGAGAAGCAGTTTTAACCTCTTCAGTCCCACCGATATATATATCCGTCTTGCTCAACCGATGCGTTCAGTACCCCGGGCCCGTAAATATTCATCCTACCAAAATACGATTCTTATCTTTACGATTCCTATCAGTAAAACTATTCCGGAGGCTTTGAAATCCCTTAAATTGACGACAATGATTGCGGATGATTTACTTATTTATGCTTTTTCCTTTCCTCTCCAATACACCCATATGCGCTCCTACGTGAAAAACAGTGCACTGCGCAATGAATCACGTTGCTTTGAATCAACAGTTAAGGGGTTAAGGAAAAATTATTTCAAATTTATTTTTGTACTAACATGAATAAAAAAGTACTTTTTTTATACAATTTTTTTTTAAATAAGATCTCGAACAGTTTTAGTTAAAATTTCTAAATCTTAATTTACGTTTTTTTAATTGATACTTTTGTATATATAATTAATTTTTTTAATGTTTTTTAAATTTTATTTCCCCTCTAAGGTTGCTGAGTAAACAATAATATACAACAGTTCATTTTAGTTTGCTTAGTTAAGACATAAATAAAAATCATAAGAAAAATTCATTACTATGTGCAGATTTTTGGATTAAAGTTTCAATTCGGTTTGGATCAATGTGTAGCTTTTCCATGCGTTTGTTTTCATTTGTTAAAAGATACTCTACGATTGCTCAAAATTATACTTACTGAACACGTGAGAAATCAAAGTAACACTATAAACTGTAATAAGAACACAGTCCTCGAACATTTTATCATTGGCGTCAATTGTTTTGAAAGCTCTCCCCCCTCCCTAAACGTTCCTTTTTGGGTAATTGCGATAGGCATACGTTTTATTTTCATATTATGTATAAAAAATTCAGATAAGGGTATAGTTAAATACAACAATAACCGATTTTAAAATGTGGAAAAACGTTTTCCTGGATCGTGAAAGATTTAAATCGGAGTTTGTATGTAGGAAGAACCAAAAGTCTTGCCCCGATTTTCATATATATTTATTGCGCTCAAACTATTTCTTAGACATTGTTTGTTTGAATATATTGTACGTTTGTTATAAAACTTTTATAAGACCATTTGTTGTATTGTCGTGCCCTTCTTTAAAGGAAGGATGAACAGTTGCCAAAGACTGAGACAGGTTGGAATTGGACACAATAGATGGCGACACCACCTATCTCGACCTCCACAACTTGGGGCTAGAAGGGAGGGCAATATTCTCCAGCACCCTGCACCAGTGATTTCTGGTGTGACCGCTCAACACACTTTGGGGCCACTGATTTAACAAGTACGTACTCCGTGTGTACTTGGATAGTATTTGAGGGGATCGGGCATCAATCCCCAGGTTTGGAGTTTGATGCTCTAACCACTTGGCTACCCACGGCCTATATAAGCACATTTACATCGGTAAATTGCAGCGAGTGTCCTCTTGATAGCTCTGGAACTGTTTAAGCAATATTCCAATTCCCACTAAGTGCTATTCAACATGTCTTCTATTACGCTGCCAAGTTCTTTAACCATTTTATACCATCGCTTTATTGATTTTGCTTCAGGACAATAAAGCATCAAGATGTCTATAAAAATGTCGAAATTGACGTTGAACATTAATGAGCCGATTTGTTTCCTGAAACCAAAGCACACATTGAGCTTTCTCTTGAATCGACGCCATTTCCAGCCAAAAATAAAGGCTTTCTTATTGTGACGTTTGAAGAAATTAATGGTAGCGTGATAGGTAGGAATTGAAATATTTGTTTTATTTACGCCACAGCTATCAATTACAGTACATACATTTACATTGAAGTTATTCAAAATATTCGATTTTCATTAGATTTCAGAATATGATATTTGTGAGGGAGTAGGCAACGCACCGTTCTCTTTGGTGTTTTCCAACGGACTCCCTTTTTGCTCTCCCGGGGTGAAGAGGTCACTCTTTTATCCTCGAATTACATCCGGCTCGTAGGCGTAATAGGTTTTTCAATATTGACGGGGCGATGACAAAAGACAGGACCTCGCAATATTTAGAGGTGCACGTGTGCATAGGAACGCTAGTATCCTATCCAAAAAATGGAACCGATTTTTCGGATGTGTAACGTGAAAACGTAACATTATAAATGTTCCCCCAACTTGAAGGGGTACTCCCGTCATCTATTGCACTTTAAAAAAAATACTAAAACTGATCTATTCAGCGATATACAAGTCACAACGTTATATTAAATGGTTATTTTTTTAATGAATTTTTATAATGAAGGCAAGACTTTTGGTTTACTCTATTTATAATTTATGCAATAGCAATAAATCCATGCTCCACAAATTTAACTTTTTTATAAACCTATGTTACTTTAAAATACTAATTTAACTTTAGTAGTCAGATAAAGTACTTGTAAATCACCATTTTATAATTTACCGACTGCACTTTTAGAATCTCAATTGTAGGACACATTACTGACCCATAAGGATCTTTCGTGACTTTCCCATCACAGTTCTGCGGTCGGATAATATCAAAGACGTTTTCTATGGTCTCATTTAAAAAAGGGTGTGACTCGAACATTAAGGGCATTCCACACTAGACTCCTGTTCCCAAATCGATTTTCCGCCAATGACTGCGAACGGATGAATCTTTTATGATCCGAGACCATTTTTTATCTACGGTCTCAGGATCATCAAGGAACATCTTCAAAAACGCTGGTGAGCCAGAGCAATTTTTACACTTAAATAATAAATAAGATACATAGCATGACGCCTTTCAGAAGGACATGGTTTTGAATGCCCAAACACGTATGAAATTAGAAATTTTCATGCCGTTAGTTCCACCATGCAAGTCAGGAAAGGTTTCGGTTATAGTTTTGCAACATTGTCATAATTGGATAATAGGGTTTCGGTCTGGTAAAAATGTTGAGTCCCAGTTTCATATATATTTCTATTTTCGATACCATAATTCATCTAAGTGGTGAACTTGAAAGACTTGCTGGAATTATCACCTTTAAAAAAATTAGCCTTTAGATTTACGACATGGTTTGAGGACAGAAAATGATTTAGAATTAGAAAAGCAATATTTTAAGAAACACTATCAGATAAATGAAACGTCGATTCTTTTTATTGTTCTCTTTTAAATGTAATAAATGTTAATAGGTACAATACAAAATCATAAATTTCTGTTACATTGATAAATTGATTAAATATTGAGAATCATTCTTAACAATTGGAATGATAATTGTTGCAAATTTTTAGTTTTAGCAAATGTTTCATAATTATTAAATATTCCCAAAGGAGGTTTAAATTTAGATTTCTTAAAATCAACTGTTTTATACCAATAAAATAATTAAAATTTGAAATATCAATAATTTGAGAACTTATAATTTAAAATTTGTTGACTGGGTGGCGTAGTTGGTTTGACACTGGCTTTGTACGCCTAAGGTTGCGGGTTCGATCCCGGGCCAATTTGGTGGATTTTCATGATGCAGGAAATCGACGGCGTCCATGCCGCACGATTATGCAGCGTATTAAAGATCCTTACTGTGCCTCTTTGTCTTGGGTGCTCTCGACAAAATTAATTTCCTAGTATAATTTTACATCATCTTCCTAGCTCAGAGGAGGCAACTGAACGTCAAAATTATATTGCCGTTATATATATTGGTGTTCCGCCTATATCAGTGATTCCCAAAGTGGTCTATGACGACCTACAAGGGGTCCACACCAGCGCAAAAATAATTTGGGGGTCCATGAGGTGTAAATGGGGGTCTATAATAGTGACTGTCATTACACAAGATCATGATTTTTTTAAAAAAAAAACCGATCTAGTGGAAACCAGATTTTACCAATCTAATTGATTTATTTACTAAACTTAGTGAGGTTAATTTGTAGTTACTAGGTGACAGCATAAATGTTATCAAGACAAGGACCGTTTTTCAGCATTTCTTTCCAGAATTAAAATAAAGAAATATGACATTGGATGTAGCAAATTTTCTCAATTTCTCACAGAAAAACTGTCAGGACATTTGTGCCTACTTTCAACGTTTAATTGCCCTTTACTTAGATTTTGAAACTAGGTTTGAGATTGCGTTTTTTACAGCAATTCCGCAGTAGACGATGAATTTATATAGTCACATTGAAGAAACATGTCATATTGCAATAGGAACAGATCAGAATAGGCCCTGACGATCTTAAAATAAAATTTAGAAACGGATGTCAACAATTTTGGCTTTAAAAACACATACCTGTTATTTGTCGCGAATTATGGAATATCGTGAAAAAAAGTGTTTAATTGCTTTTCCTAGTAAGATGGAATTTCAGTGAGTTTACCCGCCCCAAAAACAAAAAAAAGGAAGGGGGAGGGGGATTGAACACTTATTAACGAAGGAGATTTAGGTTTAAACCTGACAATTTATTTTTAATTTTGAAAATTTGTTATTGAAGCACCAGATTCATCCCTCTCCTTAAAAACATTTGTTTGTTGTTCATTTATTTTATGTAACAGTTGTTTGGCGTATTAAATTAATTAATTAATATTAATTTTAATTCATTAACATGTGCTTCTTAAGTTTTAAACTCTATACTTCACTACGGTTAGAAATTTAATTCTTTTGAAGTAAGTACTGGTACCAGCTGTCAAAAAGACATTTAAGTTGATAAATTTGCGAAATTTTAATATTAGGCAAGTAGGGATCTATCTACCCCCAAACCGAAAAACATGGCAAGGGATCTATGAGACAAAAAAGTTTGGGAATCTCTGACCTATATGGTGCTGCATCAAAAAATGATACCAACTCCCGGGGAATGTACTAAGTCCTCAAAGGTAAATGCCAATCTGCAGCTCCAATGAAAAATAATAATAATTTAATATTTTTAGTAAGATGATAAATCAGAAATATGAACTTTCTTTTGTTGCGGAATATGCCCTTAAACAGGTTAATGATCGCCTCTAAAGGAGAAAATTGAGAGGTAAATTTGGACAACATGTTAGAATATTTTCAGGTATTGGATTATCTATACATTTATAAAAACAGCTTTCCATTTTTCAGTCTTCAATAAGGAACTTCTGGCATTTTTAGTGATTTATTAATGAAAAAGGAGTCATCTCCTAATTTTTTTAAAGAAATCTTCTCAGAGTTAAAAATATTCCTAATAGATTCCATGTTTTTCTTTCACTATAATATGAATACAATTCATTTTGGTACACTGCGTATTTTCATTTTAAGTGAATAATTTTTTTTCAATATCTAAGAATTTTTTTTATTGTGTATTCTTATCTTTAACTGCAAATAGAAGGTTTAGCATATTAAATTTTTTAAAAATACCACTTCATGTTAAATGGTTCAAATATTAAGAACACAAAATGATAAATAATTGCAGATATGTAAAAAATTTATAAATGATTCCTTTTTTTTTCATAAAAATAGCACATTTCATACTCAATATATATTCCGATTTACCATTCCTATTCATTAATATTGGCCTAAGACAAACTTGATTTTATGAAATACTGAAATGTGTTTTCTTTGCCGAAAGTTAAGTCAACTGCAGCAAAACACGTTTTACAGAATTGAGCAGGAAGTTAAGAGACGCAATGAAAGATTTAACTGCATTTTTTTCCAAAACATTATTCAATTATTCATCAATAAAAATTAATGAATAATTAATATCATGAAAAACGGTACAACTTTAAAAATATTTCATAATTCTAATTACATTGTAATGAGAAACTAACAATCAAATATGTAATGAGTACGTGATTTTTTGTGAATTATACTTAAATGCGTGCGACGATAAACTTAACTATCGAATTCCAGAATTTTTAGACGTTTTCATCGCAATTCTATTACATTTTTAAGGGTTGAAAACCCTTCATACTAGTGTTGCTAACTGTAATAGTAAAAAAGTGTTCTTATTAAGTTTTACAAATTTTCTCAAAAAATGGGGTAAAATTAATAGCACTCTTAATGGCTCAAAGAAGTTTACTAATACAGAAGTTTACTCGTAATTATTAGTACAGTCTAACAGCAATGCTTCGCAGCTGAAATTGACTCCCTGAAAGATGCCAAGCCGTGCCTACAAAATCTAAGATTTCTGCTATTAACTCGTTTCTACAAGGTAACATATCACGACTAGAAGGAACACTTTAAATAGCGAATCTAGCAACAGAAACTAAACATCCAATTTTGCTTGACGTATCCCATCCTTTCATCAAATTGCTTATTCGTTACACCCACATATGACTCCATCACTTGGGTGTGAGAATAGTTCTCTCTATATATAAACTGCGTTCAAATTTTCGAATCTTACGAGGCCGTCAAGCCATAAAAAAATCCCTTCACAATTGCTTATCTTACACGATTGCTCGAGCAAAGTGTGACAAGCAAATTGAAGCTCCCTTACCTTCTGAAAGACTTAGACCGTGTAAACTGTCGTTTTTCAAACTGTGAAGCGCAAGAATATCGAAAAGTTGAAAATAAAAAAATATTCAAAAAAATTATTAATTTACTGAAAGTAAGAAAAGAAACAAAATACATTATGACATAATAAAAAGTAAAATACACATTTCCACTGATAATATACTTATAAATGTATTGATCATTAATTCATCAATACTGAGTTAAGAACAAGTTTAATAACTACAAGTGACCCCAATGGGTTTGTCATATACAAAATTATAAACAAAATTTAATGCTTATTTTGATAATTTGTTCGGTTTATAATTTTAACGTCAAAGTACATTTATTGAATTCAATACATTATTGTTGTATGGAGGGAGGCGCGATGAGAATTATGATTGAAAATCGGGTCACCCACATTGAAAGTTTGAGAAGCACTGGTGAAAACCATTCGATACAACTTGAATAGACTTTGTGGGTCCAGTATATGTCCCAGGCACCAATCCTCCGAAGAAGTCCTACATAGCGCTTTTCACATGCTCAACTATTCTTACGTTTCATATTGAGCTAATATCGGATTTGACCACCAATAGATTTCTGATGGCCTTCTGAAGGACGTTCGTGAGACGACGTGGACTTCCACACACCATTTACACGGACAATGCCATAACCTTTCAAGTCGCAAACAAAGAGTTAAATACTTTATGGAATACACTATCATCAAAAAATGCTCGACAGTTTTATGCTGAAAAGGGTATTCGGTGGAAATTCATTGTACTACTCGAGTCTTGGTGAGTAGGATGGAGGGAATGGTTGGTTGGAATAATTAAACAATGTTTACGAAAATCTCTGGGGTGAGCATTGTTGGGCGAAGAGAACATTTTCACCGTGTTGGTAGGAGTTGAAGCCGCTATTAGCAATAGACCTTTAGTGTATGAAGAGGGAATTAGGGTGATACCAAAGAAGCCTTGACCCCGGGTCACTTCATAACTGTCAAAAATTGACTAAAATTCCTTCGGACCCACAACCGGACAGAAGACTTACACGCCTTTTTGCACAACAACAAGATTTATTAAAATTATTTTGGAAGAAATGGTCGAAGGAATACTTATTACAGTGGCACACATTTCACCTTAACCCAAGCTCTTCCAAAATCTGGATTAGGAACGTTCTATTGCAAGAAGACTTCACACCCCGGCACGCCTGGAAAGAACACGAATGGAGGAGTTATTTCTTGGTCGCGACAAGAAAGTCCGTACTTTTGTGCTGCGTATTAATAGACACACCATCAACCGACCTGTACAGCTGGTCATCGTCCTGGAGGTTGACCAGGGTGGGGAGGATGTTGCACGCTTGAATTCCACACGCAGTCTGAAGTAATTACAAAAAGTGACGTCATAGTGCATATTTTATTTATTTCTGATAATAATGATGTTTAAAAAAATATCATGTCTTCTTGTGAGTGGCAACAGTTTTGATTTTGTGTAAAAAGGGAATAATAAAGAAAAAAATTGAGAAATTTGCACTGTTGTTTTAAATGTTTATTTAATTTCTGTTTTAATGTTTACTTATTTAATGTATGGTTTTAAAAGATTAATTAGTTAATTAAAAAGGTTGAAAAACGTCTAAAACCCGATGGACATCGAAAAAAAACAGTATTACTAGTCTATTTTCCACATTTAATATGAATTCAGTAATTAGTTCCACAAGTATTTGTGGAAAAAAATTAGACGAATATATACTAGATTACTTCTCGCAAATAATTTATATGTATATTTTTGGTTTAAACCATGTGGTAAGTAGATAAATAGTAGTAAGAAGATAAGTAGATAAATCCAACTTTATAAACTAGTAATAGGCCCTAAGGCCTCACCACATAAAATAGTATTTCGTGAATGTTAAATGGAATAAATAGCTTGGAAGATGTATTTAAAGGTACCCAAGGTAACTGAATGTTCATAGCTTTAATTCGTGGATGGCATTGTGTCTATTGAATTGTACTTTGAACTCTTGATTTTACAGAAGACCCATTAGGCAAAAGGCCTGTTAAACTCCAAATTTGTAAAAGTTTCCGATTCTAGACGTTGACCTGGTGTGGAAGCTTGGAGAGTGGGATACCAATTCTAGTTTTCTCCTCTTTACTTGGCCATGGATTATTATTACGAGTCCATTGCGAATAAACCTAAAATTTCTTCGAAATGGATCTTTAATACGCAATTAATTTTTATTTTTAAAAAAATCACATGTTGTAAAGTTTTTTTTTTTTACTTTAGAAAAGACACGCCTTTGATCAAAGGAGATAAAGAAATAGACATGTTAAAAATTTTCTCAATTGAAATATTGGAAAATATTTGAGATGGTTTATTATAAATGACCAACGAATACATAAAAAATAAGAAACACGTAGTTATACTTTTAAAAAATTAGATTAGACAAACCTAGGAAATTTCCCAAATAAAGGATTAGATTTACAAATTCCAAAGATATATAAATAGAGAGATAGAGATTTATAACTGTACATGATGTCATAAATGACATTTACACTGTTCTAAGTCGGATAAAACCCTTAGAAATTTCAAAAGTGTATTTAGAAATGATATCAGAACAAAACTCTTTATTGCACCTGAACATACAATTCGATATATTTTCTTGTTCGTAATGTCTCTTGAACTATTAGATCTGAAGTTAATTTTAGCCACTGACTCATTGCAAAAGATTTCAGAAATAGATACATTGAAACTAATTAAATGTTAAATATCAGCATAGAAACTGTGCAATCATATTTTATTTACTACAACATAAACATGTCCTTTATTACGAACACAAAAGCTGAATATATGTGTCTCAAATTAAGGGAGTTTTCTATGAGAAAAACTTACTAGAAGTAGTTTTATAAATAATAAAATCTAGTAATTCATCACATTGATGGATATAACAACATTTGATTAACTGCAGCTTTTTAATCATTTACGCTCATACATGCATAATTTGCGTTTTAATGTACCGAAAGTAAATATTGGAAACAAAGTATTTAAATTACTCCCCACAAGGTGCAGAAGTGGTATCAGGTAATCTCTGGAAAATCAAACACTCCGGATGAAAAATGACTTTACCAAAAAGTAATTTCAAGATTATAATACATCAAATTAAACGTGACGCAGAAGATTCTGAGTAATTAATCTAATGAAATTATAATAAGAATTTGAGACATTAATTAATGATCTTAGCACAGACCTATTTTCGTCGCTGTGTTTAATGTCAGAAAACTCTTGCGAGTATCGAAAATATTCATTAATTTTGCATTGTTCCGTACAGATACTGCATTGTGTTAGTCGAACGATTGAATACGATTTTATTTAAAATTCATTTTCTGGTCACAATATATTAAAATGTTATTAAAAGTATCGGATAAACGTTATTTAATACTGACAAAACAAAAACCAGCGCTTAAAAACTGTAAATGTATTATTATTTTTTTTTATGAGTTTAATTAGATTATTAAAATTTGACTGATAATATGCATCTCTGTATACTTTTGAAGTTATTCCGCATATTTAAAGAAAATAGAAAGTTATAAATTAGCTAAGTTCTGTATAATGCAATTAGATGCGTGATATTATTTAAAAACTCCGGTATATACTAGAGGGGGATGAACTGTGCGCCTAATGGAGGACCAACTCCCCTCCCCCTTTAAGAACTATACAATTGTTCATACCCATTGCTAAAATAGTAAAACTGTAATTTAAGTGCATTACATAGTTCTATTTTTATTTCAATATATTGTAAGAAGAATAAATTATAATTTGAAAAAAATAAAAACACCCTTTTATAGTTCATCGAACTATTAATATTTTATTCACCAAATATGGAATTAGTAGCCAAATCTGGAAAAAGAAGCTGAAATTCGTCGCCAGATGCAGTATAAGATCTCAAAATAGGGAATCGTTAATCCTGGTGTTCCTTATCAGGACAATGGAACAAAGTTATTAAATTTTTGTATTGTCATCGGTTCTGGACAAGTGAGCAAAATTTTGAATTAATCTGACCTTTTTAATAAATAAAATTAAAGTTCAAAGATTCCGTTACATACAAGTGATACTTATAAAGATGTTAAAAAATAAAATAAAATGTGATTCGATCATTTATGGTGCAGTGTTGTTTAAATCTTTAAGCTTAAAGTAGTTGAATGAACTAAAGAATGTGCCTTACTACCAATTTGTAACCATAATATTGAACATGACTTACTGCCTATTTATTATTTCTCTCGTGCGTGATATAAATGAATGAATTTTTTTTCATCAACAAGAAAAAACTTTTTATATATATAGAGAGAGATGAATTTATTTATATTACTAAAAATTTAAATGCTCCTAAAGAAATAATAATGTTCTATAATTATTTAGGCAGACTTAGCGTTTTTTATATAAATTTCATGATATAATTATTATTTAACCAGATTCCTAATTATTTTCTTGAAAAAAGAAACACTACCTTTGTTTATTTATTGTCTGTGCTAACTACCTACATTTTATATTAGTAGAGAGAGCGTGAAGTGATTTAAAAGTTGGAATTATTCATATGGCTTTCTTTGGAGTTGACGTTGTCTTAGCACAGCATGAAGTTTAGCTATGTATAGTTTTACTATAGAACCAGTGTCAAGTATAAGGATGATACTTGAGAAGATACCTCACTCTTCCAACTTGCCTCAACACTCCAGTAAAGAACATTAA
This sequence comes from Trichonephila clavata, assembly GCA_019973975.1. Taxonomy (NCBI): domain Eukaryota; kingdom Metazoa; phylum Arthropoda; class Arachnida; order Araneae; family Nephilidae; genus Trichonephila; species Trichonephila clavata. The sequence goes on from BMAO01002039.1 coordinate 321,814, forward strand.
GATTTAGTTCAATATAGCACAGATACACACAGAGTGGCCTGTATCATTTTATACAAAGGATCCTTTCGGAAGCGAAATCAGAACTCCAACACGCATCTTAATTGGATTTTGCTGACCATGAAGCTTGTGAATCTTGGCACAGTGAACTACTTTCAAATATTGATTTAAATTTTAGAATAATTGAACTGACTATGTTTTTTCCCCTTCATATTCTAACTATAAATCAAACCAAATTCGCGTTCGAAATTCAGTACTTCCTTCTGTTTGTAAGAATATAATGAACTTATTATTAGGTTGTGAGCCTCGAAAAATACGTACATCACATTTTCCGATTGATTACAGTGTGCTTTTAGAAATACGAGGGTTTCTGATATTGAAATTCATAATTTGGAACTAGGGTCCCAAGAAAAAAAAAGATAAAACCACCGAAAACACCCCAATTTTTAACTGACTCACCATTTTAAGCTTATTGGAATACTTTGAACTCCGACAGATTGAATAAGCATCAGCCTTGCAATGTTGTTCTAATAGTCACGAAAGGACAAGAACAGAACCCCTTAGCCAATAATCCATTAATGTATGAACCAAGTAACTAAGGACAGAATAAAGAATTCAAACAGACCACTGAGATATGTATGGAATACGAATTCAATAGA